>CADEHL010001018.1:0-397500 GCA_902827135.1 Harpagifer antarcticus
AAAGTACAGGTATTTGTGTTCAACATGTGAGAAGTAGAAAGTACAGGTATGTGGGTTCAACATGTAAGAAGTAGAAAGTACAGGTATTTGAGTTCAACATGTAAGAAGTAGAAAGTACAGGTATTTGAGTTCAACATGTGAGAAGTAGAAAGTACAGGTATTTGAGTTCAACATGTAAGTAGTAGAAAGTACAGGTATTTGAGTTCAACATGTAAGAAGTAGAAAGTACAGGTATTTGAGTTCAACATGTGAGAAGTAGAAAGTACAGGTATGTGGGTTCAACATGTAAGAAGTAGAAAGTACAGGTATGTGGGTTCAACATGTAAGAAGTAGAAAGTACAGGTATTTGTGTTAAACATGTGAGAAGTAGAAAGTACAGGTATGTGGGTTCAACATGTAAGAAGTAGAAAGTACAGGTATTTGGGTTCAACATGTGAGAAGTAGAAAGTACAGGTATTTGTGTTCAACATGTGAGAAGTAGAAAGTACAGGTATTTGTGTGCAACATGTGAGAAGTAAAAGTAAAAAGTCGTCTCAAAAATAAGTAGTGGAGTACTGATACCAGAACAATGTACTTAGGTACAGTAACGAAGGGTGAATGAAAGCACAGTTTATCAAAAGGTATTAAAGGCACTGACGTGATGAATGTGTGTTTCCATGTTTCAGGACATCGACCCCGACAAGGACTACACCATCCCTCGCCCGAAGACCACCAACTACCTGGAACCTTATGATGAATATTGATTGAAATAATTGTCTGGTTCCTACACACACATGAACATAAACTGATGTATACCAAAGACAACGCCAAGCCCAAACTCGTGCACTGATCTGTGCTTAAAGGGATACTTTAACCCCCTAAAAAATCCTTTAGTCATCAATTACTCACCGAATGTTTTCTTGAATATTTAAAAAAGTTTTTCTTGCATGCTGACAAAAAATCATAAGACACAGAAGTTGTGATGCAGTGAAGTAAATGGTCCAATAACAACTGCATGAAAACATGAGTTACAAATGTTTGCACAACTTTCATTGTCTAATTCAAGTCATATTTATCCAAATATATGCTAATTATTTTATCAAACACATGCATTTTTTCCAAAATCGTACTTTGTGGCACGCAAGAAAAACACTAATATGTCTTCAAGAGTTCAAGGTAACACCGGTGTGACGTAATGATCTATTTAACGACATATTTCATTTTTTTGGGTGACGTATTCCTTTAATGTACAAAAAAAATTGTTTTTCTACATTTCATTTTCTTGTGCAAATGTAAATATTTGTAAATGTGCCAATATGTTAAACCCTCCGTCCCGAAAAGTAGAAAGAGACTCGAACAGAATGACTCATCTGCCCGAGTTTCATCATGGAGGAGCGATGGGTTCAGCTCATGGGAAATCCATCACCAAATGCTTTGTGTGTGTGTGGTGTGTGTGTGTGTGTGTGTGTTGTGTGGGGTGTGTGTGTGTGTGTGTGTGTGTGTGTGTGTGTGAGAAAGCCCTGAGGTGATGTAGGAGGCGTGGAACTGCCACTCTGAAGGTGCCAAACTGCTGAGGAGAGGAAGGATGAAAGTATGGAGGGGGATTATTAGATGAGAGGAGACAGTGCCATCAGTGATTAACATCTTCATATTCAAAGTTACTTTACAGTCGCTGGGTTTTGTTGGTGCTGCTGCACAGAAAACAATGTTCATAAATGACACAAGGTGGGTGTCTTTAGTGACTTTCTACACATGCTCAATAAAAGGGTTTATCCATAAAAGCTGTGTTTGCCTCTTCGTTTTTCAGGCAGATTATCGAATGTATTCTGACATTCTGTATATTTCACATTGTATATTCTATGGACATGGATCTTTCAAAGACTCAAAGGATTATTGACATTTCCACATTAGCTAAGGTGTAGTTTTAGACATAAAAACTTGCAATATAATGTAGAATAAATTAAACTACTTAGGTAATTCACTTCAGAAACACTAACATCCCGATAGCAATGAATAGATTAAATGCTTTGACAATAAATCCATAAAAACATTTCATCTTGGAAGCCGTGGCGCTGTAAAAAGCACGACCAATCATCTGAGCCGGCCCGGCTAAAGTAACTGGATGGCCTACCTGCCTGTCAGCATTTCCATCGGGCCACAAATTATCTCGTGCCCTCATTGGTCATGTGCGCGTTCGTGTGTTGGAGGAGGGGCTCTGTCAGGAAGTCTGAAGGAAGAGGCAGATTTTTCCAGTTGTGTATTTTCAAATTCTAGCACACTTGAGCTGGTTTCTCCATTCTTACCTACCCTACATTTAAGAAGAAATACAAATGGAATAGTGCAAGAGACACTGTTGCAATTAAAATGCAGAAATAAGTATACTATATACATATACAGAAGATACAAAAGTTAAAAATAGTGATACAATCAATTAATACATATTATATAGACTGTTAACAGATGTAGGTGAAGAAATATTTCTACTGTTTATATGTATTTATTTACTGTTTATTTTATTACATTTTTAACGTGCTGATTTAACAATATATATATCACTCGTCGTTGCGCTAGGTTTTGCTGTACACGTGGCTCCAATTTTCGACAATGCATCAATACATTTTGGAAATGTTTTGGTATTTCATTTACTGTAGACACATGCAAAAAACTAAGAATTTAAGATGACAAGGGTGTGATTTAATGATGCATAAAAAAAATGAAAACCCAACACACCACAGGAAAGGGAAAACTCCAAAAAGCACAATTGGCCCACTTTACGCAGCCGAGCTGCAGTACCGCATTTCTAACCACCAGAGGGCAGTGTTTAGACACACTCAGAAAAAACTACTCGGAAATGTAAACTGTAAGAAAGGAAAACATCTGATCTATATTGTCAGAATAATACTATAGAACACAAATTGCCTTGGGTATAATTTTCACACAAAATCAATCGGCAGAGACAGTTTCCACCACTTATTCCCCCCCCCCTCCCGCGGTGCCCTGTAGTGACTCCACCGCCCACACAAAGGTCAATCCCTCACTTCAATAGATCCCCCCACCCTCTTCTATCAGACGGCCTTCAATCTATTCTTCCAATTAACTCGACTTCAATTACTCAGAGAGAGAGCATGCCATCAAATTGCCAATTGGCCTCTTGTGCATTCCAGCAATTAGCAGGATATGAGTTTTCCCGCCTCATTCAACCCATTTACGGCCATTAACTCCAGATGCAATTAAAGATGGTTATAGATTGTGTTTGACCACACACCACACCACACAACACCCACCACACACACACACACACACACACACACACACAACACACACACCACACACACACACACACACACACACACACCACACACACACACACACACACACACACACACACACAACACACACACACACACACACACACAAACACACACACACACACACACACACACCACACACACACACACACACACACACACACACACACACCACACACACACACACACACACACACACACAGGTGTAAAGCAGAGGTGGGAAGTAGTGGAGTATAAATACTCCATTACTGTATTTTTCTGGTATCAGTACTTTACTTATCTTTCTGACGACTTTTTACTTTTACTTCTTACATGTTGAACACAAATACCTGTACTTTCTACTTTACATGTTGAACACAAATACCTGTACTTTCTACTTCTTACATGTTGAACACAAATACCTGTACTTTCTACTTCTTACATGTTGAACACAAATACCTGTACTTTCTACTTCTTACATGTTGAACTCAAATACCTGTACTTTCTACTTCTACATGTTGAACTCAAATACCTGTACTTTCTACTTCTTACATGTTGAACCCAAATACCTGTACTTTCTACTTCTTACACGTTGAACTCAAATACCTGTACTTTCTACTTCTTACACGTTGAACCCAAATACCTGAACTTTCTACTTCTTACATGTTGAACCAAATACCTGTACTTTCTACTTCTCTCATTTTCCAACAGCTGGTTCCTTTAGTCTGAATGTGTGTTTGATGCGTGATCATTATTCTTTAGAGTCATTGCGTGCCTATTGATTTGAACACGATCCGTGTATCCATCATTTCCTGGTCTTCTCTAAAGAAGAGGGACCAATGGAAACGTTGTCATGTTGCCGTTGTTCAGCATGGAAACATTCATTAGCTAACAATGACATTATTGTTCTATTGATATAAAGGGAGGTCAGGTACTCTTTAAAACAGCTGCTAGTTATGGGTACTTTCTACTGAAGTACATTTCAAAGCCTCTTTACTTTCACTTGAGTAAAGAAGTTTAGTCAGTACTTCTACTTTTACCAGAGTATTTTTAAACACGAGTATCTGTACTTCTACTTGAGTAAAGGATGTGTGTACTTTTGCCATCTCTGGTGTAAAGTAACTATAGATGTACTCAAGTACTGTACTTAAATATACTTTGAGGTACTGCTTCTTTACTTAAATTGTGTACTTTAACTCCATTACATTTCTTTTGATACCTTTAGTTCCACCTGGAGTAAATCCACCAGCTACCCTGCAGTCTACAAAGTACTTCAAACTAGCTGCACCTTCACCAGCTTTGAGAACACTTTCATGATCAATCATTATAAAACATATCATATATATTATTCTGAAATGGACCAATCTGCACAACGACTACTTTCACTGTCTTTCACTATATTTTGATGAGAATACTTTTCTACTTTCGACTTTTACTGTAATAGAGTATTCCTACACTCTGGTACTTCTACTCAAGTACAAGATCTGAGTACTTCTACTTTTACTCAAGATCTGAGGATTGTTATTCTGATCAATGTCCTGTAAAGTGTTGTGCTGTAGTGAAAGAGTGCTTCTTGGTTGTTCTGTAATCAAAGGGTTGCAACACTTTCTCTCACCTCCTGTTTCAGTGTTTCCTCTCGTTTGAGAGTGCTTTCAGACGTCCTCTCTCAGCCTCTGATTGGATAACCTTGTTACAGCCAAACTCTGGAAGAAAAATATAAGCCGTACACAATCGTGGGAAGGAAATGCCTAAATGGTGACCATCTGCTGAAGGGAGTGTGCTTTATCACCTCCTGATAACTAGTGCAAGGGCTCTGGTTCACATGTTGAGGGGGACTGCTCACTCCAGAGTAAAATACATATATGTTCCTTAGTGCTGTGTTGGAGGGAGTCGTCTCCAATATAAGATAGTGGACGGTTTCTGGTGCTCAAAGCAACAAACATAGCACAGCAATGCCTCTTTCCAAAAATCATGCCTCCGTAACTCAAGATAAAACCGCTGTCGTGAGCAGCTTCCTGTCGGGACTACTTTCCTTCTTTGTTGTTTTACTCCTGTTTTACACACTTTATATTAAGGTACACATATTCACCATCAACTAGTTGTTAATTAACATGCTTATTAGCAGTATATTGACTCTTTATTAGTCATTATAAAACACTTATTAATGCCTTATTCTACATGACCATATTCTGCAAGTAATAAGCCATTAGCTCAATACCCCTCTAATTAGTGCTGATGTATTGTAAGGAAGGAAGTCGTTACATGAGTCTTAATATGCTCTCTAATAAGGCCAGTAGCACCACATGCATAGTAATTATCCCATAATAACACTTAACAAATATGATCTCTTCTTATGTAACAAGACATGAACTACACGTGTTATTTGTGTCAAATAACTCAAAATGTGGTATTTATATCTAAAAATATGTTCCCTATTTTAAAGTGAAGTCTTTGTTCATAACCAATAAGCTAGCAGTTTATATTAATTAACAACTAGTTGATGGTGAATAAGTGTACCTTAATATAAAGTGTTCAACCTGTTTTTGTGCATGTGCCATCCGACCTCTGCAGCTCATCCAGAATGCAGCGGCTCGTCTGGTCTTCAACCTTCCTAAATTTTCTCCAACACCACTCCGCTCCTCCGCTCCCGTCACTGGCTCCCTGGGTAACTGCTAGAATCCACTTCAAGACACTAGTACTTGCATACCATGCTGTGAATGGATCTGGCCCTTCCTACATCCAGGACATGGTTAAACCGTACACCCCAGCACGTTGCACCTCCGCTCTGCATCAACCAAACGACTCGCTGCACCCTCGCTGCGAGGGGGACCCAAGTTCCCATCAGCAAAACACGTGGGTTTGCTATCCTGGCTCCAAGATGGTGGAATGAGCTCCCCATTGACATCAGGACAGCAGAAAGCTTACACACCTTCCGGGCAGCTGAAAACTCATCTCTTTCGACTCCACTTCGAGCGATAGAATTACTAACAGAGCACTTATATAGCTAACAAAGGACTGGCCTACTCTATAGCCAGCTGAGTAGCACTTGAAATGTTTTGGCTCTATGAAACCTGATGTACTTATGATTCTGTTTTCTTCAAGGATGCTTCTTCTTGGTCGATTGCACTTATTGTAAGTCTCTTTAGATAAAAGCGTCAGCTAAATGCAATGTAATGTTTTTTTCTGTAAAGCAACCATTGGGTCCCCTGAAAGGCGCTATATAAAACTACCAACTACAATTGGAAACGTATCCCCGCATTCAGCAGATTCAATGTTTTTAGAGTTTACAATACACCTGAAATACAGACGAGCACAAACGCTTGCATTCACAGAGGTGTTCGAGCGAAGGGACTCGAGGTTTGGCTCAGTTTTGGACTTGAAACCGTGACCATTTGATCCAAAGCCAAGACCCTACATTCAGAGCCATCGCCACATGGTTTAGTTTGGTAGAAAGACAATGTTTCCTGCATTAAACTGCTGATAAAAGTGTCTTTTAGATGTCATTTTTTAACTATCTTGAACCAGTTACCGTCCTAAACCAGGTACACACTAAGCAAATCCCTCCATGTAGTTTGTAGTTTGATAAATGGTCTCTACTGCAACTGCTCATGGATTTTTTTCTCGAGGAGCGGGATCATCATTTCTGGAAAGAGTCATTGCTTTACAGATTTGCAAATGTTTTTTAATGGCGCTTCAAGCATCATAAGTTAAAGGTCCCGTGTCATGCCCATTTCTACTGATCTTATTTCCATTGTGAGGTCTAGAATAGACACATTGGTTTCTCAGCATCTCTGTATGTGTATTCACTCTCTGTCCTAAACGGCTTGTGGAGCTCCTGCCCCCCCCCCCCCCCCACCCCCCCCCCACCCCCCCTCCTGTGAGCCCAGTGTGCTCGGATTGGTCGGGACGTTGCTGAGGCTCGCTGCTGTGAGGAGCGGACAGGTTTCCGGGTCGGACGATACAGCGAAAACAAGCGAAACTCATCCTGAGCACACAACACTCACAGCCGAAGTAAAAACAATAAGTGTGGCTTGATATTGAGAAAGAAAAGGTTTCTAACGCTGTGAGAATCTGCGGAGAGCATTCCTCCGCCATCCCAACCCGTCTATTGCCAGCGTTCAGGGAGCTCTATGCAAGTCAATGGGGACTCCCTGTTAGTTAGCCAAGGGGTCCTGGTGTGTGAGGGGCTCCGTGGATTGGTCCATTTGGGCCAATTTCTTTTCTGTGTTAGAGTGTTACTCGCTACAGGGTGTACTTTGAGGGTTTGACTCTGCAGGACCGTTGCCATGCATAAAAAACCTTCATAACACACAAGGCGACGGGTAATAACCAGAAAAGCATGACATGGGACCTTTAAGGGCCATCGAGTTTCATTATATTGGAGCGATGGCCGACATCTCCAACTCGCAACTACTCGCACTAAAACAATCAAAATGGATGACTAACACTACAGGTAAGAGGAAAAATCCTCCCTTTAAACCTGATAGAGGTATATAAGTATATATAGTTTAGGTGTGTCCTTGAGCAAGGCACTTCCCCCTAAATTGCTAAGTTATCCACAGTATTCGATGTATTCCACGTCTTATATATATAATTTAAAGCGATTTGAAGCACATAGAAGTAATAAGTATTCCCAGACCAATTTAAAAACCAAACAGTTTATTTATTATATACATTCAATAATAATGGAGAGAATAAACAGAAGGCAGACACAAGGATGGCAAAATGAACATTGTGAGAAAATACATGTCACTTATTGAAAAAAAAATCACTTGGATAAATGAGCTTTTAAGAGCATGTGACATTACAAAAAAAAAACTCCACATGCAGTTCAAAGTCATTTATGAAATCCCTGTACAAAAACACGTCCCACTGTTCGACTCGAGGGTCAGAGGAGAACTTTGTCCCAGCATGCACCTCTGCAGCAAATCAGATTCACTACCATTAGAGTTAGCATCTAAAGAGCTCCCTCGACAAAAAGCCAAAGGGATTTTTTTATCAGCTTTTGAAATAGCTAATGGCAAACACCTTTTCTATGATGCTTTGTTCAGCGCGATAAGATCCGTATTATACCGGCAATTTGATGATTTTTGAAATGTAGCAAAAAGCTAACGCTAGGCTATAAGTGAACACGGTTGCATGACACCGCTAAGCTAATGGCGGCTAATGTTGTTTCTCTGTGCCACTTGCTAGCAACTGATGTTTTTAGAAGCTTTGGATAATTACTCGTGGGGTATTTACGGACATATTTGATGTAGAAGAACAATAAGTGATAGTCTTGTAAGCTAACGTGAGGCTATAAAGGAATTACATGACTTCACGTCACCACCGCTAAGCTAAAGGTGGCTAACGCTCAGCCCGATGACGCTTAGTCGTCTTTTTCAGCTACGTGTTGAACACATGATGAAAATATCTTCAGTTTGTGTTGACCTTATTGTAGGCGTCTAACCAAAAATAAATTCAAATTGAGTTTGATAAGAGGGAGCCCGTGCTAAAATGCTAACTCATTCCTGGTTTTAGGACTCATTCCTGCACCACAGTGGCTGCTCGATGCACCAGAAAGGTGGCGCTAGCTGTTTCACCAGCATCTTCTTTTCATCTCAAAGCCAATGATCATTAGGTGATTTTACTGTCGGTATAAAAGAGAACCACGGGGGGTCCGCACGTCCCAAATTAAACTGGTGATTACAAACCGAGGCACAGAGCAGCCGTAACCCGGGGGATTGAAGCAAATCAACTTCCTTTCCCCCCTGGACATTTTACTCCTCGCATCAACATCCTCCTCTTGCTCTGTAAACACACACCCCCCCCCGTCCTCCTCTCCTCCAGCACTATGATTTTGAATTCATGCACATAATGAAAACAGGATTCTGACTTCCTCTCTCACAAAAGCATGCATAGCAACACTTCTGATAATACTTGTAAGGAATAATAAAAGACCCAAAAAAGAACAAGAGGTAATGCTCGTCGAAAATACTCATTGGACCTACTGCACACAATCATACAAAAAAACTCCTTGCACTGAAATTAAAAAAATACACAGCAGGGGGCGTTTGTTGTCCTGTCAACTGATGATTAATGGCTCTCACCTTCACAATAACCGCTTTTTCTGGACGTTTCTGGACGATTTATTTCGCCGTAATTTGGCCCCAACGGCAAAAACACAATCCATAATATCAGCTGTCTTTCTGCTTATCCCTCATGACTCCATCGGCTCTGACTTCCCTCGTCTTGGCAATAAATGAGTGTCCGAATTGGTTTTTGTGAATTCCCAAATCCTGCACCTGCTGCTGCGAACATGCCGTTCCCCAGGGTGCTGCACTGAAAACTATATAACTAAATAAAAGTCACAAAGAAACACAAACAAAACTAGGAAATACATCAGGACCAAAATTAAAAAAATGTGCTTATTTCAGAATAAAAATCTTTGGAACCAATAATAGCAACAAAGTGAGAGTATATGGAGAAACATACAAACTCCTCGGACCCGAAACAATCCCAGAGTAATAATGACGGATTTTAAAATGATGGTGTCCTTAACAATGATGAGTATAAATATCAGACACTGTTCTGTTCGATCTCTGCGTCTCCAATTTCTAATTCTGTCGGGATTCCCCTCTGATTGGCCAGGAGGGATGACGAGCTTCCCGAGATGTAGGTGTGTTCCCGCTTTGAATCGATGAGCGTTCGTTTGCAGGAATGTTTCATGATGGGATTTTTTTTTTGAAGAAGCGCTACGAGGAGAACATCGAGGACGAGCCTTTAGAGAAGAGGCGGGAAAAAGGACGGAGATCCCGTCTTAGTGTTGTTGGTTAAATGAGTATAACAGGAAGTCTCTGTGGCTGCTTTATATACTTATCAAATGGCAGCACAAATAAGTAAAAGAAAAGTGAGGTAATGCAGAAAATAAAAGTCATTTTTATCGTCTTTTTCCTTGTCGTTTTCTTAACATGATTGTAAATTCAAGGGGAACGTAGTGAGCAAAAACGATAAATTCCCATGCCGTGTAGAGTGGTTTCTGTCAGTCAAATGCTCCCAGGTCCTTCCGGATAAATGCACAAAAAATCATAATAATTCCTACATTTTCGAGTACCTTTAAGAGTAGCGTCTTTTTGAAATGTAGAGGATACCGTCTGCTTAAAGTGTGGATATATGAGCTCCTATAGGGCGGCGGATATACTGTCAGAGAGGGGAAAAGACGTGAAGTCTCACTCCTTCCAGGTCCCGTAGTGTAGTAAAAAAACGTCCGAAATCACGCCCTGTAGTTCAAAGTCGCGGTGTTGTTTGGTTTTTTTCGTGGCAGGTTTGTTTTTCGAGGACAGAGAGTTTGATGCACAAAATGACAAAAAGAAAACATGAGTTGTCACTATTGTCCGCCTGCAGGAGAGGAGGGGAACTGCTGCCGAACAAAGAGCTGGAAAAATGGTTTTTTGGGAGCGATGTGAAATTCCTCGGATGTGTTATTTTTATTTATTCTTTTAGTACGGAAGCAAACCTACTGTATCCTGCCCGGGTATAAACTGGCCTGGAAGAGACAAAAAGAAACAACACGTCAATAACAATGAAGTAACGGCGCTGTATTATCCAATGTACTCTAAACAGGGAGCATTCAAATCCACAGAAGATGCATTTCATGAGACAAATGTGCACTTTTTTTTTGTTTAACTCACTTGCAATGTGAGTGCAATGTCCTGTTGAGGACACACAAAAAGAAAGGCCTATGGTGGATCCAAACATAACTAACATGTGCAGACCCCATGCTCCACTTGCATTACCCTGAACATACAGAGGGTGGCCTTCAAAAGTATAAATAGTGTGTTTTTGTGCAGAGAGCTTGTCAGTTAACTCACCATTGCTCCGACTCCATAAGCAGCGGCGGCTGGATTCAAACCGTGGTACGGGTCTGTAGTGACACTCGGCCGTAACTAGGGAACACGACATGCAGGAAGTTACACATTTTGGTTAAAGAAATAAAGACATGTTTTTATTTTCATCATTGTTTTATTAGTTTACTTATTGCAAGTATGCAAGTATGCAAGTATAACTGCCAATCGCCAGGGACCAAGCAGCACGGCAACAGGACACAGGAGTGGTTTAAATAAACTTTTTTTATTTACCCTAAATCCAAATAAGAAACACACCGTAAACCAATCATTTCTAATAACTAAGCCTTCAGGGTGTAAGCAGGAGTCCTGAAGTCAAATGTAAGACCCTTTAAAGACCATTCCCATACATCTTAAGACCTCATCGCCACTTTGAGTTTTAACCGGTTACCTTGGCGACAGCACTTTCACCTCACATTGACTATATACAGTATTGATCGTCCTTCCTCCTTATCTTCCAACCATTTGGACGCAGACTTGCATTTCCCCATAACGATGTTGCTTAACAACCGGCGTAAACGGACCTTCCTCGCTATCAAGCAGTGAGCGTGCGATGTCCTGTTCAGATGACGTCACACCCAACGGGATGCCATCAATAAACTACACAGAATCACACCTCACACCTACGCCATGACTACATTCAGGCAGACTGTAGAATACAACCTCTCTGGACCATTTATATACTTATTGAAGACAAGCTACAATATGTAATACCTTGGAAAAATGCCGTTTAATAGCCTTCATTTTCGCTAAATTGATTTATCAACTTTTTAATACTCTTTACGACCCCGCGGACACCTGCTATAAAAGAGGTCAACAGAAAATACCTCAAAGAAACATGGCATCACCCTCAGCAGGTGTAAACTCAACAAACTGACAAACCAAGGAGCCTATATAGTGGCTTGGCCAAACCAAGTTGAAACCAAGGGATACTTAATAGCAACAGAATACACAAAGGACACTGACTAATTGGCTCTCCTCTTATCCTGATTCTTGACAGAATTGTGATCCTTTTTAAACTCATTTCCAGTCAACATGATGTGGGCGGATTCAAAGGTCTGGACCCAGGCAACCGTCAGGGTCCGAATAAAACGCTGCAGTAATTGGAAAGAGGAAATCTAATCGAAGGAGAAATGTGGAGAAGTCTCGAAAGTGACCTGGTGAACACAAGTGTAGATGGAAACCTTAACAAAGGTGTGTGTGTGTGTGTGACCTCACCTGTCGCTGTAGGCGGCGGCTGCAGCGGTTGCCCCGGTTACGGCGGCCGGCTGGGCGTAGCGGTAGGCGGCGGCAGCGGCAGCAGCAGCAGCAGCAGGATAACCTCCCTAAACACACACAGGAAGTTAAGAGTTAATAATGTGTGTGTGTGAGGAGGAGGAGGAGACACCTGGGCTGAGGTGTGGGGATGATAGAGGTGGAATATACGGACATCTCATTCGAAGAAAGATTAGAGAAATATTTGTGACTTTTTATAGAAATGTAGTTAATAATAATATAATAATAATCGAATTCTCGAGATATTACACCATGTATGTTTTTACTCTGATATCTCATGCACAATGCAAAGGTTAACGTTTAGAAAGTAATATAGTTATGCAGTTATAGGCGATATAAACTTGTATTAAATACAAAAACTTCTTGAATTTAGTACGAAAAATTGTGTGGAAGCTTCTTCCTTAAGTCCCAAAGCTTCTTCTGTCGTCTTTTCATTTAGAAAAATACTTATTTGAACAATTCTAGACGTGTTTTAATCCTACAAAAATATTCTGCTTGAAGAAACATTTGTGGCTTTTATTCTTTAAAACAACCAACGTGATCTCATTGAAAGAATTGCACCGCTCTATAACAACATTTCTTATATTTGTCTCTATTTTTAGTGATAAGGTCGTAAAAGTAGCTAAATCCTGATGAATGTACATAGTAGTACAGCCCTTAGTAAAGAAATACATATATATGACATTAACGCCCAAAACCTGTTTATCATCCATAAAGGCTAGATTATATACATTCACAAAACCAATGTCAGTATATTGCATTTCTATATGGGGGGGGGTTTATCAGAGAGACAGAGGGAGGAAATTGAACTGTCGGGGTCGCGTTAGATTGTATTATTATTATCATTAAAGGGAGAAAAATGTGGAGGTGAATCAGAGACACAGTTGAGAGCGTACAGAAAACGCAATGTAATTACAGGACATGTCAAGAGAAGGACACATTTATGACATTTGTGTTCTTTTAAATGGATTTCAGGGAAAAAGAGAGGGAAATGTGGGGGGGGGGAGGACACACACACACACACACACACACACACTCTAATAATCGGAGCATGGAAGCCCAGCGTTCATAGAGACAGGTGTTATTAACAGAGAGAGAGAGCAAGGGATTCTGGGTAATAGTGGGATCAGTGTGTCTGCATGCAGTAACACATGCTTCAGTTGTTATCCAGGGATTCGTTCAGGAAGAGACCGTGTTCTCAGAGTATTCAGTATCTCACATACAGAGCGAATGTCTAATGTTTTAAGGAATGATGTCGGCGGCTGATTGTTTGCTATAAACATCTCGTGTGAGTGGAATGTCGGGGGGGGGGCATTGTCATTGGGACGGTCACATCTTTCTCTACGCAATAATTGTGACTCAAACTGTATTTGATAATGATATTATTGCAATATCTATAGAAACCAGAGATCACGGGTCTTACAGGTTAAGTCACATTTGGATCATATTAAGACGTTTAAAAACCTACTCTAAAGGTATTTCATTTGACATGTTACTCCGCTATCTGGAGCTGCGGGGCGTTATCACACCTCTAACTGTCATTATGGCCCAAAGGAGAACAAAATAAGATGTTTCTCTAAAGGAATCCACCAGACGCACTAGTAGGGGGAAATGTGGTTCACTCTGTAGTTAGTAGAAGAAGACAGAAAGTAGTGAGCTATGAAAACCAACATGAACTCAAAGCACTGAGGGTGACCCTACCTGAGGGTGGGACTAAGGACTGAGTCCTGAAACACTAGTCTATAGAGAGAACAGAAACAGCTGTTGTCAACCTGGATACACACACGCTCTCACACCCACACACACGCTCTCACACACACACACACACACGCTCTCACACACACACACACGCTCTCACACACACGCTCTCACACACACACATTCATACGCTCAGTCACACACACACACACTCACTCATACTCTCTCACACACACACGTTCATATACGCTCACACACACACACACATTCATACGCTCAGTCACACACACACACTCACTCATACTCTCTCACACACACACGTTCATATACGCTCACACACACACGTTCATACGCTCACACACACACACACATTCATACGCTCACTCACACACACGTGCATACGCTCACATACACACGCGTTCATACACTCACACACACACGTTAATACGCTCACACACACGTTCACACACACGTACACACACACGTTCATATACGCTCACACACACACACGTTCATACGCTCACACACACACACATTCATACGCTCACATACACACGCGTTCATACACTCACACACACACGTTAATACGCTCACACACACGTTCACACACACGTACACACACACGTTCATATACGCTCACACACACACACGTTCATACGCTCACACACACACACATTCATACGCTCAACATACACACGCGTTTCATACACTCACACACCACACGTTAATACGCTCACACACACGTTCACACACATGTTCATACGCTCACACACACGTTCACACACATGTTCATACGCTCACACACACACATTCACACGCACATGTTCACACACATGTTCATACGCTCACACACATGTTCACACACATGTTCACACACATGTTCACACACACACCCTTATGGTTTGAGATTCACCATTCTTACGTTTTTGCAGCTATTTTTAAATCTGTTTTGACCCGAGCTGCTTTGAAATGACATGAGAAGGTGTGTGTTTACATGTTTGCTTGTTTACATGTTTGCTTGTTTACATGTTTGCTTGTTTACATGTTTGCTTGTTTACATGTTTGCAGGCAGCTCTGTGCAGCGCATGACTGGACACACACATGCAGAATCAAGCCCCAGAGGGAAAGCAGGCTGAGAGGAGAGGAGGGGGAGAGAGAGGGAGTGTCGGTGGGAGGTGAGTTTACTTACATATAAGTCTGCAGCGCCGTAAAACCCATCCTGATACACCACACTGCAAGAGGAGGAAGAGGAGGAGAGAGTGGAGGAAGAGGAGGGTGCAAATGGAGTGGTGCACAGTCCCGAAAAACCAGAGTGGAGGAAGGTCACACAGCAAACATCATTATAAAGAGAGAGAGGGGGAGAGAGGGGGAGAGACGTTATTGCACACCCATGCAGCGTGCAGAGCAAATACAGCTGATCGTGGAGTCATAGGAGAGACTTGATAAAGCCTACACATAAGAAACAGTTCAATACATGCGGTTACTTTAAATAATTAAATGGAGATCTATATATAAATAAAATAACAAAATTATAAAAATACACATAAATATTAAGAAAATTCATATAAGAAATAAATACATTTGCATACATAAGAAATATAATAATAAATAGTTGTTGAAATATAGACATAGCAAAATACGATATCAATATAATATTTAATTTTAAGCATTTTTCATTTATATTCACATTTATAAATTTTTATTTTTTGCAAATAAAAGATGAAATCAACGTTTTTCGATGTATTTATTTAAAGTAGTTCCTCTTTTAAATTCTCATAAATTACATTTCTAATCCAAAATCTTTTGTTTGATTTATTTGTTTTTACATAATAAAATGTATTCTTTAAGCCTTTATTTTATACGTTTTTGCCTTTTAATAATAAAGAATTAAAAATAAATAAATACATCGAAAAACATTGATATCATTTATTTGCAAAAAATAAAAATATATAAATATGAATTTAAGGAAATAAATGTGAATATAAATGTAATGTAAAAGGCACTGCTGTGACTCCATAGGAGATTCACGTCCTTGAGCTGAAGTGGCTCCATAAAGATCTCTTATTCCCCCGCTACAATAAACCAAGACATTAAAGGTCCCCTGTTATTCTGTTTTTCATCAATATATCACAGCTCTCAGATATATACAGAACCTGCCTCTGATTGGCTGAAACACCAAACAGATCATTGCAGCATTACCCATAATCCCCTCTGTTTCAGCCCTGTTTCCAAAGTGCTGATTCTCTGTCTGTTACTTTAGATGAAGATAAGGAGCCCCTCCCCACGCCCCTCTGAGAGACATTTGGTGTAGAGGAGACGTGAAGAAGAGGGGACACATGTTGATGTAGAAGAGACATGAAGAAGAGGGGACACATGTTGATGTAGAAGAGACATGAAGAAGAGGGGACACATGTTGATGTAGAAGAGACATGAAGAAGAGGGGACACATGTTGATGTAGAAGAGACATGAAGAAGAGGGGACACATGTTGATGTAGAAGAGACATGAAGAAGAGGGGACACATGTTGATGTAGAGGAGACATGAAGAAGAGGGGACACATGTTTATGTAGAAGAGACATGGAGAAAGGGGACACATGTTGATGTAGAAGAGACATGAAGAAGAGGGGACACATGGTGATGTAGAAGAGACATGAAGAAGAGGGGACACATGTTGATGTAGAAGAGACATGAAGAAGAGGGGACACATGTTGATGTAGAAGAGACATGAAGAAGAGGGGACACATGTTGATGTAGAAGAGACATGAAAAGGTGGATTCTGCATAATAGGTGACCTTTAAAGCTGCTTTGATGCTCTTATGAAATCTCAGAGGTGTGCTTTGGTTTCTAGTGGAGCAGATATAGAGCAGGTATTTCATCTTGTTCAGCTTCATCATCATCATAGTAAGAAAAACCATTAACCAATCAATGCCGCTTTGATCTGAGCAGTCACGAGTCGCACACTGATGGACACGTTAACGGGGAACGTGGAATAATTCTGCTTCTGCATAATGGCTCGATGTGCTTTGTGTGTGTTTATGCTAATCTGCTGATGGCTTGGAATCTGCGGGGTTTTATTCAAATGAAGCTGGAATGGTGCAATCCCATCAGAGCTGAAGAGCTTATGAGTGACAGAGGGAAGGGATGTGAAGTGTGAGCACGAGCCGCTGTATTAAACAGGGAGCGGGGGAAGGATTCTGTGAAGTGGTATTCATGGGATGTTCCTCAATAGATTTAAAGGCCACTGAACAAAACAATTGATCCTGACTTTTAGTGTTCTCAAATGTGTTAAAACACTCAGTGCAGATATAGGGCAGCTGCAAATGTGTGTGACATCAATAACTCTCATAGTTCTGATTTCACCATCAGTCGCTAAAAAACACACTTTGAATTGTGCATTTCAGAATTATTGTCTTTATCAATACTAACACAGATTTGTACATATTTATTGCTGTTATATATTATTATAAATTTGCACATTTTACTCTATTTTGTTATTTTTTGATTTCACATTTTTACTTCATTTCTTAACATTTTATAATTTTTTAAAATATTGTATTAATTTTTTTTCACATTGTGACTCAACTGGATTATTTATATTAATATTTACATTTGATCTTATTCTTTATCCATTTATAGCACTTTTTACTTCATTTATTAGATTTATTTCTTTGAAGTCTGTTCTTACCCAGGGTATGTAGGCATGGCGGGTTGAGGCACGGCGGCTCGCACAGCGCTGTAGACGGGTCGGCCGCGGCCTCTCAGGTGAGCCCCGCGAAACGCTGCTGCTGCTGTTGGTGGCTGCTGCCGCTGCTGAAGAGTAGGGGAACCCTGGGACTGAAGGGGGGGGGGGGGGGGGGGAGAGAAAGAGAGAAAAGCAGGTGATTTAGAGAAGAAGGGAGATAGTGTGGATGGACAAAATAGGTGGGGAGAAACATGCTAATTAGGCATTGATACCAGAAGCTGCATTATTGCTTTCTGGGACCTTTATTTTGAAAAATAAGCTTAAGCCTGAGCTTCCTCAAAGTATAAAGCAACTCTATGGGGCTTTTATTTTGAAAAGTAAGCTTAAACCTGAGCTTCCTCAAAGTATAAAGTTACTCTATGGGACTTTTATTTTGAAAAATAAGCTAAACCTGAGCTTCCTCAAAGTTACTCTGTGGGACTTTTATTTTGAAAAATAAGCTTAAACCTGAGCTTCGTCAAAGTATAAAGTTACTCTGTGGGGCTTTTATTTTGAAAAATAAGCTTAACCTGAGCTTCCTCAAAGTATAAAGTTACTCTATGGGACTTTTATTTTGAAAAATGAGCTTAAGCCTGAGCTTCCTCAAAGTATAAAGTTACTCTGTGGGACTTTTATTTTGAAAAATAAGCTTAAACCTGAGCTATCTCAAAGTATAAAGTTACTCTGTGGGGCTTTTATTTTGAAAAATAAGCTTAACCTGAGCTTCCTCAAAGTATAAAGTTACTCTATGGGACTTTTATTTTGAAAAATAAGCTTAAACCTGAGCTTCCTCAAAGTTACTCTGTGGGACTTTTATTTTGAAAAATAAGCTTAAACCTGAGCTTCGTCAAAGTATAAAGTTACTCTGTGGGGCTTTTATTTTGAAAAATAAGCTTAACCTGAGCTTCCTCAAAGTATAAAGTTACTCTATGGGACTTTTATTTTGAAAAATGAGCTTAAGCCTGAGCTTCCTCAAAGTATAAAGTTACTCTGTGGGACTTTTATTTTGAAAAATAAGCTTAAACCTGAGCTATCTCAAAGTATAAAGTTACTCCGTGAGACTTTTATTTTGAAAAATAAGCTTAAACCTGAGCTTCGTCAAAGTATAAAGTTACTCTAGTCTAGGGGACTTTTATTTTGAAAAATATGACTTCTCCTGATCTTCCAGCAAGGATACCATACAACCATGGGGGTATTATTTTGAAAAACAAGCCTCTTCCTAAGCTTCCTGTAAGGATTTGGTGACTATGGGGCTTTTGTTTTGAAAAGCATTCCTTTTTCTGAGCTTCCTGTAAAGACACAGCCATCTATTGGGATTTTTATTTTGAAAACAACCTTGCTGAGCTTCCTTGAAGGATATAGTAACTGTGGCTTTTATTTTGAAAAACATGTCTCTTTCTGAGCTTCGCGAAGAGATAGTAACTATAGGGGGCTTTTACTCTGAAAAACACGTCACTTTTTGGTTAAAATATCCCTTTTAAACTTCCTGTAGGAATACAGTAACTTAGTTTTTTGCTTTCCAGAGCTTTCTATAAGGAAACAGGACCTTTATTTTGAAGGTGTGATAGGAAAGGGCACAGCTGACTCAGACACAGAATAATAGACTGTGTCGTTCGGCAGTCACACAGAATTAAGGAGAAAAGGGAGAAGGGGAATAATCCAATTGCTGCCTTGAGGCCTTGATATCAATAAAAGTGTCAGCTAGGAGAAATGCTCGGCAAGCAGAGCATTAATATAAATTAAAGATTGGAATGTGATTAAAATGTAAAGTAGGCAGTGGAGACAGAGAGAGTTAGTAGTTACCTGCGTAGATCTCAGGTGCGTACATGGCTCCCATCATAGGACTCAATTTCCACCCCGCTGACACTCACAAAGAGAGAGCATCGTTAAAATGGGCAGTTTGGAAAGAGCACAGTATTTATCACTTACACACACTTTTCTCTACACCTACAATGCAGTTTTTATTGGCCCTATTTCGATGCTTTTCATAGTTCACCAGCTACTTAAAAAGCCAGTTTAATCACGGCGGCAGAAGAGGAGATACGGGATGGATTTTGATTGAGGCTGAGCGCGTCCTCTTCTTCATTACACAGATTCCCTCAGCCACACTAACTCTGAAGCTCTTCCAGGTGAAGCAGCACAGATGGTATGCAAAGCAGGGAGGCACGGATACACACGTAGTATTGAGATTATATTTGAACCCCTCTTTTTAGCATTTCTAAGCAACATTTAATTAAGATTTGACATTGTATTAGAAGTGAAACTAGCTTAATAAAACTGTATGTATTAATACTAACGATAGCTGTGTGCAACTACATTATAGTGTGTTATACACAGGCTAAATAGGGGGTCTGATTCTGACCATTTTGAATACAATACTTGTCTATCACTGAATGAAGAAGAAGAATGGTCAAATAGTGAATAACACATTGCAATATAATACAGGTTGCTCATATCCAACTTCTAAGCAAGATAATCGATAATCAATAAAACAATAGTTTGTTAATATTTTTCCAAATCGACTGCAGTGCTGCACGGAAACTCTTAAGACTAGATCCGACAGTAAATCATCATAGTATCGTATTGGAAATGAACATTCGAAGCAATAGATGGATAATCTGAGCTCAATTTGAGAGTGAACCGTCGTCATGGCTGCTAGGTGGTGTTCAAAATAATCAAGTCTAAAATAAACTCCTTGATATTGTGTTTGCTGACGGCCTTACATAATGTGGTCTGCAACTGCGGGAGGAAACACTGATCGTGTGTTTTTCATCCGCCTCTCGCTGTGAACCTGATGCCGTTTGGATTACTAGTGTGTGTGTGTGTGTGTGTGGCCTAGCATTACTATACTTGTGGGGACCTAAATCTGTTTACACAGTCACTTGTGGGGACTCGCCTCCCTTATGGGGACAAATTGGAGGTCCCCATGAGGGGAGTCATTAATTTTAGGGTGAAGACTTGGTTAGGTTTAGGATTAGGCATGTGTTGGTTATGGGTAAGGTTAGGATAAGTCTCCAGGAAATGCATGTAAGTCAATGTAATGTCCCCTGAAGTGATGTATACATGGTAGTGTTGTCACGATACCAACATTTTGGTTTCGATACCGAGTCAAGAATTGCGATTATTTTTCGATACTTTTCTTAAAAAAAGGGAAACAGTCTTAAATGTAATTATTGTGCTTTATTTCACACCAGAACCATAACACAAACTTTTAAACAATGAGAACAATAAATAAAATAATTGACAATAATTTGTATTAAATACAATTAAGCATCATCTATAAACAACTTTTTTGTTTTTCGCTTCTGGCGACTTTTTGTCAACAAGCCGAGGCGCAGCGCAGTTGCACTCCCACTTGCAGCCATGCTTCTCACTTTCTCACATGCTCAGGCAGCTAGCGGGTGCACGAGAGAGGGGAGGGACTTAGAGCGTGCTTGAGAGGGGAGGGACTTAGAGCGTGCTTGAGAGGGGAGGGACTTAGAGCGTGCTTGAGAGGGGAGGGACTTAGAGCGTGCTTGAGAGGGGAGGGACTTAGAGCGTGCTTGAGAGGGGAGGGACTTAGAGCGTGCTTGAGAGGGGAGGGACTTAGAGCGTGCTTGAGAGGGGAGGGACTTAGAGAGTGCTTGAGAGGGGAGGGACTTAGAGCGTGCTTGAGAGGGGAGGGACTTAGAGCGTGCTTGAGAGGGGAGGGACTTAGAGCGTGCTTGAGAGGGGAGGGACTTAGAGCATGCTTGAGAGGGTAGAGACTGCAGGCACGGCTGCAGGGAGTGGAAGCAGAGCGCTGAACACACACAGCTCTTATTAAAACGGGGCTTTCTCACCGGAGTACTTTTCCCCGTCATTCTTAAAGTACCGATACTAATGAAACGGAGGAATCGTAACGTTTTTAACGGCAGGGTATCGCGGTACCTTTCAAGTATCGGTACACCGTGCAACACTAATACATGGTGTGTGTGTGTGTGTGTGTGTGTGTGTGCATGCGTGTGTGCATTACCGTTACCGTAGGGCAGCGCGCTGAGGGCTGCCTCTCCGTTAGGAAACGGGCTGACCATTTTCTTGTTGGTCATCACCCGGGCTGTGGCATTGTTCACCTGAAGGAGGAGCGGACGGTTAAACACCAGAACACTCAACTAAATAACGCAAAGGGCTAGATCACCAGGTGTGTGTGTGTGTGTGTGTGTGTTTTTTAAAAGTAATAGTATATTAACCGTGTTTGCTAACATGCGCTCGTTGTTGTTATTATTGTACAATACTTGTATAAACATTTTAATATTTTATCTGTTATTTCACATTTTAATTGTATGTTTATGTTAATATTGTATTTCATTGCACTTTTCACTTGAACTTCTTATGTTTAAATAAATATTATTATTATATTTTTAGTTTATTCCACATTTTACTGAACATTTTGACTTTGCTTCTTATTTTTTAAATATATAGTTAATGTATTTGATTTGATCATTTATAGTAGAGTTACATTTTAACTTCTTATGTTTTAATTTATATATTATTTTGGTCCATTTTATTATTTTATTCTATATTATTGCACATTTCATTTTTTTCTTTTAAATACATTTTAGTTTTTTATTTTGTTCTAAAAAAACTGTCACAAAACCCTAATTTTCCCCATTTCCCATCAGTTGTGTGATATGCCTGTTTCTATATAAACCTATAAAGCAGAATATGAATTTTTTAAAAGACACATGTAACATCTAAGAGCTCGTTTGTTGTTCTGTGTTAAAGTGGGTCGGGCTGTTAGGGGGGATTTTAGTCCTCATGCAATTAAGAAGCGAGTTGCCCATCAGAGATTTGATGATTCATCGTGGGCAGATGTTAATGTGGCCATGGGGGACTTGGTTATATTGCGGCCGTAAATTGCAGCAAAAGAAACGCCGCTGTACTTTTATTATTTTGCATGCTCAGGTGTTTTATCCTTTTTTAGGTGCGTGTGCGTCTTCTACGCCTGACATTTCAGTCTAATGCTCCAGCTTTCAATCCAAGATGGCTGATAATCTCCTCTCTGAGCTTCAAAGGCTCCCTTGATCTTCCTTTGATGGGTTTGAAGGGAAGGAGATTGTAGCTCTGTGTAAAAAGCCATACTGTCGCAGTGTTCAAGCTCTACATCCGAGTGTGGCGAGAGATTAATGACCTTTTTGGCTCGATGAGGGGAGTGTGTGTGAGAGAAAGAAGGACTGAGGAATGAGAGTGCTTGTCCACACACACACTCCCATTAAGGAGACCATTAAGGCATCGACTGCAATTCGCACCGGTTCCCTCGTGAGTCATGTTCTTTATCTGCAGAGCTCCATTCACATGGAAATGAGGTTTACCTCATTTTTCCCTCATTGCAAACGACAAGGTCAATGGCAAATGATTCAATTAGCTTAGCATGGTTAGCTATCTGACACGACTATCCGAGGGTGTCTGAGTGGAGACATTTGGAAATGGAAATGTGTGTAATTAATCAAATCAACGATTTTTTGTGTCAATGGGAAATTATGTCAGGACCCATTAAAAGTTTTCTATTGACTGGTAACTTTTAGGAGTTTAGCCAGAGAGGATTTACAATAAATATGCACATTAGTAGCAGCACCATTGGTACAAACATGGTAAACACTTCCTGTGTACTAATGTATGTATGTTTTATTTTGCTAGCTTAGCATATTAACACAGCTAACAAACGTTTAGCAATAGGAAAATTAGTTACCTAGGGTTTTCACTAACGTTAGCTTGAAATTATGACAGTTTTATGTTAACATATATTATTTAGCAAGATTTACATATTTAAGCAGCTAATTAACCTATTTTAGCATTGGGAAAATTAGTTAGCTTGAGTGTTTTCGGAGGTTAGCTGACGTTAGCTTAAATAGTTTTAAGTTAATGTCATTTTATTTGAGCTAGCATTAAATATTTACACAGCTAACGAACATTGGTCAGCTAGGATGTTGGAGAATGTAGGTTTGATTTGTGTTAGCAGATCTTGTAAGAGTTGTTTGTGAAAGAATAAATAAGACAAATTGATCAATAACAAAGTATGTTTTCTTCTGATTTGACGGTCTGAGAAAATGCCATTTTAGTGTGTCAGTATTTTCGGAGGATTTGTGGCTTTTGATAAATGTGTGTACCTCTGTTTGTGTTATTTGCAATTAATGAAATACGGTCGACAGGATCACATGCAAATCAACAGAATATGGAAGGCAGATCTCAAAGTGTTAATAATTAATAAAACATTCAGCCGTCTCTCATCCCATTTAACCCTCCCAAGTCCAGCCTGAATCTTAACCCGGGACAAAATGAAGACACATTTCCATATGAAACCAAACTTGTGGGGTTTACATACCTAAAAAGAAATATTCCAAAAATAAAAAAAATACAAAAGGGAGAGAAAGAGGGGGTGCAAAAACATTTTTTTGGACAAAATTAATAATCGTATAACACAGAAATTACACGCAGCCAAATAGGGGCGCAACACATGACCAAGAGTGAGTAACAAACCAAAAAAAGTAAAAAATTCAGCCAATCAGCAAGCGTCGGATGCAGCATAGAGACCAATCAAAACGATCGCAGCACTCCCACATCGAACACATACGAGACAAAGATGGGACAGGTAAGTTAAGAGGAAGGGATGCAGGTGAGAAGTAAAGAGACAGAGCCAGTCCATATACAAAGAAAACCAGGAGAACATTAAGATGGAGTGAAGAGAGAAAAGGGAGAAAAATGAACATGAGCAACACAAAAAAATAACAATTACTGTTTAAAAAAAATAACATGTATCCCAAGGTGCATCATTCAAATAAAGCAATTAGATTTGGTGACCATTCTCCTGAAATCTCATTGTATGTGGTGGGTTGAGAAACAGAGCACCAAAGGATGGAGGGAACAGAGAAGAGTGAGAGATAAGAGAGCGAGAGAGAGAGAGAGAGAGAGAGAGAGAGAGAGAGAGAAAGAGTGAGAGCAATCCTCATTCCCAAAAAAGGAGAGAAATCAAATAAACATGAGACACTTTGCCAGGCATTATAACTGTGTGTCAAACTAAAGACCAGAACACTACGACTACCACTACGACTACTAGTACACAGACAATCCACTACAAGAAAAACCAAACCAAAAAGAGAAAAAACAAACAAAATGGCAGCATAATAAAGAGACCCAAACACAGTACGGTAAACCCCATATCGGTTTAGAAATGCATATGGTTACACAACACTGGCAACACTGATTTGACCACATTTGGAGCATAGTTTATTTTTTAAAGCTGTAAATTAACTCAAAAAGTCGAATTTACGAGATAATTTTAGGTGTTTTTATCCGACTAAATGTACCCCTTTAATCTCAGAGAATATCCACATTTCTTTCTTGTCAATGTATGATATTTACTTGGAGCAGAATGTACAATTAATTTGCAAAGATACTGCTAAATAAGACTAGGACTGATATTTAAAAAGTCTTTGTCTAATGGTGTATTAAAGCCATTATTTGTTAGTTTTTAAGACCCTGGGACGAAGATAGTTTCGTGAAAAACATCTGAAATGTACAAGAAAAAAAGGGATATTCTCATAATTTTTTCTTGTACATTTACCACTTCAAGTGTATCCATGATTTTTCTCACTTAAATGTCCAATATTTATCTGAAAGATTTTTAAATTAGGCTACCTAAAATTGCCCTAATCAACCGCCTCCAAGTCAAAACGGGATATTCTGTATCTGCAATACGGTTATCCCGGATGCTAGCTAGCTACAAGTCGTACATTAGCAACATTAGCTCAAAGCTTCATACTTAAATCGAAGCTTTGTCTATTGGCTAGTATTGGCCAATATATACACTAAGCTTAAAGCAGGCAGGTCAATAAAATAATACAAATTGAAAACCAGAGCAGCGGTTATTTGCCCTGCAGCTCAGGCGCCTGCATTCACTCAAAGCAAATCGTAGGAAGCAACAAGGAGCAAAAGCTTCATTTCAATTTCTGTTGATTTTTTTGGTTATTGTTATTAATCAAGAAAATGAAGACTAGGTATAACATTGGAGTCCAAATGGAGAATTAATCAGATGGATTGTGGATAGCCGTGTCATTGCATAGAGGAGGGTGATTACATTCGGTCATTCCCAGTGAGGTGTTAATGACATGGTGTGAGGGAGGGAGGGAGGGCATGTGGAGATAATATTACCGCTAAAATAATCGTTGAAAGACGCTGTGTCTGTTTGTGTGTCTGTGGTGCTGTGTGTACTCGTAAAATAACATAAACAATAATATCTATCTGTCAGCAGATCACTATACTGACTAATATTGCAAATACTGTACAAACTACTTTATTAAATGCCCATTTTTGTTCAGGGGTAGGGTGGGAAAAGGGAGGGGAGGGGTCAGTTCAGTGATAGATGTTTGTACACAACTTACCGTTGCCGTAGAAACAGCGAGTGGTTACCGTGGAGACTGACAACAACACACAGAAGTCGTCAGGGAAACAGAAAAAATATAATAAATAAAGGAACAAATAATCCTATAGGAACAAAAGAAACCTAAACGATATCTCCCCCCCCCCCCCCCCTTCCCAACTGCTTTTTCTCATCGTGAAATAAAAACCCTGGTAGCAGCAGTGTTACAGCTCAGAATGGAGTATAAGAGGAAGAAGAGGAAGAGGAGGAAGAAAGAGGAAGGAAAAAGAGAGAGAGGATGCTAGCTCTCGATGACTAACCGAGCTCAGAGCATAATTAAAAACGATCAGAGCAGTGACAGGAAGTTATTCGGTGCTCGAGAGACGGAAAAGGAGAATGGAAATGTGGGGCAACCTCATCTTTAAATCAAATCGAGCCTAGTGAATGCACTGAGAAGCAGCGAATTGGAACACTTCCAAGAAAAGTGAGAAGAAACAAATTCACAACCCAACACCCTTCTTATTAAGAGCAGTATTTTGCTAAAAGGGGCCCTGTTATGCTAATTTCCAGGTTCATATATATAGCCGCTTTCACACCAAGTACTTTGCCGTACTTAGTTCCCAGCACTTAGTTCCCCCATGGAACTAAGAGCCGATCGCGTTCCCCTGAGGGAAGATTACGCAAATGAAGCCGCTGACGTCACTTATTCTTCTTCTGCTGCTTTGGGTTTACTGGCAGGCCGCAAACAACTTCACGGCGTATACTGCCACCCGAAGTCCCCGGCCGGAAGTCCCCGGAGTTGGGGACTGGCTTCAGTAGAAGCTGCTGGGACTCCCAGCAGCTTCTACTGAAGCCTTCCGAGTAAATTGCCAGAACGCCGACACCTCCTCACTCCACCGCTCCCATGTTTTCTTTTGTGTTGCCATAAGTTATTCTCTTTCCGTTGGTGCGCGGGGCTAATGCTAATGCCAGCAAATACAATGGCGGCTTGAAAAAGCTTTTCAGAGTTTTACGGGGCGTGGTTTGCAATTCACCCAGCCAATCAGAAATTGGTACTTTTTTCTCCCGAGGATAGTACCACCTATCTAGCAGGCACTAAAAATGGGGGTAAAAGGTCTCATGAACTAAGTTCTCTTTTTGGTGTGAACGCAAAATTCAAGAAACTATCGGAACTAAACGGGAAAAGTACTCCGGTGTGAAAGCGCCTTATATGTTGTGCCTCTCCTCTACTGTCTCATGTCTCCATGCTTTAATGTTCAAAAGCTCTTTACTTGTCTCATACTGCCTGTGCTGCAGCACCTTTTTTCACCCTTTGTCTGAAACCAGAGCCCAATCTGCTCTAATTGGTTAGTTGGCCGGCTCTGTTGTGATTGGTCAACCGCTTAGAGAGGTCCCGCCCCTTAGCCAATCACGTACAATGTGTTGGAGCGCTAGCCAATAGGAGCATGGCGTGTGTGGGAGAGAAACTTCTTCTGGAGGGAATTTAGAGATTATAGCCTTTGCAGACCATTTACATGCACACACAACTACAGGAAAGGAAAAACCCCAAAAAGCATAAAAGGGCCTCTTTAAACTTGGGCGATAAATGACTAATTATTGTGTGGCTATGTTAGGCCAGAAGAGAAGAGCCCATGATCAATAAAGTACATTTAATTATCTGTTGTGAACTGAGTGGCCGATTTTTCCTTAAAGTGTTTAGCAGTCACCACAAAATAACATACCGAAAGTTGTTTGATAGTCAAACAATAAAGTAAGACGTCAAATCAAAAACAAAACACATGACGATAAATGGAAACAGAATAAGGCAAGTAGAGATGATGGCAAAAAAGAAGTACTTTCAAATTAAACACGAAAGGACAGAAAGACAAACTTGACTGGCAACAAGAGATGAAGAGAAAGACAGACGACACACAGAGAGGGTTGGAAAGGGCAAAGTGCAAACTCTCTTTCCCCTTTTCGTTCAACCGTTTCTACATTTCCACTCGAAGCAAACACACATGGATACGCGCACATTTCATTCATGAATCGATCCAAATCATGCAGTAAAAAGAAAGCTTCGATAACAAAAACAGAACCAGTCCAATCCAAAGCCAAGAGAAGAAGAATAATAGGAGGAGGGGGGTTTTATGACATCGGGACACACGGAAGCTGGTAAGCCTTCAATTTAGGCTATCACCCATCCAACAACTCACAAACAGCTGAACAAAATCGCCCAAAAAGTGTATGGAAATGGTTGATTTGGGACCCAAAGTGAGCTGAGGCCAACAGTGTACCATTCAGGAGTGTGAGATGGTTGGTAAAACATGCAGAAACCCAGGCAAAAACATCTTCGTATCCTCTTCATCGCACAAATCCATGCACTGGTGACGCACTTTATTCCCCCCTTTGCATGCAGAGCACTTGTATTCTGCTTTTAAATAAGTCTGACTAAAACTCTGCGCTCGGAGGAACAGTCACTTCCTGTCACACTCGAGCCACACAACCTTAAGAGTTTGTGAGCAGGAGTCTTTAGGGTTCAGCATGGTCTCTTTGCCCGACAAAGCTCCTTATCCTTTGAGCACGTATTCGAGGTCTGTTACGTTGAGTAATTGCTTGGCTTTTGTCCATGCCGCGGCAATACTACACTGAATTTTGCAATAATCTACAGCAAGCAGAGCAGAAAGCTCTCCGGAAGGTCGATGCAAAACGAGGACCTTTTGTGCAGCGCTGGTTGTTTGGTGCCGATTCATAATAAAAAAGACCAGAATTTACGGCTTTATTATGTCTTGCATCCCCAGAGACAATGGAACTATTATTGCTGTAGGTAATTACTTCTGCCAAGGAGGTTATATTTTCGGGAAATTACTAGGAAAAAGGTGAGTTTGATTTTCCTGAAACTTGGTGGAAGGGTGAAGCATGGGCTGAGGAAGAACCCATTAAAGTTTGGAGCTGATCCCAATAACAAAAAATGACGTTTCACATTTGTAAGGGAAACTTCTGCAGCAATGGAGAGTCAGGACTCAGAGAGGCACGAGGAGAGTTGGAGCTTTGATGTCAAACACTGATATTTATTACAAGTATACGGCCGGAGAAATTCACATCACAAGTCACAGAGCAGTCAGAGGTTCTGACTGCCCGGGTGGGTTGCCACATCAATTCTGCCGCGCCTCTCTCTCGATAGACCTTTTAACTAGTTCAGAGAGAGTAAACAACATATTTGGGGAGATAGACTAAACAGCTGGGCACCCTGAATCACTTGCGTCTGACCCTTAATGGCCTCGAAGCCAGTGTTCCCACAGCCGTAAACCATTTCGTGATTGAGAGTTGAACTGGTTTATCAAGATAGCTGGAGCCTCCCATTCCTTAAGAGAGATAACAGAGCCAGGGTTGGTCGTAAACGTCAACACACAGAAAAGGTTAAATATCTAGGAGTAAAGACAGAAATATTCTTTGACAACTCTCATTAACATTGGGAGGAAGCAGCATTAATAAGGTGTCCAAATAATCGTAAACATTTGTTCTAGACTTGGACAAGCGAACGCCCACTAAAGTTGGAAAAACATATTAAAACCTATCAGCGCATTGTTCAAACACACCACGTTTTTTCTTTGTAGTGTCCAAATTGTTTTCACATTATGATTTAAAACTCTCGAACAAACCGAAGTCGTGAGAACAGCTTCCAAACTCTGAGAAATTGGACCATCTGTGGAGCATCTGGACGCACCATTCTAGTTGCATTTATTACAGTAAATCGAGAACATCTAGACCGTTCCATTGTCATTTATGGAGAAACGACAAAACAATGTTAGTTAATTAGACCACCAGCTGATAAGAGTTGTGGGGAATTTTCAATGGGATGCAATTGTCAGCAAAAAGTCCAATTGGCGCAACCATTGACTGCTTTGTTTTTTTACTGATTGAGGTCTGTGGTTGCACTAATGAGACCATGCAAGAACCCGTAATGCACTTCCTCTACAGCCAGTATCTGTAGCATAGGAATGAAGCTATGTATCTTTAGCTGGGATGTCCTAACAGTCAAAGTAACACAAGTCAATGACAGCCAAAATGTGAGGAGATGTAATGAGTGAGAGCAACTTCACCATTTGAATGTTAGAGCATACGCACAATCATATGAGTGGGTGGAGATGCCTTTATATATAGACCTGTAGGGGTGTATATATAGAATGAATGGTGATGAGATGGGGTAGAGAAGCAGGTAGAGACAAAGTGTAGTTGAGCCACTTACATGGATACATTGGAAGCACACAGGAAACCTGACTTCTTCAAAGCGCAGAGTTTTAATCCAGACAAAGAGAAGGACATTATGCACAAAAATTCCCTTTCTATTTCATGACATGCAGGCTGCTGAGCTGTGAGAATAACTACTAACCGACTCCCATTGGCATGCACAAAGAATGAGAAGTGTCAGCACTCAAGTTGAGTTTCCTTTTTATAAATCATTCCCCATACAACTCTCTCTAAAAGCTAGGTCTCAGCCTTTTTTCAGTGAAGGCTAGAAGGCACCCAGGTGCAACTGAATTCATGCCAACTGAACAAATCCCATCACCAATTTAACAAATGGACACACGGATAAACATGCAAGAAAATACATCCAGCTGTGTCACATATCTCCATGATAAAATACCGACCATGCAGCCTACGTCGACTAATCTCATGCCAGTGAACTTCACAGTCACACACAATAACCATTATATACAGTACGCTTTCATTTCAGAGTTTTCTGAATTATTATAGCTCTCATAATTCAACATAACTCTGAAATGAAACGAGCGATTCAAGCGAGAGTTACAACATCTGCCAGAAAGCAGAACCGCCACATGGCATTGCCTCAAATAGAAATGTTTTTTCTCCTCTGTTGAAAGAATGTATAAACACTGATCCAGCGCCAGCCTTTTGTCTCCTCAAGCCCATGCACCATAAACAGACAGAAAGAGACTCTGCCTCCATGCTACACCGCTAGTGGAGGAACAACATGCAACGTGACGCCTGAAAACAAAGACTTTACAAACTGCTTTATGATTAATCCCAGTGACTGATATATCATGCAAAACGTGTGGAGGCAAACAGAGAGTAATGCCAGGGAGGATATATGTTGTGTGTGAGACTGATGCAGTGTGAATCAACTCCATCAGTATCCATCAAGCTTGCTGATTGGCTGAGGGCGGAGGGAGATGTTGAACCAGAGGATGCAGGTGGCTGTATTTCATTCACGACCACAGTAAAAAAAAAGCTTCATCCGTCATGCAGGAACTGACTCATACACACACTGACACACACCATGTTGAAATCACCACAGTAAGCCCATGCAAAAATCCTGGCTTACAGCGACGTTGGTCACAGATCCAAAACTGGCTGATTGACACCCCCAAAAAACTCACATGCTTCAGTAAACAAACAGTGTTTAGGAAACCTTAACATACATGGATTCTACATACGGAAAACAATGTGCTTGGTGCGTTCACACCGGACGCTAAGCGGAGATTCGCGGCTTTCAGTTGTGTTTACTCGTGTCACTCAAACAAAATGCGCTGGCGTGGAGGCGGGGCTTATCAACAACAGTACCGACCTAAGGACTGCAGATGGAAATGAGCCATTAGCTATAATCTGGCATAATTCCTCTCTTCTGTTTTTTGAGATTAATGTATTTGTATGCATGGTCCTTGTTCAAATAAATACATAATATTACAACAAAATGAACATAATTTGCCTCGATTTAATTGTAACAATAGTATCAAAAAGATAGGCGGAAAAACTCGGATTGGTTCGATCAGGCTAGGCTAAGCTAACATGTGGCTACTCTGTACAGACTCAAAATAGAAGCGACTGTATTCGACCATAGACAGTCTGTGGTTTGTAGATTTATAAACAGATACACGACTGCTGTTTTATTGTTCTGATTCAACAACGTCAGCGACAGCAGGGAGAGATTCTCTCCGCTAATTGGCTTTATTTAATTTGAATTAAGCTGAATGATGAACAAATGATTGCTTCGTTAGCGCTGCCCGTCTCTATCCGCGTCCCTGCAATGACTTGACATGTAACCGCGACGCTCTAAACCTTCGCTTCGTGTCCGATGTGAACGCACCTAAAGAATCCAGACTTGTGAACATGCGCCGTGATTCCCAGCATGCGGCTGTTGCAGAGCCAGAAGCTTGTCACAACCACTTAGCACCGTGGGGAGAGAGGGGAACACAGAAGGGTTTCTACTCTAAGGAAAAGGGGTGAAATAAAGACGGCAATCTGCCATGCATCATCCTTCCACTGCGTTCCTCTCCGAGCCCTCCGGTGCCCTCACGTCATTCACATGTTCCGATAACAAAACATCAGTGTGGCTACGAGTCGAGTGAGAGGGGAGGAAAAGCTGCAGAGGAAAAGTACCCAGCATGCCTTATGTAGTGTTCTTGCACCCCCACCACAAAAACAAAAAGGAAACAAAGTATTTTAATTAAAAAAAGAATGGGTCCAGGGAGTGGGAAACCAGTGGGCCGCATCAGAGCATGTCACTACAGGGAGGATGGGAGCTAGATAGCAGTCAGTGATCAAGCAGAATTACGAGAAGATAGAAGAGAGGAAGGAGGAGGAGGAGGAGGAGGAGGAGGGAGGAAAATTACCTCAATCTTACGACCTTCCACCAACGTGCCGTGGAGCTTTTCCCGGGCTCTCTCTGCGTCCACGCCGGTCTCAAACGTCACGAAGCCGAAACCCTGCGGAACATACCAGATCGTGTTGGTGGTGAGGAACTAAATCTAGTCACGTAATATCAATTGTTTTTGGCACATAGGTTCAACACCGGCCTCAAACGCGTCGTATCTTTTAAGATTCTGAATAGTCATCAAAAAACTATATTAAAGAACGTTTTGATTTATACAAAAGAAGCTAAATATTACATTTGATGGACAATTATCCTACACACCAAAGTGGAAGTTGTGTTAAACAAATCACAATAAACACCAGTTACACTGTTAATTAACACAACAATATTCCTATAAAATGGCAAAAAACACTAAAATACTCTCAAAAAAGAGCTGTGTTTTTGTGTAAAAGTATTACTAAGTGTGAAATACATGTACAGCTAACATCGAGTCAGAACGGTTGAGTAGTTTCAGTGCACTTACCTTTGAGCCCCTCTCATTGAAAATAATCTCTACATCCAGAATCTTCCCGTATTGCTGCGAACACACCAAAAGGGAAGACATTAGCAAACAAGTACAAGCAGAGAAAACAGTCCATAACATCTTTGAGTTGTGTAAGATATCTTGTGACAGTGTGTGAGTTACAACACAAGGTGTCACTGTTACACAACTGCACACATTTCAATGAGTTTCCTTCCATGTCTTTGCATTGAAACACAGACTACCCCTGCAAGAAGACATGCTCTGTTACTCGAGTGAAATGTACTTAAATAGAAAATATGAATATTCCCATCAGCATTTCTTAAAAGTGATGCGTTTGGTGGCAGTGGCTCAGTCAGTAGGGGCTTGGACTGGGAGCCGTAGGGTCGCCGGTTCAAGTCCCCGACCAGACCTAAAATATGGAGTGTGGACTGCTACTTGGAGAGGTCCCAGTTCACCTCCTGCCCTGCCGTGGTGCCCTTGAGCAAGGCACCGGACACCCCCCATTGCTCCCCGGGCGCTGTACAATAGCTGCTTACTGCTCCTAGTACTAGACTCCTGGTACTAGGATGGGTTAGAAGCAGAGAACACATTTCACTGTGTGCTGTGTGCTCTGCATGTGAGTCCATTAAAGAGGGGTTTCATCCCTCCCAATTCTCTCTCTCTATTCTCTTGAATGCTGTTTATAACATTTGCAATCTCATAAAACAAAGAAATGCAACAAATGATCCCAAGATTGGTGATAAGTGAAGCAATAAACGTAATAAAACATGAATAATTAGTTGATTATCCGAGATTTTACGTCTATTTTCTACCAGAAAACTGCACATAACTCGACTGATATTGTCCCACTCATGCTAACATACATGCTAACACTCATGCTAACACACATAGCAGGCAGTTGTCCGCTTAAAGCAGAAACAAAACACCCACGAGGGTCTCTCCTTTGTGGTAGTTTGATTATATCGTCTGTCATTAAACCCCCCCGTGAGCAGGTGGTCCCACGGGGCGTCTAGACTGATTTATTGTCGCAATAAAAAAACAAAACATTCTCCACTTTCTTACCCCAAACATCTGCCTGAGGTCGGGGTCCCGGAAGCGGAAAGGGATGTTTGAGACGTGGAGACGTTTGGGGGTCCCTTTGGCCTCCGAGGGGTCTCCCACGGATCCGCCTGAATCTCCTGATCCACACTGCACCCCCGCCTCACCCTGAGACACCTCCTCCGTCTTACCCTGTAGGGGGGAGAGAGGGAGAGCACATTTTAATGTATTAAACACATTTATCATCAGCCTTATCCGGCATAATAATACATCATTAATCTCATTTTTCTGGTGGGTTTTTTTTTGTTTTTGTTTTTTTAAATAAATATTCTAGTTCATGTTCAAAAAGTATATTATTTATTGTCTTGTAAAGAAAACATGTTATTCTTGCTTTTGTTTAAAATGCTATTGTATGGAGATCGTTGCTGTACAAAGCTTTGGCGATACTGTATGTCATTACGGTTTTGCCAATAAAGCTATTTGAATTGAGTGTAGCTTGTGAGTCAAAGCTATTGTATACCTTCTTTTTAATGTAACCCTAATGGAAATGATGCAGAATTTACGAGTACACAATGCATTAAAGCTATTAGCGTACAGTCTTGATATCATCATGTAATACAATTATCATTTCCACTGCATCTTAAAAGGAAATGTGATTATGGAGCCAGCTCTGTGAGCCTGTACTTCGCTGCAGTATTTACAGCTGTGTCACCATGCTAACAAAGACAATGCTAACATGCTTTTGATTAGCAAGTAGCATGTTTATCAAATGTGACCTGCTCCATCGAAATCAGTCGCATTGACCCGAAGACTCATGTTGAGTTGTATACACTGTTGGAAAGAGGAGCTTCCTAGCTTTCTAATGATATCAGGATTGTTGTTGTTCTCCAAATGTTAAGTTAAATATGTCACATTATATAATGACTGTCACCGAGTCATCGTTTGAGAAGAAGGCCTTCAAAGTTTCCTCTTCTCTGGAATCCATCGATCTGATTGGTTATTAGCAAATGATCAAAATGCTACGGAGGGAAGATATTTTCGTTTGGATTACTGGTCTGGGAGAAGCTCGTGTGTGTGTGTGTGTGTGTGTGTGTGTGTGTGTGTGTGTGTGTGTGTGTGTGTGTGTGTGTGTGTGTGTGTGTGTGTGTGTGTGTGTGTGTGTGTGTGTGTGATTGTGCCGAAACTTCAAAGTTGTATTTATAATCTGAATTTGCCGAAACAAGTTTAATATTCTGAAAGCCAAGACTTTGTTTATTTGAAATCAGATGAAAACAAACTGTAGCGGACCCTGCCGTGTTATCTATGATTACTATACGCGTACATTCATAATGTCAGCCGGAGGGAGGGGGGCGGCGCTGTGGAACAGCAGAGTGCGAGTGAAAGCTGTCATCTTCCCTTTACAAGCTTCAAACATGTATTTATCGTTTGATTTTGGAAATAAAAGTTTCATATTCTGAAAGCCAAGACTTTGTTTATTTCAAATCAAACAAAACAGCCGAATTTTGAAATGAGGCGTTGCGACTTCTGACTGATTTCGAGAGAGCGGGTCACAAATGTATGTGGCCCAAAATCACACGTTGCACATTTACAACAAAACAATGTTTACAATCTTAGTTTGACTTATTGGCATGCTAACAATTAAAGCAATTAGAAGTGGTAACGTGAATGTGCCTCCGTAGAGCAAATAGCTCTCGTAAGCCAGGATGTATTTCATCAGTAAAACACTGAAACTGATATTACTGAACACAAATATTACTTTGTTTCACACAAAAATAAAAACACAATGTCTCCTGAAGACTTTTCTTTTTTGCCGCTGCTTTTAATTGAACTATTCACATCTCACACTGCTCTGTAACTTTTATTCATGTACTGTGTTATTCATGTTTTATTATCTTTGCTTTTTAATGTTTCTTAATGTCTTTCATTTTTGTAAAGCACTTTGAATTGCCTTGTGTTGAAAAGTGCTTAAAATAAACTTGCACCTGACAGCTTTCAAAACTACTTCTTAAAAGGTCCCCTATTATACTCGTTGTCATCAATATATTATAGGTCTCAGATATATACAGAGCCTGTCTCTGATTGGCTGAAACTATTACCCATAATCCCCTCTGTTTCAGCCCTGTTTCCAAAGTGCTGATTCTCTGTCTGTTACATGAAGAAGAGGGGACACATGTTGATGTAGAAGAGACATGAAGAAGAGGGGACACATGTTGATGTAGAAGAGACATGAAGAAGAGGGGACACATGTTGATGTAGAAGAGACATGAAGAAGAGGGGACACATGTTGATGTAGAAGAGACATGAAGAAGAGGGGACACATGGTGATGTAGAAGAGACATGAAGAAGAGGGGACACATGTTGATGTAGAAGAGACATGAAGAAGAGGGGACACATGTTGATGTAGAAGAGACATGAAGAAGAGGCGACACATGTTGATGTAGAAGAGACATGAAGAAGAGGGGACACATGGTGATGTAGAAGAGACATGAAGAAGAGGGGACACATGTTGATGTAGAAGAGACATGAAGAAGAGGGGACACATGTTGATGTAGAAGAGACATGAAGAAGAGGCGACACATGTTGATGTAGAAGAGACACGAAGAAGAGGGGACACATGTTGATGTAGAAGAGACATGAAGAAGAGGGGACACATGTTGATGTAGAAGAGACATGAAGAAGAGGGGACACATGTTGATGTAGAAGAGACATGAAGAAGAGGGGACACATGGTGATGTAGAAGAGACATGAAGAAGAGGGGACACATGTTGATGTAGAAGAGACATGAAGAAGAGGGGACACATGTTGATGTAGAAGAGACATGAAGAAGAGGCGACACATGTTGATGTAGAAGAGACACGAAGAAGAGGGGACACATGTTGATGTAGAGGAGACATGAAGAAGAGGGGACACATGGTGATGTAGAAGAGACATGAAGAAGAGGGGACACATGTTGATGTAGAAGAGACATGAAGAAGAGGCGACACATGTTGATATAGAAGAGACATGAAGAAGAGGGGACACATGTTGATGTAGAAGAGACATGAAGAAGTGGATTTTGCATAAAAGTCTTCATGCTTACGTTGTTGTTGGGGGAGGCAGAGGGGCTGCCTACGATGGCCCCGGCCCCCACCTCTGCTGGGCTTTGGACCCCGGCAGCGAACATGGCCGCGGGGACGAACTCTGCGCCTGGCAGCCCGTTCTGAGGAGGAGGGGGAGGGGGGAACGCTGCGAAGGGAGGGGCCACCAATCCCTCCTGTCCTCCTGTCGAATCCTGAGCGCCCTGAAGGAGAGAGGGGGGGGACAAGTTAACATGTGAGCAGTGGCTACAGGTAAGGTGCGTTTATGCCTCTGGCTTGAGGTGTGTGTGATGTTCTGCTGTCATGTGTGTTCCTCTCGGGACTCCACGTGGGCTGTTTTTATATTGACCTTACATTTCTGCCCCATGTGGTTATTGTATTCATGTTTCTGTGCTCTTAAGTTTTAACTTTTGTACTTTCTTGTGAAGCACTTTGTGAAATCTATTTCTGTGAAAGGGGCTATAATAAATACACGTATTATTATTTATATAGCACATTGTCAGACACAGAGGCAATTCAAAGTGCTTTAAATAAGTTGTGTGTTAATAACTTCCTAGTTGTTTTTTGTTTTGTATAACAAATGTATTTCTTTAAGAAAATAAAAATATATATACCGTATATGTTAATAATTTAGTTTTGTAGTGTAGTGTTTTTAGCCTCGACTTAAAATAACTGGTGAAGAGCGTCCTGAAGCCCCCCCCCATATCTCTCGGAGTGTTCAGTCAGCCGAGCGTGAAATATCTACAGAAAACACATCTATTATGAAGACGGGGAAAATTCGATACACGCTTTGAGATACAAAGACGCTGACATGGTTCGAACGGGAGATAAAAACACTAACTGTGCCTCGTCACCCATGACATGTTTACCACTGCTGCATTGTGAGAAACATGTTGCTGTTTATTTGTAGGATTTCTATTAGACTTCATCTATAATTCAGATTCCCACGCGTTCAGCCCTCAGGATCTGTTTCTGTCCGCAACTGTATCAGCAGCAGGATCATCTGCAGAGGCTGCCCTGATCTTCCCTGAAGTGTGTGTGTGTGTGTGTGTGTGTGTGTGTATATATATATATATATACACATCAAATCAAGTTTTATTTATATAGCACATTTATAAACGATTTTTGGGACGAGCCAAAGTGCTGTACATATAATAAAAATAGCCTACAGTGGAGACAAGATATATGTGTGTGTGTGTGTGTATGTGTGTGTGTATGTGTGTGTGTATGTGTGTGTGTGTTTGCAATGTTGCTCGTGTTTTTATATTTTATCAGTTATTTTCTGCACAATAACGAATAATTTATATTGTTATTGATTTTAAGAAAGGGGATAAGAAATGGGACGGTGAGGGGAGGGGGGGGTTGTTTATGTTGAATTTGTGCAAAAATGCTTGTATTTCTTTCACTTGTAAAGAAAGTAATTTTCTTTTGTTCCACAACAATTTATTCCAAATGTATTTTGTTCGAAGATGTAATTATATCTCGATATATAGTGTAGTTTATTTCTAGTCTTATCATTTTTATTGTAAAATGCCATTTACCCTGCTGCACCACAAAAATGTCCCAAATTGGGATCAATAAAGAACTTCTTATCTTATCTTAGTATAAGGAAAGGAAAGGCAAGTTTATTTATACAGCTCCTTTCAACACAAGGCAATTCAAAGTGCTTTACAAAAATGACATTAAGAGCCAATGTAGTGAAGAGTTCTACCCGGTTCTCTTCCATGATTTGGAGACATTGATATGGACCTTGAGTCTGGAATAAAGATTGGAAATGTAGCTTTGTGAATTGAAGTTAAATTGAAACGAAGAGGAGAAAAACGAAGGAAGGTTTTAAAGAACAAACCGCGAGGTCAAGACACACATCTTCTCCCATCAGAGCTCTAACGGGTTGGATATGGGCCGGGTGAAGCCGGGAGACAGGCGGTCTCCAGACGGCCTTTTTAATTAGACAGAATAAGTGTGATGCCGCAAAGCAAACCCTCCTCTTCCTCTAATCCGACTGCTCACTCTCCTCCTGCAGAAAAACCGCCAGCTGAGGCTAAAAATCCCATCTGCAACACAGACAGCTTCTGGGGTCTGCGCCCAAAAGACAAAGCAGGAAAGAAATCTGGTAAACTCGTCCGCTGACACTTTTTATTGCGGCGAGGGTGAATGTACGTTATGGAGGAATGTGTGAAAGCGGAGCATGTGCTATGGTTTCTGAAAGGACGCATCAAAAGGATGCTCAAAGGGAGACGGTAACACGTTGACATTCATTAGTGAGGCATTAGCCAACAAGGCATAAGAGTATAAGTGTTCTTGTTAGGACATGTGGGCTTTAAGCGTGCACTAACCTGTACTCAAAGGGTGTGTCCCTTATGCAAAGTATAGCCCGGGGGTTACTCACGTACACACACATTCAAACCCAACATGCTGGGTAAAGGCAGAGCTGGGAGGTAGTGGAGTACACACTTTGTTACTGTACTTAAGTGCATTTCTTACTTTACTCCACTATTTATTTTTCTGAGGACTTTTTACTTCTTACATTTTGAACCCAAATACCTGTACTTTCTACTTCTTACATGTTGAACACAAATACCTGTACTTTCTACTTCTTACATGTTGAACTCAAATACCTGTACTTTCTACTTCTGACATGTTGAACACAAATACCTGTACTTTCTACTTCTTACATGTTGAACTCAAATACCTGTACTTTCTACTTCTGACATGTTGAACACAAATACCTGTACTTTCTACTTCTTACATGTTGAACTCAAATACCTGTACTTTCTACTTCTCACATGTTGAACCAAATACCTGTACTTTCTACTTCTCACATGTTGAACCCAAATACCTGTACTTTCTACTTCTTACATGTTGAACACAAATACCTGTACTTTCTACTTCTTACATGTTGAACCCAAATACCTGTACTTTCTACTTCTTACATGTTGAACACAAATACCTGTACTTTCTACTTCTTACATGTTGAACCCAATACCTGTACTTTCTACTTCTTACATGTTGAACACAAATACCTGTACTTTCTACTTCTTACATGTTGAACCCAAATACCTGTACTTTCTACTTCTTACATGTTGAACCCAAATACCTGTACTTTCTACTTCTTACATGTTGAACCCAAATACCTGTACTTTCTACTTCTTACATGTTGAACCCAAATACCTGTACTTTCTACTTCTTACATGTTGAACCCAAATACCTGTACTTTCTACTTCTTACATGTTGAACCCAAATACCTGTACTTTCTACTTCTTACATGTTGAACCCAAATACCTGTACTTTCTACTTCTTACATGTTGAACCCAAATACCTGTACTTTCTACTTCTTACATGTTGAATACAAATACCTGTACTTTCTACTTCTTACATGTTGAACACAAATAGCTGTACTTTCTACTTCTTACATGTTGAACTCAAATACCTGTACTTTCTACTTCTTACATGTTGAACTCAAATACCTGTACTTTCTACTTCTTACATGTGAACTCAAATACCTGTACTTTCTACTTCTCACATGTTGAACCCAAATACCTGTACTTTCTACTTCTTACATGTTGAACTCAAATACCTGTACTTTCTACTTCTTACATGTTGAACTCAAATACCTGTACTTTCTACTTCTTACATGTTGAACACAAATACCTGTACTTTCTACTTCTCTCATTTCCCAAACAGCTGGTTCCTTTAGTCTGAATGTGTGTTTGGTGGCGTGATCATTATTCTTTAGAGTCATTGCGTGCCTATTGATTTGAACACGATCCGTGTATCCATCATTTCCTGGTCTTCTCTAAAGAAGAGGGACCAATGGAAACGTTGTCATGTTGCCGTTGTTCAGCATGGAAACATTCATTAGCTAACAATGACATTATTGTTCTATTAATATAAAGGGAGGTCAGGTACTCTTTAAAACAGCTGCTAGCTATGGGTACTTTTTACTGAAGTACATTTCAAAGCCTCTTTACTTTCACTTGAGTAAAGAAGTTTAGTCAGTACTTCTACTTTCACCAGAGTATGTTTAAACACGAGTATCTGTACTTCTACTAGAGTAAAGGATGTGTGTACTTTTGCCATCTCTGGGTAAAGGCATAGAAACTGAGTATTTAGAGATGTATTACACAAGGAGGGATTGAGAGTTCATTATGTACAAACAAGAGTGCTAACTCATGTTTTAAGTCTCACATAATCAGAGTCAAAGAGGGTTTGATTTAATTCTGATTTGATAAATAAATAAAATGTACTCGACTGGGCCTCCATGACCTAGGGATGCACCAATGTTCATGTTTTCACTTTATTAAAGCTTTTATTGAGGTTTACAAATGACGCTTTGAATGTCTTCCGTCACATTTTATAACTTTCGTAAAAATGTTGAGAAAATCCTCAATTTACTTTGATGAATAAAACTCTTTGTGTGCTGAGAGTGTGAGGACAAACTTTCTTTTGACCGCGGAAAAAATGCTGTTTTTGAAAATCTGAACACTAACAAATATTTTTTGAGGCAGAGTAGTTCGTTGGAAATGATTATCTATCTTTTCTCAATATGTTGACATTGACCTGGACTTATTGGAGACGTTTTAACTGCAGACAGAAAAACTACTAAAGCCACAACAAAGCTTTGCCGCATTTAATATGTTGAGAAACAACTCGTATCAACATTAACGTACAGCCATTAACGTACATACTTCAGAATATATATGTTACAAATATTTACAAAAACCCGGGCACACTATATCTCAATATATAACATGTATTTTATACTATTTACAGTGGTGTATTATTAAGATATAATAGCTGGATTGCACACTTGTAAAGGATTTGGCTGCTGCTGATGAAGTCCTATTATCATCATGTGCTTAATGGCGCCAGAGAAGCAGCTCATGGCTCTTACAAGATATTTTGTTTATTCTACTCCAAGTTTCCTAGCTGAAAAATAAACTGCCATGTCTGAGCCAACTGGACCACAACACAATGCTCCCACATGATGTGCAAAAAACATATAGAGACTAGAGGCAGTCCAGAGAAAGCTGTGAGGGGCTGAACACGGGAGAAGCCCTGCGATACACAAGAATGATTCCATTTCAATTATGGTATGTGCTTTATCTATTCTGCTTCTTGGGGGTTTCCCTAATGTGCATGTTAATGGTCTTCAGAGGCTAAAATCTCAAAGTTAGGGTTAGGGTTAGGCTCCTTTGTTTACTTCGGTATCAAAATGAAATCACTATATAGGCGCTTTCACACCGGAGTACTTTTCCCAGTATAGTTCTGATATAGGTACAGGTACTTTCATGGGAGAAAAAGGTTCCTATGTCTGATTGGCTGGGCGGATTGCAAACCACGGCCCGTAAAACTCTGAAACGTTTTGTGAAGCCGCCATTTTATTTTCCTCGCATTAGCATTATTAGCATTAGCCCAACGCACAAACGGAGAGATACTGAAGCCAGTCCCCAACTCCGGGGAGTTCCGGCCGGGGACTTCGGGTGGCAGTATACGCCGTGAAGTTGTTTGCTGCCTGCCAGTAAACCCAAGCAGAAGAAGAAGAAGTGACGTCAGTGGCTTCATTTGCCTAATCCACCCTCAGGGACTTATTCCGGTGTGAACGCGATCTGCTCTTTAGTTCTGATGAACTAAAGAGTTCTGATTAACTAAGCACAGCAAAGTACTTATGTAACACTGGTGCTTCTATTGGCTAGCGCTCCAACACATTGTACGTGATAGGCTAAGGGGCGGGACTTCTCTAAGCAGTTGACCAATCACAACAGAGCCGGCCAGCTAACCAATCAGAGCAGACTGGGCTCTGGTTTCAGACAGAGGGTGAGAAAAATAAAGAGCTTTTTGAATATTAAAGCACGGGAAGCATTTGTCCCAGTAGAGACACCAACTGCTATTAACAACCTTAAATGAGCATAAAAGGGCCCCTTTAAGTGTCTTAAATATAAACCATCCACCTAGAACTTCATTATCATTTAAGGGGGTTTTCTTTACCTAACCAAATTAACAATAATAATGTTTTGCTAGGTTAACTATAGTAACTGACAGTGGGTCGGGTGAATTTATGAACTAATAAAAAGGCAGGCGGATGGAAGCCGTCAGTATAGATAAAAAAGCAGAAGATAAAACCCCGTTAAATCCACACAGGCATTCCTGACCCGCCGACTGAGGAGCAGCACGGCCATACATGGCAGCATCATATAGTGCAGAAGAGAGAGGGGGGGAGAAAGGAAAAATAAATAATGGAAAAAGAAATGGGGGGGGATTATGGGAAATCATGACACGGTGCATTAGAGTATCTGGTGCAACTTTCCACAGATAAGAACGAGGGGGGGCTAACATGAGATAAAAAGCAAGAAATGTTTTCAATCTGATACAAAAAGATAGCACCATCTGGAGGGATACCTATTCATCCATACACTCCCCCCCCTCCCCCCCACAGGCAGCAGTTGTGTTACCTGAGACACCATATGTTTTTGATGATGAGGGGGAGGATGGGAGGCCCTTTTTTTCACTGCAAACCTTTTCAAGCGTGTTTGTCTGCAGCCTCTAACCACGCAGATTGAAGCAGACCCTAACCTGCTACTGAAACTCATCAAATATGCAAATTCATAACAATTCATTTATCCATTTAGTATCTGCAAGGTTGCCAGTTTAAGTGTAGGAAAAAAAAATACTCTTTTACAGCTTCTTCTCCCTCTTTTCTCCCCCCTCCCCCCTCTTCCCTCTTCTTGCCTGCCACGCTTGATGAAAGCCAGAGGGAGACGACATCTTTTTTTTTTAGCCTTTTAAAAACCACACACACCCTCCCCTCAAGTCATTTAAAGATTTTTCTACAGCACTGAAATGTCAATCAAACGTAGGCCACCGCCCACCTCTTTATATGGTCGCCTCTGTAGAGAAACTGCTGTCTCTGCTTCCTGACTTTGAGCCAATAAGATTACACAGAGGCTGCTCCTTAGATATATGTCGATAAAGTGGTGCAGGGATGCCGTATTATGTAGGCCAGCCTGGGAGCTCAAATCAAAAGGGCTGCCTCAGCAAAAAGCCAATGAGATTTTTCCATTGGATCTCAGAATACTGCAGAAAAAAATAACATCTGTGGCTAATAAACGTTTATGATACTAATACATTTTGTTCAGCAGGATAATCTCAACATATTGACACCACTTTTGTGATTTTTAGAGCAATAAAGCAATGTCCAGAGGTAAAAAGCTAACATTATAACGGGCTATAAAGGAACTACATCAAGGTCACATGACTTCACGTCACCACCGCTAAGCTAAAGGTGGCTAATGTTGGGCTATAAAGGAACTACATCATGGTCACATGACTTCACGTCACCACCGCTAAGCTAAAGGCAGCTAATGTTGGGCTATAAAGGAACTACAGCACGGTCACATGACTTCACGTCACCACCGCTAAGCTAAAGGTGGCTAATGTTGGTCTATAAAGGAACTACAGCACGGTCACATGACTTCTCGTCACCACCGCTAAGCTAAAGGCGGCTAATGTTGGGCGAGATGACGTTTGCAAACTCCGTTTCTAAGATGCATATAATCTTCAGCCATTCACTAGTGGGGAATTTACTGACGTATTTTTATGTCGTAAAACAAAAATGTTAAATCTCTATAGCGTGTGGTATCAATCAACAGACCATATTTCAGACATCTAATAAAGAACACAGTGACTCCAAGACGACTGGATGGGCTAAAATGCTAACTAATTTCCTGGGTTTAGGACTCATCCCTGCACCACTGCAAGAAACATTTAAATGAGACCTCTATTGAAGCTCCTATATAACCTTAAGGCAAAAACAATGCTGTCTGTCAGTGTCAGTCGCTCGGAGTCTGACGGTGCTGACATCTGTGACACACAGCTCGTCTGTTTGTGACAGATCAGATAATCATTACCATCATCAGCGTCATAATGATAATCTCACTGACAGGACTTTCTCTGACACTACAACAACTGTAAAATAAACTAATATGCATAAATCTGATTAGTTTTTCTTTGCACAAACAACAGACGAAAAAATAGACACATTCAGTTATTACAATTAAAAACAAGGATTGTGGTGCAATAACAGAACAACAAAAGAACAACAGCGCTCGCAAGGCTGTTGTTATTGTTCTGGCTTTCCCACACAGCTGCTCATAAAAAGACCACCCACTGTTGGTCACACAACACAAGATATCTGAAGAAATTCTCTCAGTCTTTTACAGTCTTGTTATTTTCTGACATTGTAAAACCGATTTATTGTCTTATAATAATAATCAGCTGATGAATTGATATTTGATTTTAAGAGTAACTGGAATTAGTTTTATATACACACACACACACACACACATATATAAATAGCATATGTTGTAGGGCTGTGCGATCATGGCAAAAATCATTATCACGATTATTTTGGTCAATAATTGATATCACGATTATTAAAAAACGATTATCCATTTACTTTGAAAACATCCATTTATTGAACAAAAAAAGTGAACCGTATGTTTTTAAGAGTTTTTTTTTTAAAAATAAAAAATAATAATCATTTTATTTCGATTACGTTGTTTTCGTAATCGTTGCAAGCCAAAATCGTAATCGCGATTAAAATACGATTAATTGCACAGCCCTAATATGTTGTATACATTTTGTAGGCTGGCATATCAAAAGTACACTGATTACAATTAATTAGGAAACCTGAAAAGTAGCATTACCCCTTTAAATACGAAGGTATTGCTCATACCTAACCACTGATTGACATTCACACTTAAAGTGTAATATGTAAACTGCAGTATGTCATTTAGGGCAAATAGAGGGGTTAAGGGGAAATGATGCCTTTGACAGGAAACGCTACCTTGGATAAAATCACACATCTCTTTCTCTCTGTTGAACGTTGTTGGAGACATGTAGGATGTACATATAGGATGTGGGAATATGACTTGCTAAACAGGAATTTACCCGACCATCACATCCAACACAATGAGCATTAGGGAAAGAATATATATAAATAAATAAATCAGTTATAAATAAAAATACATCAGAATGAACATAGTGTGATTTTCTAACAGGATTTGCATCAACAATCATTTCTTATGAAGCCACAGAATGTTGTGTGTAGGAATGGACTCCAGCTCCAACATACCTAATTCCAACAATTGTACATATGTTGCTTTTACCAAATATTGTGCGTGCTATGATTTGGATAATGCATACGGATAATGCATACGAGTACATTTGAATAAATTGTGCACCATAATGAGGTTTATCCCCCTAACACCGAGGATCCATAAAACCAATACTAAAAGCCGCCAAAGAGATATATTGAATAATGTTATACGCATGTTGCCGTGCTAGACCCATGACAATAATTCAGTACATTCCCATGTTGCTAATTCTGAGCGTACGCAGCAAGATGGGGATTTTTTTTCACGACATCTGCAGAAAAGGCTCAATTGAAACCCCAGCAGCACGGAGAGAGTGCTGCAGTGTCAGCTGAGGCTACGCTGTCAGCAGCAGCAGCACCATGCAGCGGAGCGGACATAAAGGATGCTGCAGACATTAACTATATGGGTGCATTGCCTCGCTAGAAATGCGTCTTTCTTCATGGTCAGTGGATCAAGGAGGTTCTAAACAATGTGGAGTTGTTAATAAAATATGGAGCCTGATCAGATGAGTCCTTTTGGTTCATAGTATTCCTATTGTAAGAATCTTTTAGATTACAGTTTTCCCTTATTAATAATTGTTTGGTGCGTAATTTTGTTTCTTCCCTGAGGCAGGGTGGGGATGGGATGTTTAAAATAGAAAACTGAAATTGAGCATTATGTTTCTATCCCTATCTTATTCTGTAATTGTATATTTTGTACTTTTAATGCTCAATAAAATATATACATATTTAAAAATAGTCTTTCTGTGTTTGCTGTGAGGTAACAGCACTGCGTTCAGCCCTGGGCGGCGGCGGCAGTTAGAGGAGCATTAGTGTCGGACAATATCATCACGGCTGTATGAGCAGAGAGAAACCATTTAACCCTGAGGTGGAGCAGTGCCACGCAATGCATTAAGGCACCAATAGTGAGGTGTGTGCACTTTGGTTTAGTGCTGAATCTGTGCTTAGACTGTGGTTCAGTCCATTCCTAATGTAAGAGCTGCTACTCACAAGAAAACCTCCGTAAGTGATGACTACATGGAAGAAGCTAAAGGAAGTGGTGCTAATTAGTTAGCATTTTAGCCCTTTCTGTTCCATCTTCTCAAAGTCAATGCTTTTAGAAATGAGCTTGTGATTAGGTGTCTGAAATCTGAGGTCTGTGCTGAAGAGATTTTTACGTTTTGTTCTAATAATTCAGTAAATCGTCTTAAGTGTGTGATGTTAGTGTCTAAATGAGACGACAACGCGCATAACATTAGCCAAATTTAGCTTAGCTGTGGTGACATGAACCAATGTGACCGTGAACTAGTTTATTTGCACACTAAATGTTTAACTGACGATTGCATTCATACTACTTTTCTAATTATTGAAGTATAAATCAAATCACCAGAAGTAAAAGCTAATGTTAGGCTTTGAACACACCACCTCTGAGCAAAAGGCGGCTAATGCTAGCTTAACGGTTTACGCTTCAACAATGATATACGTGATTTTAATATCAAGAGATTACCCTGTTGATGAAAATGTGGAAGTATATTAAACGTGTGTTAGCCACGTATCTCCATTTCTGCGATATTCCAGTTCTTGCAATGCCAACTTCTGGGTCTGCCTAAAGAAATACATCATCTCTGCAGCACTCTGCGCAGTTGGCAGTGTAAATCCTCTTTAAGCTGACACAGCAAAACCAACAGGTACCTGTCAGCATAAGGAGGCCTGTGGCGCAGTGGCGGAGTGGATAGAGCGTTGGTGTTCGGTTTAAGGGGGCACAGGTTCAAACCCCACTGCAGTCAGCATGTCGTTGTGTCCCTGAGACACTTCACCCCAAATTGCTCCTGTTGGGATTGACCACAGTAATGAGTATGTAAGTCGCTTTGGATAAAAGCGTCTAACGAGTAACATGTGATGTAACATGTTATGAGAGGCAGCTGTACAACGCTGTCACACACACACACAACCCTGAGGGGGAGGCACTTGGGTGTGGAACTTGTAAATTCCTTGAAGGCTAACTAAGCAGTGTTGTTGAGATAATATGGGAGGTAGGGATGCTCCGATCGCCAATTTCGGGGCCGATCACCAGAATCAGTATCGGCCAATCCGATCGAGTGGGCGGGGCCTAAATGGAAGATTTAAACTATCTTCCATTTAAAGTGATGTTTAAAACTCAGTTAATGGGCTCATTCACTGGAGCTTCCACAAACAACAATCAACTTAATTATTAATTAATTATCAATGATGTACATTATTCAAGTTTACATTAACTTTGGATAATAACACGGGAGAAATGAGAGGAAGCGCTCTCTTTTCCTCTCTCCCCCCCTCCTGACAGCCTCTCATGCAGCTCACTGATCCAGTAATGAGTGACCCGACAGTGAAGAATAAACATGTGTATAACTAGTGTAGCTTGTTCCAGAGGTAGACAAAATAGCTAAGTGTGTTAGGTCTAACTCTTGTGTGTTTCGCCGCGCTTACCGGTCCGGCGGGCGGAGCTGCAGGATTTCTGCTTCACGTTGCATACCGCTATTTTACTGTCTTTTTCGGACACCTTGAAATAATGCCAGACCGGTGAAGCCATTTTGGCGAGCTTGTTTTGCCGCACACAGAGAAAAGTGTCATGTATTTTACGTCATGCGATCGGCTCTCGCGATCGGCATGTTTAGAGAGCACCGATCGATCGGTAGAGAGTGAGTATCGGCCAATCTATATCGGAGCCTCCCTCATGGGAGGTGTAGATATAGGCAGCCTAAGCACTCACACTTGCAAACCACTCCGTGTATAAGGATTGACTCCTTTCCTCGAAGGCTCAAAGCTAAGCAGGTGGGTTAAAGGGATGATGCAACACCTCTGAAGATACACTGAGAGAATCAGCGAGAGGGGGATACAACGCGCTGAATGTGCACATGTGTCATCAGCAAATCAGGAACGTTTTAAGGAAAAGGAACGCTTGCAAAGTCACCACATCAACAGGTTATAATCAATCTGCACAAGGACGTAGATACACATCTCGTAACAACCAACATTTAACACAATATATATGTTTATGTATTAACCTGTCCTAATTCAAAGAAAGAATCATTACTAGCTTGACGCGGGACATCATTGTTTAATTGAGTGCAGAAATCCCTCTGGTTGGTTGCAGCGATTGTTTACCTGCCTACATTGAGGAAGTTATATCCACAGTGGAAATTACAGATAAGGAACCTGGTACCAAAAGTGCGTCAAGTGAAGTGAAATGAGGCACAACGAGTAAACAGCAACTCTTATCTGAACGTTAAAGTGCAGCATGGAGAGTTGTCACCCAAAACAGTGGACTGTACCATACGGGTTTACGTATGCAATGAGCCTGGTGGTGTTTCACCTTTAAAGTGCATTCCCACATGGAACCAACACCCCTTTACACCCGTCTATTTACTACCATCATCCTCCATTTGGCTCATATCCTTTCAAGAGCACTAATCTGTTAACCCTAAAACGGCAGGGGGCAGAACAAATGGTAGGGGGAGGAGAGGAAGAGTAAAAAGACAACCTCTACTACACGATGTTAAAGCAGGTATCTGTTTTAAATGTTGTTAAAGGACATGTGCACATGCATGAAGAGGGTCTGTTACCAAAAGACTGTTGTAGCTGCGTGTTCATCAACAGCAGCTCTGTGGATCTGTTGTGCTAAAAGAAAGGGGGGTACAAAAGTACTCATGGCAACAACTGCTGTGTGTGTGTGTGTGTGTGTGTGTGTGTGTGTGTGTGTGTGTGTGTGTGTGTGTGTGTATGTGTGTGTGTGTGTTGAAACAACTGTGCCTTGGCACCTGTCTCCCTCAATCCGCAGACAGATGAAATTTAAACTGCACGGACAGCTTCGATGACAACGTGGAATCGCTCGGCAAAACCTCGGCCTCGTCACCCCTCTGTGTGCACTTGACATGACACGACACACGCACTGACATGTGGAATATAACATGACACGTGTGCAGTCGAGCAGTACGGGATGTACATGCATGTCGACGCAGGGGAGGAGTTTGCCATCTGGTGTCTGAATGCACCTCCAAAAAATCAAAGCAAGCGAGGCCCCTTGAAGGCCCAGAGGAACCCAGAGGGGAACATGCTAGAGCAGAGACGGAGAACCTCAGGCTGCGTCTTAAAGTAGCACAGACACACCCACTGTATGATAAGAGAAGCCTGGCACTTTTTAACTGTACGTCATAAATCAAAACTCAGCTTTTTAGAACGGCTTTTAATCTGGAATTATTGTAGTGTTTTATATATTTTAAGTGTGTTGTTTTTATGAACGCTAGCAAGTCTCTTTGAGTACCATGAAAAGCACTCTATACGTTGTTGGTGCAGGGATGATGTATTTTTGTAGGCTAACCTGGATGTTAGCATCGCTATGGTTCCCTCGACAGAATTGGCTTTCTCCATTGGATTTTGCAATTTTGCAGAAATAATAAGATCTGTGGCAAACACATTTTATGATACTTACACTTTAAATATAAACGTAAACATAAATGCAATCTCCAGTCGTAAAAAGCTATTAAGGAACAACATCACGGTCACATCCGCTACGCTAAAGGCGGCTAACGCTCAGCGTGATGACATTTGGTATTTACTGACGTTAAAAATAATGTCAAAATATGGTAAGCTTGTGATGAACACAGATCTTTAAAAAAATATTGGATTTGAGATAAGTGAACCAGAACTCATCTCCATGATTTAGGACTCATTCCTGCACCGCTCCAAATGGTGCAGTGTTAAGTAACTGCTTTTAGAGAGTGACATGAATGTTGACAACAGACACCTCTCTCCGACACAAGTGGCCGCATGTTGCTAAAATACAGAGCGGTATCTATATCAAGGAATTATTCAAAACACATGAGTACAAAGGGTTAAAAAAGGAAAAGTGAAAGCTGCAGGGACAAGCCTGCCGTCTCTCTGAAGCTCTGCCAACTATCTGCCCAAAGGCCTCACCTGGGCCAAGTCACAGCAAACCCCCTTTAAAAAACAGGCCATAATATAATATACACATCTCCAGTCAAGCCAACGCCACGACATCGTTAACCGCCGCTTGTTTATCTTGCGACACGTGCACGGTTTAAAGAAGTAGGGAACTTACCGGTAGCATTGCTTGGTAGTACAGCCCCATCATGGTCTGATCTAGAGGAACAACTGCTGCCCAGCTCTCCCCTTCCCTCTCGTTTTCTCCTCCTCTCCCCCGCTCTAAGACCATGAGCCGACGATGGCTTCAGTCCACGTCTGTCTCACACATTCAAATTCTCCCTCGTTTCCACTCCCCTCTTCCTCCCTTTCGGTGTCCCTTCTTGCACTCCTCGTCACTTGTTTTTTTTCTTCCTCTGATCTCCCTCGGGCCTTTTCCGTCTTCCTTCCTCTCTGACAGCTTCTCTTTGCTCTGTCACTCACACACTTCGCCTTGCTGCTTCTTCTTCTTCTTGTTCCCGCCCACCTTTTTAAAAAAAACTTTCCCTCCCTCGCTCACTCACTCAGTCCCTCCTTGTTATATATCATCCATCCCCTAAATCAGAAAGATGTTGTTTCCTTTCAAACAAGAGAGAAAAAGGAAGCAAGTAGAATCTTCAATCAACGAACACAGGAACAAGTCTCTGCTTTACAGATATCATCCATCCCTAAAATCAGAAAGATGTCTTGAAAAACCCCTCGAGAGAAAGAGAAAATGGAACCAGGAAGGAAGGAGAATTGTCTATCCACGAGTGCATGAACAAGTCCCTACATCACCCATCCCTGAATCAGAAAGACGTCTTCAGAGTCCCCGCCAGAGAGAAAGGAATACAGGAATCTTCTATCCACAGGAACAAGAAGGCGACCCCCACTGCATTGCAGCGTTTTTTTGATGATTTATTTATTGCAGCTCCAAAAAGCAGCAGTAGGTAGGTAGGCCAGTCTGTAGCCAAGCTAGGTAGCTGCGTGGGTAGCCTGCTAGATCTCCCTGCTGCACACCACAAAGATAGAAGAAGTCGCCCGGATACTAAACCTCAACATGCACATGAATTTCGCTGCATTGCGCCCTTTTTTTTTTTTTCAAACTGGCTCAGTTCCTCGCTTCTTCCCACCACTGGTATTCTTATAGGAGGCGCTTAATTGGCTGAGATGAGAGTGCAGTTCCTTGCGCCGCATTTTCATATGGGGGAGGGACTGAACTCTGCATGGGGGGAAGGAAGGAAGGAAGGAAAAAAGCATGATGCCAAGCTTTCAGACATCTGCTGAGGCTGGCGAGAACTGATTCCAGAGGGATGGTAGGGTAAGTGATTGGAGGGGGAGGGGGAGGAGGGGGGGGGAGGGGGTGAAATAGAAAAGGAGCAATATGCTGGGACGGTAGATGCTAGCGAGAGATAACAGGATAACAGGATAAAGGGCCGGGTGAAAGAAGAGAGGCAGGGATGACGGGATTAGGGGCTGTAAGTGAGGAGGATGAGAGGATGAATAGGGGATGATCTGAGGATTAAACACACACACAATGTACACAGAGATGTGATCGTATTCACCCCCCCCCCCCCCCCCACACACACACACACACACACACACACACATTTTTATAAAGGGGTAATCCATAAGACTTTTAGGAGGGTTGCAGTTCGCTATGTGAGAGTTATGACCGGAAGTAAGCAGCGCTGCAACGATTAGCGTTCGAATTCAACTTTAACTGAGCAATTTAGCATTAATGTCGTTGCGATGACTCAAACTCACTGCACGTATTGTGATATACTCGTTTTTACATTTATATTATTGTCAGAGTTTGTATAGTGTGCACATTGTTACTTTACCTAATATGTTTAAATAGATATTTCTATTCTTTTTTATCTTTAAAATTCTACAAAAACAGTTTTTGAAGTAAAAGTAAAATTCATATTTTACTTTTAGAATAGAATTCCTTTATTGTCATCGCACCAGGTACAACGCAATTTAAAAAAGCAATCCTCGCAGTGCATTTCCACATAAAACGAATAAATACCTATCTATATAAACATACACATAAGCTCACATTTTATTTATTTATAGTTAATACGTATTTTTATATTAATTATTTTTAACACATTTCTTATTCATTTACCGGTAATTCCTATTTTTTTAGAAGTATCTACATTTTATTTGATTGTATATTTTATTGGACATGTTGTATGCTAACTGTATTGTTTATTTAAAGTGGACCTATCATGCTATCATGGAAACATGTTTTGTATAGGTATGGCCCTACAATATATGTCTGAGAAGTTTTTTGCTTAAAATACCAAACAGATCACCCGTTGTAGCCATGCCTCATACTGCTCACACCCCTCTTTTGCAGCCCTGTTAGAGAAATGCGGATCTTGGGTCCTTAGCTTGAAAAAAAAAAAAGAGGAGGCGGAGCTAATGCCTGATCAGAATTCTACCAGAGATAAAGTTAAATTCTGCTGTGATAAAACGCCATCCTGTTCTAAACCACATCTTGCCGGTTTATCACAAGGCGAGTTCCTTTTTTTATTTCCTGCTTTTTAAAACACATGTGCTCTCCAGTACAGGTTAGCTCTGATTGTTAGCGAGGCTTGCTAATGTAAACAAAGACGTCAGGCATTGTTTCTGATAGCAACTTTCTGTGGGTCCACCATCCGAAATTACGTCCAGCACATCTGTATCCGCTCGTTGTACCCCCGGTTTTAAAAAATGTGGGTACTGGAGGAAAAGAGAAAAGGTTTTATTTGCCGACGCTGCGTGAGTTCCCCGACGCACCGGGGACACAGTTATGTATAAAAGACATCACAAAGTGCATTTTGCATGATAGGTCCCCTTTAAATGTGAAGCTTCTAGGTTTGTTTGTTGTTGACGTTGACACGGATCATTTGTGTGACCTAAACAAAACACACCTCTCTAAAGTGTGCAGCAGCAGGGACCCCAATGCGCCTGTCACCACTTAACACACGCATATTGACACAGGCAGACCTACAGGCAGCTCAAACATGCGCACGTAACACCAGACGGGCATTACCAAGACAAATGTGCAGCAGCCGGGCTGGGCTAGCCCCTGATTTGCATGAACACCAGCAGCCGGGAGACTCCCTGTGCGTGAGCTCAGAGCAGAATACATTATCAGGGACAACTTTGTAACCATTTATTAAACGAATGCTGCAGCGTTTGAATTGACCAGATGAGTTAAGATGTACTGCACGCGTTCTCTGACCAGGTTTCTGTCTTACAGGTGAAACTGAACCTGTTTTATATGTTCCAAGTCCTCTTGGACTTAAAATCACACTGTACATTTATATATTCAATTCAATATTTAATATTCCATCCCTCACTGGGGCCTTGGACGTGGTATTGACACCATGTGCAGAAACTGCCATTTTTGGAGTACTACCCGTCTACCTGATGATGAAGAGGAAAACTAAAGACAGTATAGCCTTTGCATCTATCTTAGCACGTAGAAGAATACTCCTAGGATGGAAATCTTCTATACCGCCTAAAGCATCTCTATGGCTTAAAGATGTTGTACCTGAACTTGGAGAAGATTAAATATAACCTGAGGGGCTCCTAGTTATTTAATTTACTAGCTAGGGTGGGGGGGGGGAAGGGGAAAAATAAATAAAAATATTGACTGTATAAATGTAAACTCATTGTGCCTGACTCAATACCAGAAATATTTAAAAAATATATATATATATTCCATCCCTCACATACTTATGGATATATAATAACTTATACTATATTTTGTTTTTGTTCATTTGTAATTCAACATGTATATTTTCTACTTTTTAATTTGTATTGTACAATGCCATGTCTTTTACGCTGCAACACAAACAATTCCCAGATTGGGATCAATACAGTACTTCTTATCTTATCGTATATATGTTGCTCTGTTGGAGCAGCCTGTGGCTTAAGATGTGCATGGTCATATCTACACTGTAGCTAATGTGACCATAAAGCTTTGAATCTTGAAAACAGGCAGGAATAAAAGTCGTGTCTGATGTCAAGGTCTCAAGGCTTGTATTGTCATGTGAGCAGCAGCTACAGTGTACAGCGTGCAGCAGCTAGTGTTGTTATGACAATGCAAAGCTTAGGTCACCGGCTCCTCCGACAGAGCAACACAATAACACAGATAATAGTGCAAGTAAATACAATCAAATAGGATATAATAGAAACCGTGCAGAATAGTCTATATACAGTAATTGGAATATTGATATATCTAAGTTGCAAACAGGTGAATGTTAAGGATGTTCTTTCAGAAGTTCAGGTGTTCAACCGTCTGATGGCCGGAGGGATGAAATATCTCCATTCTTTCTCATGATTGTACAAGAAAGGAGAAAGAGGATGTAATCAAAAAAACATGAGGGGTTGTAAGAATCTCCCTTGTTGTGATTTGGGGGGAACAGACCAACACTCCCCTCCTGTGGCACTACCAGAGAGCTACACACACTACCAGAGAGCTACACACACTACCAGAGAGTTACACACACTACCAGAGAGCTACATACACTACCAGAGAGCTACACACACTACCAGAGAGCTACACACACTACCAGAGAGCTACACACACTACCAGAGAGCTACACACACTACCAGAGAGCTACACACACTACCAGAGAGCTACACACACTACCAGATACACACACGCTCTCAGATATACACACACACACACACACACTCACTCTCAGATAGACACACACATGCTCAGATACACACACACACACTCTCAGATAGACACACACACACACACACTCAGATAGAGACACGCACACATACACCCACTCTCAGATGGACACACACACACATTCAGATAGACACACACACACTCAGATAGACACACACACACTCTCAGATAGAGACACACACACACTCCGATAGAGACACACACACACACTCAGATAGAGACACACACACACACTCTCAGATAGACACACACACACACAGAGCTCTGCTGCTCGGAGGTAGATAAGGCAAGAGTCAGCCGCACACATACGGCGCTCATTACTCACGGCAATATGCAGGCAGAGAGAGAGAGAGAGGGGGGGGGTAGAGAGTGTATTGTGCAAACAGAGAGAGAGAGAGAGAGGGGGGGGGGGGGTAGAGAGTGTATTGTGCAAACAGAGAGAGAGAGAGGGGGGGGGGGGTAGAGAGTGTATTGTGCAAACAGAGTGTGTGCAGGGCTTAGCTTAAAGAAGGTGATAGCCTAATTTCTCTTCCTCAGGGTCAGGCGTTTGATAGAAAAGCTCAATCGCTACCAGTTCTCCTTTCATCAAGTCTTCTAACTGATATCTTATAGTCGCTACCAGAAGGCTGAAGCAGAAAGGAAAAATAATGATGTCGGGTGTAACGGAGCGCTTTTAGAAATAGATGGAAGACAGATGGTTTCTAAAAGTATCCAGGTTTTACATTTGGACAGAAAATGTCACTGGAATTTGAAGGAACCACTGATTTCTTTTTGTATTCTTCGTTTAGTCGCCTGGCTTAAAATCACAATCAGAATATTTCATAGGATATTATTTTCATACTCGGGGAATTTGTTTTCAAATGCTCCATTTAAGAATTAAATAATAAGATAAATAAGAATAAATGAATAAAATATTACAGATAGAATTATAATATCTGTAAATATAATCATTTTGAATAATAATGTGTAAATTAATAAATCCAAATGGACGAAGTAAAAGTAAAAATGTGTACATTTAGAGTGATTCCCCCACAAAGAAAAATAAATACAAATATGTATAAAAAAGTAAGTAAATAATAGTTATACTTTTTTAATGTGTATATTAGAGGTTTCTATAGCGGTTCTGAAGTGACTCTAGGCTTCTGTTTGATTTTTAATTTTTTGCGACAGAGGGTTTAGCGAGCCGTCACTAATCTCTTACCTGACTGTGAGGTGGGTATCCATGGTAACCGGGGTTTAGCGGCTCGTCGTTCTGCAAGAGGAGAAGAAGAGAGTGGTGTGAGAGGTTTTATAAAGACGAGTGTATGCTGCAAGAGACGGCCCAGAAATGTTTACATGTCGGGGGGGAAATGTACTCTTTTAGGTCCTTATTCCTAAAAGACTGTTAACAAATATTCCTACTAAGCTTTTTAAAAAGGTCAATGAATGAATATATATACCTGTTTACCTATATACCCTACAATACATTAACTCCTCTCAAAACTCACTCTAGCTTTCCATGGGACCTTATTTCGGAAAAAATATGTAAAATTATGTATTGAAGTCAATTTAAAAGATAATTTAAAAAATAACTGTCGTAAAACTGAAGTAACACTTTGTTTGTGTGAAACCGCTCGATGAACTACATCTCCCGCCTCGCACCACGCACCCAGACGGCCGTCACGTTGAAACATTTCACTTCTTTCTTTCAGAATGAGGCGGAAAGTATTAAAAGAGGTGAAAATCACTCCAAGTCTGGGCACGTTGAGAGCTGTGCACACACACAAGGGGAGTTAGTCGGTTCGTTAGAGCCAGCATGCGGGACCGGGATTCTGGGATTTGTAGTCTTTCTAGTTGCGTATTTTTCATAGTCTTATATGTCAACAGTTTTACGACAAACTGTGACTTTTTTGACACGGAAATGATTTTTTATGATTGACAAACATCATATGTGTAACTCGTGGTACAATTCAAACGGGATTGAAAGATACGTTTTCTCTCTCTCCATTGACTTCAATACATACTTTTTCCGAAATAAGGTCCCCTGGTGGTCACCGGAGGGACTTCGCTCTCTTCGGAAAAGCGCTATAAAAATCCCATGTATTATTATTAGGGCTGTCAAGTTAACGGGTTAATAACGCGGTAACGCAAAAAAAATTAACGCTACTAATTATTTTAACGCGATTAACGCATGTGTATTTTTTGTCCTCGGCCGCCCCGTAGTTCCAGACCGCATCGACTTTAAATTACCATCTACAAGCTGATGCTGACAGCCCCGCTTCTTCCGTCAGCACACCACACTTCCACGCTCACCGGCAGGCACCGACTGGCCATCGGGAGGTCTGGGAGGGTGTGTGTGTGTGTGTGTGTGGCGAGAGAGAGCGAGAGAGAGACCTTACGTGCATTGTTGTTGTTAGCATCTGGTGCTAGCTAGCTGCGCTAACGGATATAAGGAGCTGTTTAAATGAAAACAGAGGAGCGACATTTCGCCGAGCACTTGACTTTATGCAGGAAGCCAGACAGCGGGACATTGTACGAAAAGTCAGCACGGATAGTGCGCAACATGATCGCAGCGTCCAGGCAGCTCCCGTTCGAGCATATGCCTTGAGTTGCACATAGCTCCAACGACCCATCACACACAGACACGCACAGTATTATTGAATGAGAGAGGTTCCAGGTTGAATTGAGGCAGATATTTGTAATGTTCAGAGGTTGTTGTGTTTAATATTCATGAGAATATTTCTCATTGTTGAAATGATAATAAACATTTGCATAAAGCATATTTGTCCACTCATATGTTGATAAGAGTATTAAACACTTAAAATATATTCCTCTAAGGTACATTTAGAACAGATAAAAAATGTGCGATTATTAATTATTATTAACTATTTTAATCGACTGACAGCCCTAATTATTATGATTAAAAATATGTATATTTGACCTATTCCTCCAACTTACTTCCATCATTATGTCTAATGCACTTGTTTATGTCCTTTTCTGTCATGTTATAATTATAGGGTGTTGCATTGAGGCAAACTCTCTTAATCTATTGCGCATATGACAATAAAACCCTTTGAATAATAAACTTTAAATGACGCTTACTTACACAATAAAGTCTAAAACAGGAGCAAAAAGTCACTCCCCTGAAGGAAAAACACTTTGGAGTAAATTCAATTAAACGTAGTCTGTGTGGATGCCGTGACTGCTGAAGCACTACAAGAGAGTTTTAATATCCAGACCTAGTAACCAATCAGAATCCACCACAGAGGGCGACCCCCCCCCCCACATCTCATCGACCCTGCCCCAGAAACCAGTGTTGTGGTTAATTGCTCTGTAATTACTTTTAATTAGATTATTTCTGTCTTTCTCTCTCCTCTCTTTCAACTATTATTTTCTCTCCTCCGTGTCATTGCTGCCCCGGCAAGAGCGGCGGCCATTGTTTGGAGTTAAGTGAAGGGGAAAGACAAAAAGGAAGGGGGGAGGAAGAGGAAGAGGAGGGGAACAATGGAGGAAAGTTAACGAAACTATGATATTTTGACAGCAGGGAAAGAGAGGGCGAGAGAGAGAGAGAGAGAGAGAGAGAGAGAGAGAGAGAGAGAGAGAGAGAGAGAGAGAGAGAGAGAGAGAGAGAGAGAGAGAGAGAATACAGATTAGGAACTGTTTACATGACAAACCTTTACTTTTTTAAGTCCTAAAAGCAAAGAGAACAGCAAGGGACAGAAGGACAACACTTTTGAAAGGAAGACACAAAGAAAAGGGCCAAAGAAGTAAAGAAGAGAGAAGCTAACTTGGCTAACAGCTAATGACAGAAGTTGAGAAGTGTGAAGGCTACAAGAAGCTAAGCTAGTGACACAAAAGGCTTCAGACACCGAACTCCAACAAACGCTTCCTCCCAATCTAAATAACCCGTAGAATAATAAAGTAAACGATTTGATATCCACCAGAAGTTTTAATATGATCTCAAATGTCCTAAACGTAGCCCTGTGCTAGCTTAAAGTAGCCATAGAGGAGAGCAACATGACGTCACTTCCTGGTGAAATAGCGGCCTCAATTCAATTCAAAACCTTTATTTATCCAGGTAAAATCCCATTGAGATCAATGATCTCTTTTTCAAGGGAGCCCACTTTCCAGTGAACACAAGGCAAGCGTAAAAACAAGGCATTCTGATGCTAACACTAATGACAGGCTATATGCAGGAATCCTGAAGTCAAATGTAAGACCTTTTTTAAGACCCTTTCCATACAGTTGAGTTGTAACCGGTTACCTTCAAATCAAATCAAGTTTTATTTATATAGCACATTTATAAACGATTTTTGGTCGAGCCAAAGTGCTGTACATATAATAAAAATAGCCTAGCAGGGCTCAACGCTAACTTTTAAAAGTGGTTGCCAGGCAACCAGGCATCAGCTTTTGGTTGCCAAAACTGAAAATACGGTTGCCATTTTTAGTCACCTTATATTTTAAATAATTAAGATACTATGCAGTTATACATCAACTTAATAATGAACATGTGACACAAAATAATGTTCAAATTCTTTACAATAAGTAATTAACACAATTATTTGAAACTTGTCCCTCAATTGCTGGTATACAAAATACCAGTAGTGCAGCTGTTGTGCTGTTCTTCACAGATCAATAGTTTCTTGGTCATCCGTTGTCTCCCTTTCAAGTGTGGGTTTTCTTGACCTTTGTGCTGACCCCCACCATAGATCCATTGGCCCTTCAGCATTGAAGTCTTGGATTGGCCAGACTAATACATTTCTAATGTTAAATAAATTAAAAGCATTCACAGTTAAGAATTAGATATGAATTATTAATGCTGTAAATTACCTTTAATATGTCTAACTGTATTTAAAATGTGTTTCCTTTTTATAGAAGTGATTATATTTGTATGCCAATATTTTCCTATGGTAAAGTTTCGTTTAGCACTTTTATTTTGGAAGTAATAAGATCAGGACTCTTATTTTGAAAGGAACTTTCACCGGAAGTGAATGCACAACGGAGCAAAATGTATTGTATATGTATATTTCGCCTCCCAAGACTTTACAAATGTACACTTTGCTTTTCGTTCGGGTTCATCTTGCGCTTTATCAGTTAAATCACTTGAACATTCGTTTGAGATGTTGACGGGTTGGCCGAACTTTTTACCCCACAGTCAAACAACTTAATTTGCTTCGCCATTTTTAAATCCTATAAGAATGCACGGCGCACACGAGTAAACGTGCATCGCTTGGCTCCGTAATCACACCAATGCACGTGCAACTTAAGTATCAGGTTCCGACTGGTCAAAATAATAATTAAATATCACTCTTAATACAACAAATATTTAACATCTATTTGGGGTGCACATTTAGCTGTCCTTATTTCTTTATGTCAAAAACTGGTTGCCACTGATGGCAACCAAAGGCCAAGAAGTGGTTGAAATTGTTGGCAATGGCAACCTGGCAACCATTACTGTCGAGCCCTGCCTACAGTAGAGACACTTTACAGCAAATACAACAGCACAGATTGTTCAGAATATCAGTATGAGAAAAACGACACCCTCTGTCCTTAGACCCTCACATCGTACAAGGAAACACTTCCAGAGAAAACCCACAGTTTAAAGGGAACATGGGAGAAACCTCAGGGAGAGCAACAGAGGAGGGATCCCTCTCCCAGGACGGACAGACGTGCAATAGATGCCGTGTGTAAATCCAAGAGATAATACATTTACAGCATATAGACCGAATGTTAGGAAATGCATGTGTCTGTAATAAGAAGATGAATCCACGAGGATGTCAGCTAACCTTGGCGACACACTTCACCTCACATGGACTATATACAGTATTGAATGTCCTTCCTCCTTATCTTCCAACCATTTGGACGCAGACTTGCATTTCCCCATAACGATGTTGTTTAACAACCGGCGTAAACGGACCGTTGCGCTATCAAGCTGTGAGCATGCGATGTCCTGTTCAGATGACGCCAAACCCAACGGGATGCCATCAATAAACTACACAGAATCACACTACACACCTACGCCATGATTACATTCAGGCAGACGTAGAATACAACGTCTTTGGACCATTTATATATTTATTGAAAACAAGCTACAAAATGTAATACCTTGGGAAATGCCGTTTAATACTTTTTAACAGCCTTCATTTTCGCTAAATTGATCCATCAACCTTTAATACTTTTAAGACCCCGTGGACACCCTGTGTTAAACATTAATGATGCTAATAACACTGATAAAGTCAATCGTCAAATTAAACAGCTGTAATGTTAAAAGTCAAAGAGGCGAATACTGCATTGACATTTACAAAACACTGAAGAGCCACTCGATCACCGGCAGACTGACGGGTCATTGATCCTCTGTTGATTTAAATTCAATCCATAAATCGACGCCCATCATCGATCTCCAATGACATTGTTTAATTGTCTTCCCATCCGATCATCTTAATTGGCTCCTTGTAGAAAGCCCAATAAGACCGCATTATTATTTATCTTTTTATGTGATTGGCCAAAACGTCTCAATCTGTATTTACCGCCCTATAAATGACTGTTTTCACCCAAAAAGGGGCCCGGCCATGAGGTAGAGGTGAAGTACCCGGATGGACTGCTCTCATCTATAGGGAGCAGCAGAGAGCCGTTAGAGGGCCATCATGACTCCTCAAAATGCAATGGGACAATTCAGTTCCCTTTGTTCTAAACGATCGAGCAGAAGATACAAATGCAGAGGCGAGAAAAGCGAGTAAACACAAACAAAACGTGTCTCAGTCGGCAGATATACGCCACACAGTGAGTGTATACACATTCAAACCTATTTATTTGACTTAAAACCATTCAGTTTCAGATTCTGTCACATACTTTATATCTTGTTATTGTTCATTTGTAAATTAAACATGTATATTTCCGACTTTCTTGTTCATTTCTTGTGTTTTAAATGTGTATTGTACAATGCCATGTCTTTCTACGCTGCTGCAACACAAACACTTCCTAAATTGGGATCAATAAAGTACTAACTTATCTAATTCCTGCACTTTCACTGTATCTGCATATTGAAGTATGAATGCTTGTTGTTCGTATGTTGTCTTCTCCTGAATGTTGTACGTCTCTTGTTTGTGTTTTTGATGGCACCTTAAAACAAAACAAAATAGCTCTACTCATCTCATTGTACCTGCATAACGACAAGAAAGGCTTCTACTGTATTCAGAAGAAGGCCTGGTTATAACTGACAGAGAGGTGACACCGTAGTGTAGCCTGCTGGCGTTCCTCGCAGAAAACATGACCGCCTGGTGAGACTCATGCTTTCTCCCCTCCAGTCTCACAAGGGAAAAAGGGGGGAGGGAGTAAAAGAGAAAGATGCATGTGTGTTTTTTTAAATGGGGGATGGGGTGGCAGTCCCTTCAAGCTGCTTATATTTTCATACAAGCGGAAAAACAATTCTTAAATCTGCCTGATTCAGCAAACAGCTTGAGAGTGGGCCGCCGTAATGAGAGCATTTGGCTTCTGAAGAGTGTCAACAGAGTTAACCTCTCGACCCTGACCCTCTGGAGCTAAACCCCCGCGGAAATCACTTCCTGATCGCCAGCCGACAGAGGGTGAGGGTCCGAGACGGAGGGTCACACTGACACACTGTTTACAGACCAATAGAAATCAAAGCGGGGCTAGATTTAGCAACACAAAGTCTTTGTTGCCTCATCAACAAAACCCCCACTGAATCACACTCCTCGTCCTCAGACACTAAATTGTGTCTAAAGGGATCATTTTCAGGTTCATATCAGTATTTAGTGTCTCTACGGTGTCATGTCTCCATGCTTTAATGTTCAAAAAGCTCTTTATTTTTTCATCCTTCTTTCCGCTGTTGTGATTGGTCAAAAAGTTGTCCCGACCCTTAAGGGGCCTACACACCAAACTGACACCAAAGGACACGTCCCGATAGAACACGACTGTTGCGTTGCCTCGCGTCTCTGCGTCTTGGCCAACAGTCGCACTGGAACACACCGCAAAGACTTCAGCCGACGGCCAAGTAGCACGTACGAACTGCGCATGCGTGAGTGGCAATAACTCTCCTTACCAGCAGGCGGCGGTAGTGTGTATTCGTCATTCAAAAGAGGCAACAACCGGATGACAGACTGCGTGATACACAGAGGGAAGAAGAACAGACTGCGTGATATAAACAAACAACAAATAGCGTGTGCGTTCCATTTCCCCTTTACAGCGAGAAGCTCACGGGGCTTTCCCGAACCTGTCGAGAGCTGGAGTTAAATGAAATCTCAGATTTGCCTTCTTAAATCGTTTGTTTGGGTCCCTCACTTCCGTTTTACTTGTCATGCACTGATTCGCTAAGCTGAACAGCCAATCGGAGTGATTTCTTTGGCCTCCCGATTCAACATGTTGAATCTGCGGCGGAAGGTGTCGGCACGTCCAAAAAGACACGACGGGGCGGGACACACCAATCTGAGTAGGGCGACAGGATGCTCATCGACGGCCCGACATCTATCGACGCCGAAAATCGGCTTGGTGTGTCGACCAGAGGTTGCGTTAACCGAATATTTTCCGTCTATGATAAATCTGAAAGCAGTCCGTCATTTTGACGGAACAGCGGCAAAGTTTCCCCGCAGCGAGGCTCCGGTGTTATGCATGCCTGCCAAAAAGGAAATGATACCGTTTCCAAACCCAACTTTGACGTATAAATCATTGAAATGTCTGAGTTTTGGCTTTACGCTTTACTTCCCCCCCCCCGGTTGACAGTTCTCTCTCTCCGTGCTCTCCCCCCCCCAGAGTGTAAAGGCCGACGGGTAATACTGAATTTTGAAGGATATTTTACGATCCTGTCCGTAGGGCAGCGGAAAAAATCTAGCGCAACCTCTGGTAAGGACCTTAAGTCTATCACGTACAATGAGTTAGCCAATAGAAGGGTGAGTGTTACATAGTGATGTCAAAGTAAACAAAGGAGTCCAATGGAGGCGTTTCAGGCCGAAGGGGGACTGGGGGGTTTGATCCTTTGCAGACTGTAATAATGAGCATTTGAAAAATAAATTCAATGTTATTTGCAGCTGTTTGGGGGCAGCGCTATTTTACACCATTATGCACTCAAGCCAATTCCTTTTTTGTGTGTAAACCAATTGGCAAAGAAACCTGATTCTAAGAGACATGTGTTTTCTTATAGCAAAAACAGATGTGAGGATGACGTGCGGACGAATGAGGGAGTGACTAGACGGAGCAGTGTGAAAGAACGAGGTTAAAACAATGTAAAGAATAAGTACAATTGGTAAAGTTATTTCCTTTTGATGCAATACGTTTTGACTCCATGTGTGTATTTGCGTCCAGACCCTTCAGGGCCGTCCTCTTTTTACCCTCGTCTGAAAACAGCCCTTTCTTTGTCTCCACTCTCCACTTCCTGTTTCATCTGGAACCAATTTTCCCCCTCGTGCCTCGTCCCCAGGGGGAACACTCTCCTTGGTGCGCCGCAATTACAGGAGGAGGGGGGGGTGGGGGGGGATGGATGGACAGGCTTATATTCAGCGAAGTACTGAGTGTGATAAAAAGGTTCAGCAGATGGAAAGGTAGAAGGAGACGGGAGTTTAGAGCAGGATCCTTGGGCAAAGTCAACGAGATGAGAAAGGTCTTCCTATTTTATGTTGAAAAAAGTAGCATGTTGGGAGTTTCCGACGATCTCGCTGCATTTCAATAGGATTTAAAGCACCAAAATGTAGAGTTTTGACATCAAGGCCAACAAATCAGTTGTGAAAGTGTGTCTAAATGTAAAATATGAATGTTTATCTACCACATTTCAGACGCGATAGAAAATGGACCATAAAAGGTAGTGCTATTGCAATCTAAAACGGCAAAAAAAAAAGTTTAAGCCTTAAAAACACAGGGTTGGAGCAGACGTCAGATGTTCTGGACGTTTTCGTACTAGCTGCTACTTTCACGACAAAGTACGTACTACAGCAGGTGATTAAAGTGTTTTAAATCAGCGTTTCTGTCGCATTTGAAGTCAGAGTAAAGGCGCTGCGTTTACTGCAAAAACTGGGAGGGAAACTGTAAAAACAAAAACCCAAAATTATACCCAGACGGTGAAATGATAGAGCGGTTCCACAGTGGATAAAGTGGAGAGAAAGAAAGGGAGAAAGAGGAGGGGTTACGTTGAAGAAGTAGAGGAGGAGGGTAAGCAACATCTGGAATCAATCTGTCAGTAAGTAGAGAGGGAGGAGGAGGAGGAGGAGGAGGAGGAAGGGTGGATAGATGGGGGAAGGACAAGAAGAGAAAGAAAATTATAAAAAATGAAAGCAAAGACAGACAAGGCGGTGGGGAGGAATGTGGGGAAGAGGACGACCAAAGCCAAGAAAAAGGCAGCGAAATAAAAAAGCAAACGGAGACAATGAGTCATAAGCGAGGAATGCCATGTGATTTATATTTTCTTAACGGGGCGGGGGAGGGGATCGGGGGTCTGAACTTGATACCTAGTTTTCACAGAGACTTGTGTTTACCCAAACTAAAAGCACACATTCCCCGACCCCATGGCACTGCTTTTTAAAGTGACTTACATGCCTTGAAAGGTGTACAAAAGGCACCCATGTATGCCTGCCATGGGTCTACTTTTTTGTAATGAAAACCGAACGTGGCACTCAGCGCTAAGCCTGTCCGCGTTTAAAGGCTCGGTTTTCCTGCAAGTTTCCATGAAGTTAATTCCATATAGTTTGGGAGCCTTTGAAGGCACCGGCGGGCTGACGGTGAGGGTTTCAGACGGATCGGCTGAAAGCACAGAAAAGCAGTCACACACACACATACATAAACACACACACTGTATATGTCGCAGACTTGGCGGAGGGTAAAAAAACTGAAAGGGCGTTGCTCTTGTTTATTTTCTGTGTGTGTGTGTGTGTGTGTGTGTGTGTGTAACTAACTTGCTATTTTAGGAGTAGGGAAGAAAGTTGCCGGAGCAAACGGGTAAGAGAAGGAGAGGGGAAAAAAGAGGCAGCAGCGAGGGAGAGGAAGGCCAAATGACATGAGGTCAACAGATGGTGAGGGGAAGGGGGAGAAAGGGGGAGGAAGAGGGGGGGAGCTGGGTAATTAAGGGGGCTGCTGCAGGCATCCAGTGGACCCTAACAGCCTGAGGAGGGGGACTGGGGGCTAATATATCATGAATCCTATCACCAAATGGAGGAAAGGTAACACCTGCTGCCACCCAGACCGCACCAGAAAGACCCAAATCCTGCAAAAGCATTACAGAAGTTACCTTTTAGCCTTTTACTGTTAATATTTACATTAATTATGTGACGGCTATGTTTCCTGTAGTTATTGAATTGCTCTCTTTACTGCACTGTTAGTGTCCAGTTTTATTATTATTGTGCTGCTGTGTTTATTGGATTTTTGTAACTCTGGCACAACGATTTCCTTCGGGATGAATACAGTCCTATCTCATCATATCTCACATTACATGTGACTTGTTAGACGCTTTTATCCAAAGGAGCAATTTGGGGTGAAGGGTCTTGCCCAGGGACACAACGACATGCTGACTGCAGTGGGGTTTGAACCTGTGAGCCCCTGATCCCAACACCTACACACAACCCACTGCGCCACCATCTTATAGTAACGATGGGTTTCTATAACAACTCAACCAATTTGTACATTGACTTCTATTCGTTGAGTTTATGTGTTTCTAGTCAATGGATTCAAGAAAGTAATCACGTATCTGACAAACTATTGATGCTTAGAGTACAAAATAATGTGCGGATTTAACCCGAATCTCTCCAGTACTATTTCTTATAAACAATGCAAATACAAGATTAAGAGTATTTTACAAACAGGTTAAACACACTTATGCTAAACTGACTTTCAACAGTTCAGCTTACCATTAATAAGCATTTCGACAATAACCAAAGATTTGTTATTCTTTAAAAAGGATTTCATAAAAGGTTACAGTAAATGTCAGTTATTTTATTTGTATTTCCGCCACTGAACATGACTTGAAGTTCTTACCTTGACACTTGAAATCATTTTTGAAACTTGTTTATCATAAGGTTAGTAAGTTATTACGCCATAAGATCTGGGGTCATTTATCAAAAACGATGTAATTGGATAACTCACAGGAGAGCTACTCGTTTAATTAGCTTTGCACTACCTTCCTTCTTTAACTAACTCTGTTTTCTAGTAACATGACTGTTTATATTCATATCTAATTAGCATAATAATGAAAGGGAGGGATGGAGATCTAAGAGCTAGAATCAGGCCAAACTACTTTTAACATCCAAACATCTGAGACCCAATCATCCGTCATGTTCACACGACATACTTGGCAATCTTTTATTATCAGCAGCTACAAAACTCAGATGACTCAATAAATCACTGGGGGGGGGGGGGGGGGATGAGAAGTGGTGATGAGGATCAAACGGAGCTTCTATAAAATGCAGAAAGTGATGCGAAAGGCACGGGACACAGTGGCCGTTTCTCAATCTCGAGGATACTGGCTTCCAAGCCAATATTTCAAGGATGCTACGTCATCGAGTGCCGGCGAAGTACTGTTCCAATGTCCAGCATACTTGGAATTCCACCGAGGCCGCGTCCTTGGTTTGGGGGAAATTTCGAGGCTGCACATGGGTAGACTTCGCGTCCTTAAAATCCCCACAATGCTTTGCGCACGGACCAATTTCAAAAACCCTTGCGGAGAATGGCTGAGCCGACGCAGCACACATTTAAATGTAAGTATGTAGTGGCGTGGAAAATGTGTTGGTAAATATGTTACTTTAGGCGCATTCACACTGTGGTACTTTTCCCACAAAGGTTCATGCGAACTTAGTTCAGTGAACTCTTTTATCGCGTTCACACCAAAAAGAGCCGGTACTAAATATCCCTGCTAGAGAGCAGGGACTTTCGAGCGGCTCTTTTGTGAGAAAAGAGCTATATTTCTGATTGGCTGGGCGGATTGCAAACCACGCCCCGTAAAACTTCCAAAAAGTTTTGTGAAGCCGCCATTTTATTATCCTCGCATTAGCATTATTAGCATTAGCATTAGCCCAGCGCAGAAACGCAGAGAGACTAACTTATGGCAACACAAAATAAAACATGGGAGCGGTGGAGATGAGGAGGTGTCGGCGTTCTGGCGATTTACTCGGAAGGCTTCAGTAGAAGCTGCTGGGAGTCCCAGCAGCTTCTACTGAAGTCCTCTTACAACTCCGGGGACTTCCGGCCGGGGACTTTGGGCGGCAGTATCCGCCGTGAAGTTGTTTGTAGCCTGCCAGTAAACCCAAAGCAGAAGAAGAAGAAGTGAAGTCAGCGGCTTCATTTGCCTAATCCACCCCCAGAGACTTTTTCCGGTGTGAACGCGATCTGTACTTAGTTCATGCGAACTAAAGAGTTTGCATGAACTAAGTTCGCATGAACCTTTGTGGGAAAAGTACTGCGGTGTGAATGCGCCTTTTGTTACCACCATAAATGTGTTCCTGAAAGTAAAGCTAGTTCATAATTAGATAGACATCGTGAGGTATTTATTTTCGGTACAGTTTATGTTGAAACCGTTAGAGAGATTGGCACACTTGTTAGTCTGTTCCATTCTTCTTCGTTTTCCGAAACCGTGGCTTGGAAGCATACTTGCTTTGTTTCTGAAGGAAGTGATTTGGAAGTACGCGACTACCAAGCCAGCATCCTCGAGATTGCGAAATGGCCAGAGTGATGGATGTGGAGGTGACACGCTCTCAAAAAGGTATCAAAGCCAAAATAATGAGGTTGGAAATGCCAAATGCAATAGAGATGGGCGATGTAACGACGGGGAGAGAAAACTCAAAAGGGAGAGAGAGAGAAGATTAATTGCAGTTTGCTCTCACACTGAAGGCTTATTCCACAGAACCATTTTCAGAACGAAATGTAGCCACAGAATGGGAAAGCTACACCAAGCAATTTACTTGTTGTTGGCATTTATGTCCTTCTCTAAAAGAGTGGGAGTTGGACACCTCTGATGGGATACAAGTTTTTCCAATCGGACGCCAACACAACACGTGTCCCGAGGGCTTTTCGCTGGGTGGATTTATTGATGGCTTCTCTCTGACTGCTAATAACAACAGATGACCTGCAGGAGTGTGCAGGACTATTTACATTCCTCTCTGCTTCGGTTGCATTGTGTTAGAAAGTTTCTGGAAAATAACATTACTGTTGCAACAAATGGTTCACAGCTTCTTTTATAGAGTTGAAATCTACAGCAACTTTCCAATAGAGTGGAGCGGAGATGAGTCAGCCTTTTAGCTCGGTTCCTTCTCAAAGTCAAAGGTTTTTTAATGTGTTTTGGGTTAGATGCCTGAAATGAAGCTGACAGGATTTTTACGGTTTGCTCCACGACATAAAATAAGTCAATAAAAAACCCACTGGTGAGTGTCTGAAGCTTATGTGTGTCTTAAAATGGGAGAATGATAACAAGTGTCCAAATGAGACGACTAAACGCCATTATGATTAACATCAGCCGCCTTTAGCTTAGCGGTGGTGAGTTAAGTCATGTGACCGTGCTGTGGTTCCTTTATAGCCCAACATTAGCTGCCTTTAGCTTAGCGGTGGTGATGTCAAGTCATGTGACCGTACTGTAGTTCCTTCATAGCCTGACGTTAGCTTTTTACTTCTGGAGATTGCATTTATGCTTCAACAATCAATCATGAGGAGATTAGCCTTCTGAACAAAACGTGTAAGTACCATAAATGTTTGTTCACCACAGGGCTTATTTTATGCATTAACCCAAATCCAATGAAAAAATCCCATTGGCTTTTTTTCTAGTGAGCCTTTGTGATGCAAACATCACCCCTGCACCACTCTATTAGACATGTATTCTGAACTTTGAAAACAAAGAAACAAACTTGATAAACCCAGGAATATTTCACAACTGAATTTTTCATTATTCATGACCCGGTGTCAGCTGTGACAACACGGCGATCACAGCTGACCCCATGTGAGGGAAACACTGAATTGACATTTCGCCGTGCGTGTGGGAGGAGATGGGAGCACATGTGACAGTTTGGGGGCATCCGTGGGGAGGGAGGGGGAGTAAAGCATGTCAGGAGGGAGGAGGAGGGGGGAGAGGTGACATGATGACCATAAAGGGCGAGCTAACATGGGAGTGTCATGTTATGGAGCTGTTTTACGAGAGAGAGAGAGAGAGAGAGAGATGAGAGAGAGAGAGGAGAGAGAGGAGAGAGAGAGAGAGAGAGAGAGAGAGGAGAGAGAGAGAGAGAGAGAGAGAGAGAGAGAGAGAGAGAGAGAGAGAGAGGAGAGAGAGAGAGAGAGAGAGAGAGAGAGAGACTATTTTCTATATATTGTAGGGCCATACCTATACAAAGCATGTCTGAAGTTTTTTGCTCAAAATACCAAACAGATCCCCCGTTGTAGCCATGCCTCATACTGCTCACACCCCTCTTTAGCAGCCCTGTTATGGCGCGTTTCCACTGTTTAACCTTTGTCTAGTTTCTGAACAGATATGAGGAGCTGTGAGCTCTGAGTGCTAAGAGCTAACGGCTGTGTTGTTTTTCTGGGGGCTCATTGAAGATGACGTCACGGCTCCGCCTACACTGCGTTACTATAGTAACTACCCCAGTTCCTAAACTGTAATGGAAGCGCAGCATTAAAGTGAGCCGGGCCTAATAAGGCCTAACCAAACCGAGCGAGGCCTGCAGTGGAAACGCGCCATTAGAGAAACGCGGATTTTGGGTCCTTAGCTATAAAAAAAATTAAAAAAAAATATATAAAAAAAAAGAGGAGGCGAAGCTAATGCCTGATCAGAATTCTACCGGAGATAAAGTACAATGCTGCTGTGATAAAACGCCATCCTGTTTTAAAGCACATCAAAGATTATTTCTGAAACAGTATGGAGCTCAAATGCTTTTTCTCTTGCAGGTTTATCACAAGGTGAGTTCTTTTTTATTTCCTGCTTTTTAAAACACACGTGCTCTCCAGTACAGGTTAGCTCTGAGTGTTAGCGAGGCTTGCTAATGTAAACAAAGATGAGATTACGTCCAAAACACGTCAGGCATTGTTTCTGATAGCAACTCTCTGTGGGTCCGCCGCCAATATTACGTCAGAAAATCTGTATCCGCTCGTTGTACCCCTGTTTTAAAAGATTTGGGTACGGAGGAAAAGAGAGAGGGTTTTATTTTCTGACGCTGCGTGAGTTCCCCGGACACATGTGTATGTATAAAAGACATCACAAAGTGCATTTTGCATGATAGGTCCCCTTTAAGTAAAAGTAGAGACAATATTTTTTTTATTGCACGTATTTCATATAATTCTATTTCAATGTAAATACTGCTTTATTTTACTATATTTTTTAAAAATATGTGTTTTTTAAATTTTTGTTTTACTTTTATGTATGCACCATGACACCAAGTCACATTCCTCGTACGTGTCAACCTACCTGGTAAAAAACCTGTTTCTGATTCTGATAACAAATAGTACTCTGTTACAAGTAGAAGTGTACTCAAGTGCTAAAGTATCTGCATCAAAATATACTTAAAGTACCAAAAGTAGAAGTGCTTGACATGTGCAATGGCCCATTTCAGAGTCATATATATTAAATGGCTTGATTTTCATTAATTATGCATTAATGTGTTCATCCCAGCTCACTTTGAAACCGTTGATGGATATTTTAACCTATATTATATGCCATTGTTGATTTCTATTTTATATTAGTTAATAACCTGAATGGAGAGGGTCTATTTTCTTGAAGGGTGCGTTTTAAATGTGTGTTTACTTACAGCGCTGGGAGAAGATATATTAAGTAAAAGTAGAGACAACAAATAGTACTCTGTAACAAGTGAAAGTCATGCATTCAAAATACTTAAGGGCAAAGATATCTGCAGCATCAAACTAAACTTAAAAGTACCAAAAGTAGAAGTGCTTATGATGTCATAGTCATATATATTAAATTAATTATTTATGCATTAATGTGTTCCTCCCAGCTGTTAAGAAAGAGCTCATTTTAATGACTTTGTAAACGGCTGATTTATATTTTAACCTATATTATATGTCATTGTTGATTTCTTTTTTATGTTAGCTAATAACCTGAATCTGTAAAGTACTTATGTGTGACAATTAATGAAATGGAGTGAAAAGTACAATATAGACTTCCAAAATGTAGTATAGTTGATATAAAAAAAACTAAAATATACCACGGTGAATTACGTCGACTTTAAGCACAGTACTTCATTACATGTCCCCATTCCTCTGTGCACACTAAAGCATGAACAGCGTGTCCACAGGAAGAACACGGAGAACACACGAGTTGAGCAATCTGTGTGTGAGGGATTATTAGCTTATCGTTGCCGTTGGTTCAAAAGTCAAGGGTGAGTCCTCCGCTCAAAGTGTAACAGCGAGAGCTAGCTAGTATCGTGTACGAACCTCTGTAGTAAATATTAACACACATTAGAGCAGGGGTGTCAAACTCAAGGCCCGGGGGCCAAATCCGGCCCGCGACTTCTTTTTATGTGGCCCCGCAAGAGCTTGCAAAGAATATATTACGTTTATTATACTGTTACATGCTGATTTACAGAAGCACGTTGCCCATAAACTACATGTCCCACAATGCATCTGGTTTTGTGCCATGTGCACTGAAGAGACTTGCAATTATTTGCCCTGGACTTCTGCTTTCAGACGTAGTTCATTACTAAGTTATTATCCTATCCGATAATAATCCAATTCAGAGGCAATAATGTAATATAATACATTATTTTATATATTTATATAGTCTTAAAAGTTACAACCGGCCCTTTAAGTGCATCCATAATGCTAATGTGGCCCGCGATGAAATTGAGTTTGCCACCCCTGCATTAGAGCAGGCTCTGCCCCTCAGCAGAAATATTAACAATCTGCAGATGTTTCTCTCCTTTCTGTGAATAATGCAGGCGGCTAACTTCTGAAGGACACTCAGGTGATTAGGCTTCAGTTAGACAGGTTGCTGTGCTGATATACAACTTATCAGGAGCTGTGAGTACCAGCAGCATTAGCCTCGCTGTAGGAGTCAATGATAATGATCATTTTGAGGTCACTTTGCAATAACATGCCAAAAATAGTGACAAATGCCTGCTTTAAAAAAAAGACCAAACTGACGATTTGAATTTTTTATTTCCACATAAACTTCTATATGTATTCACTGTATGGAGTTACAATTTAAGATGTCCCAGTGAATTCAGTTTTATACACTTAACTGTGCACATATTTAACATTTTGGTTGCAATTGACTTTTACCTTACTTAAGGGAGACCTAAATATCTTTAGAAAAACTAAATAACCCACTGTATATGTTTTAATTAGGGCTGCTCAATTAAATCGTATTTTAAATCGCGACTATGGCTTGCAACGATTATTTTTTTATTATTATTGGTTTTTCAGTTGAATTCTACTTAAAGTTCAACTGTTAGAAAAATACTGTTCAAATGTTTTCATCCAATAAATGGATGTTTTCAAAGTCAATGAATAATCACATTTAATAAATCGCAATTATAATTATTGTTTTAATATAGATAATTATATATTTGTATCATTGTTATATACTTTACAATGTGCACATTTGTACTATATATATATATATATATATATATATATATATATATATATATATGTATTCAATTTCTTTATCTTTTCATCCAACGTTTTTATTTCACCCCATTTTTTTTTTTTTTTCTCATGTTTTTATAAATTATTTTTATTTTAAAGTAACTGTGACAAACTGAATTTTCCTCCTTCATGAATTTCGTATTTTAATACTGAAAAGTAGAAGTAAGGAGTTAAAAGTCGGCCTCAAAACCTTTTCCTTTGCAACCACTGGACTAAAATAACGGATTACATTTTGTCGTTTCGTAACTAGGCAGAAAAATAGGTTTTCTTAAGTGTCCAACAGAAACAAGCACAGCTTAAATGTATTGGAAAGTGATTATGTAGAGCTTTTCTGAAACCCAAACTCACTCCTGGTATAATAATCTCAGTGATCTGTCCGTTCATATTAACCCACTCTGAGCCCCCCCCCCTCCCGTCACTCTGGCCCGTTAAAGCGATCAGTGCTTAATGCCCTCTCCGAAATGAGCTTTGATCTCGTTAACGCGACACAAAGCCTCTTTACTGCCAGCGATAGGACAAATCGGCTCTGAGAGAGTTATCAACTGTACACAGAGTGGACCTCACCGCGGCCTCCGGGGGAATAAGCATCCATACTACAGAGAGACGGGAAAGATAGGAGGAGGAGGAGGAGGAGACAGGAAGGAGACGAGGAAGGAAAACAAGAGATGACACAGAGGGGGACCTGGGGGGGGGGGGGGGGTGACAGAAGCATTGAAATCGAAATAAGCTCAATATTTCTTAAAGGGGCCGTATGATGATCATTCTCAGGACGATATTAGTGATAAGTGTCTCTACTGAGACAGGTGTATTTGCTTAAAGGACCATGTGTCTTGAAAAACACACATTATTCTGCATTAGAGAGACAGAGAATATATGAAACGGAATAACACTAAAGTTGAATGAAGTATATTTACTCAAATACTGTTCTTAAAGAGTCCTCTCCTGCTGATGTCCAGGTGTATATCAGTATGTAGTGTCTCTACTTTAAAGAGTCCTCTGCTGCTGATGTTCAGGTGTATATCAGTATGTAGTGTCTCTACTTTAAAGAGTCCTCTCCTGCTGACGTTCAGGAGTATATCAGTATGTAGTGTCTCTACTTTAAAGAGTCCTCTGCTGCTGATGTTCAGGTGTATATCAGTATGTAGTGTCTCTACTTTAAAGAGTCCTCTCCTGCTGATGTTCAGGTGTATATCAGTATGTAGTGTCTCTACGTTAAAGAGTCCTCTCCTGCTGATGTTCAGGTGTATATCAGTATGTAGTGTCTCTACTTTAAAGAGTCCTCTCCTGCTGATGTTCAGGTGTATATCAGTATGTAGTGTCTCTACTTTAAAGAGTGCTCTCCTGCTGATGTTCAGGTGTATATCAGTATGTAGTGTCTCCATGCTTTAATGATCATAAAGCTCTTTATTGTTCTCATACTGCCTGTGCTGCAGCACCTCTTTTCTGAAACCAGAGTCCAGTCTGCTCTGATTGGTTAGCTAGCCGGCTCTGTTGTGATTGGTCAACTGCTTAGATATGTCCCGCATCCTTAGCCTATCACGTACAATGTGTTGGAGCACTAGCCAATAGGTGCGTGACTGTTACATAGTGATGTCATTACGGTCCAAAACTTTAAGGATTTAAGCCTTTGCAGACCATTTACATGTCAAATAAAACTATATAACTCACCACATGAAAGGAGAGCCATGGGCCTACAAATAGTATACTACAAACTTAACAAAAGAAAAAAAAAATGGTACAGGCCCTCTTTAAAAATGACCATTTAAACATATTTTTTATCAAAATGAGATGAATGCAAAGATGTTGACATCCTTCCAATATCGTAATCAAGATATCAGACGTAAAATCGCAATCAGGGATTTTTCACCACATCTTTCAGCTCTATTTGAGTGGATTGAAAAAGAGGAAGATAATCAAAGATGGCAGGAGAGGGAGGGGGGGGGAGAGAGATGGGACAGTAGAGAGAAAGAATGGAAGGGGGGGGGAGGGGTCTATATCACTAAAAAAGCCTGTGAACCGGAGTCAATTAGCAATCTGGAAAAATGCTTGGGGGAGACATCAGAGGACAGCTAGAGGGTACTAGGGTGTGTATGTGTGTGTGTGTGTGTGTGTGTGTGTGTGTGTTGGAGGGGGGAGTCTGCGGTTTGTATGAGGCACGAGCAACAAAAGGGGGAGGAGGCTGCACTCCCATTTATTATTACAGTCCTGATTTACAGTCAGAAGGTCGGCAATCTACTGCTCTCAATGGAGATAGTATGGTAATCGGGGTGGAGTGGGAATGAGTCCTAGAACACGGGAATGAGTTAGCATTTTAGCGCTTCATACAGTTAACCTGTCACAAAGTCAAAATGTGTTTTTTGTTAACTGCCTGAAATAGAATCTGTGGTTAACACAAGCTGAAGATATTTCACATTTTGTTCTACAATAACAAGCTTATTTTTCCACAATATTCCAATTGGCTTTTTGTCAAGAGAGCGCTTGCAAGACTACCTTACTTCATCCCTGCATATCTCAACTGTTGCGTTGCATTAAACTATAAGGAGCATCCCATTTACATGACATGTTATTTAGTTGATGATTCTATCCAAAGTGACTTATTTAAAGTGGACCTATCATGCTATATTGGAAACATATATTGTAGGGCCATACCTATACAAAACATGTCTGTGAAGTTTTGTGCTTAAAATACCAAACAGTTCCCCCGTTGTAGCCATGCCTCATACTGCTCACACCCCTCTGTTCCAGCCCTGATAGAGAAACGCAGATTTTGGGTCCTTAACTTGGAAAAAATAAAAAAGAGGAGGCGGAGCTAATGCCTGATCAGAATTCTACCGGGGGTAAAGTTAAATTCTGCTGTGATAAAACGCCATCCTGTTCTAAACCACATCAAGGATTATTTCTGAAACGGTATGGAGCTCAAATGCTTTTCTCTTGCAGGTTTATCACAAGGTGAGTTCCTTTTATATGTCCTGCTTTTTAAACACATGTGCTCTCCAGTACAGGTTAGCTCTGAGTGTTAGCGAGGCTTGCTAATGTAAACAAAGACGAGATTACGTCCAAAACACGTCAGGCATTGTTTCTGATAACAACTCTCTGTGGGTCTGCTGCCGATTTGACGGAAGATTGGCAGCAAATCTGTATCCGCTTGTTGAACCCCCGTTTTTAAAAGATTTGGGTACGGAGGAAAAGAGAGAGGGTTTTATTTTCAGACGCTGCGTGAGTTCCCCGACGCACCGGGGACACACTTATGTATAAAAGACATCACAAAGTGCATTTTGCATGATAGGTCCCCTTTAAATGCCTCCGGGAGCAACTTGGGGTGAAGTATTTTGCCCGAGGACACTTCAACATATGGGGATCAAACCACAAAAACTCTCATTGTTAGTATACAACAATACCCCAAGCCACAATCGCCCCAGAAACCACATCCCCTGAACTCCTCTTCCTCATGTCGAGCAAAGTAGCGAGACATTTCCACGTGACTACCGCGACTGCATCAGCCCTCAATGTCATCTTCTATTTTATTTACCCTTTTGCCTTAAGTGTTATTCCACCATTCATCATTCAGAGCCTATCCCCCCCCCCCCCCCCCCCAGTCAACTGATGGTGTCATTTCCCCCATCCATCACTTCCCTCTCCTCCGTTATCGCTCTCCCTGATGGATGCAAAGTAATCCTTCTGATTCCCTTTTCTTGTCCCCTATCTCCTTGCTTCCATCCTTCATTCCTCCTCACATGAATCCATCAAGCCCGCCACTTATTCCTGGTATGTTGTCTCGACTGTACTTAGTGCTGCAAAATGAATCAAATCTGTATCCAAATCCCAGTTAGTGCAGTATTTTGTAAATGCTAAACATTTGAAAACATCTGAATTAAGTATTGTGGAGCTGCAGAGAAGCCCTAGTAGTCTACAGACTTGTTTAAGACAGATTCTCTTCACACCATGATGTTTTGTTATACCTGTCTTGATAAGAAATATCGATATTATATTGATGATTTCAATTACTCCTAATATCCCGAATGAAATCACAAATGCAATATCCATTAACATCCTCACAATTTCTTATTTTTTCCAAATCCAGCAGCCCTACATATGATCCCTCAAGGCCATATGTCCGAGACCCTTTCTTTTCCATAGTAAACCCAAATATGGTCCTCTTTGTCCTGCACCTCCTCCCCCCCTTTTCTCCTATGTGCATCACCTTCCATCCATCAACTCTCCCCCCATCTCCCTGCACAATCCTCCCCCTCATATTTCCACCGTGACCCCCCGATGCCCAGCGATCAATACGGCTGATGGGCAGTGAGATCCCCCCCCCCCCGTGCCACGCTGCTCATTGTCACATCATCTTTGCTGGCGGGCTGTAACCTTTCCCCATCATCAGCATCCACCCCAAGCTGAGCATTATACCAGGGACCCTTTTTTGTGTGTTCCATTGCAGTAGGTCAGCCTCACAGCCAATTAAAAGCATTTCCCCAGTTCTCTCTGGATTCAATTACCTGCAGATGACCTCAAACCGTGCCCTTCTTCTACTGTAAGCGCCGTTTTCCCTGCACTAAATTTTTTTTTTTTATTTAACCTTTATTTAACCAGATAAAAGCATTGAGATAGAATCTCATTTTCAATGCTGACCTGGCCAAGAAGGCAGCAACGTTACACATAACACAAACATATAAAATACAGAGAACATAACTAAGAAAACAAAAGACAAAAAAGCAGTCACTACATTGTGCACATTAGGACAGTAAGAAAGGTACTACTTATTACTGCAAGAGCAGCTGGTAGTAAGGACTTCAGACAACTTCAATTTAAAACACCAAACGTCAGCTAAAATGTTCCCTCCTCGTGCTGCTGGATTAAGGACACTTGAAAGCATGTGTAGGTGTAGGAATGATGCGCGCCGTGTGAGGAATAAAAAGCGGTGGATCCAGCCAACGGGTTTACTGTAATACACACAGATTAGTACGGTGGAGGCGGTTGACGCTGCCTCAGCAGTCGAGTCATGAAAGCAGGGGAGACCTGTGTTAAGGAGGGCCCCCCTAGAGCCCCCTTCCCCAAAAAAGGCTCTGTTCTTTGTCTTTCACGTGGGGTGACCCCTCCCCCAATCCATGTCTGCCTCTCTTTTTAACACCTAGCGACAATCAAAGAAGGAGGGGGGGCGATAGGTAGATAGATTCAAAGGCAGTGTGAATTATCACCACAAGTCTGGGTGATTTCATACATAACAATGAAAGGAAAACACCAAGAGAAGGAGAGGGCTTACTTTCTGGAAGACATGCATGAGGAATGGTCTGTCATGGCAATGGAGCCTGTATCATATTACCTTTGTCTGGATCCTGGCAACTGCAGCCTCACACTTTCTACGTGTGTTGTTCAGAATCTATCACAATTAAAGGATTTTCCATTTGCTGCAATGATGCATGATTACGTTGTTGATGAGTGAGGGAAAGAAAAGGACGTGGGGGGGGGGCTGTCAAAACATTATCATCACTCCCATGCTGATGCCTGGGAACAAAAGCTTTGACTGGAGAAGGAGAAAGGGGAGGGTAGAGGATACTTTGGGGGAATAAATGCACACATGGAAGCTTAATAATTGCACTCTTACCTGCCCAATGTCGACCACAGTGGTGCCGTCTATCCTGGGTCTTTTGCACTCCGCACCGGGTAGGTCCGCCAGGGCAGCCGCTGTCTGGGCGTCGGGCTCCGGGTCTCCTCGCTTCATCCCCCGGACAGAAGCTCCCGGACCCCCGGTCGTGTTAGCGAGGGTCCCGGCTGCTGTATCAATGTCTCTCTCCATTACCCCCCGACTAACGGGCAGCATTATAGAAGCAACGTCGGTCGACATTAACATTGGACGACAAGACAGTCCTCCAGTCAAAAAACAAACAAACGTGTATTTCTATACCTTGATATAATCACAATGGATCCCCCTAATTTACATCAATAATAATAAGCAGCTGGTTCTTCTTTTTTTTAATTCCCAACTTCAATGCTGAACATTATGACTCTGGCGCATTAAGTAGAAAAAAGAGTTTAAATTTAAAAAAAACGACGTGACCTATTTTTGAATATATGATCACACGTCTTGCTCTTGGATGCCTGACAAGCTAATTAGCTAGCTAACTAGCATGCTAGCATTACATTCCGCTAGCTCCCTTTATAAATGTAGCACCGTTGCCAAAGATAGAAAACGTTGGGAATTAGCTTAGCGGGATACTTCTCCTTAAGCGAAGCAAAGCAGTCGTTTTTCCTCCTCTTCGTCGATCAATTAATGTGTTTTTTTGTTGGTAATAAACCCCTCTGTTGTTCCTTGGTCTCCAGTCCCTTCTTATCGCACCGTGGTCTGCTCTGGATGTGTCTTCTTGGCTGCGGACGAACACCGTTTCCTCTGCTCTCTGAGTCCCCGGTTGGTTGTGTGAGGGAGCCCCGGTGAGCTGTTCCAGGGTCAGTTTGTCGGCGGAGGTTCTGAGCAGAGAGGTGGGCGGTGAGAGGAGGCGGGCTGATCTGAGGTCTGTGTTTCCTCCGTCTCCTTCTCCTACTTTTTTTTCCACGATTCCCAGAGAGACGCCCCCCTCCTCCTCCTTTATTCTCACGTATTTCAAAATGTTAGTATGTTTCTGTTCATAACACAGCCATTTGATATTTTAAAACTTTAAATAATTATAAAATATAAGAGACACAGACGAAAATGAAATAAAAAATAAATACAAATTGGTAAGAAAGTAAACAAAATAGAAGCTAGTTGTTTCTACAGGTCTAAATAAGATATAGGGGAATATAATAAGTATGTTAAATGCTAAAAAGTTGAGGACTTCTTTTCACATTTTCCACGCAGTTTAGGGTGATTCTCAATTTTAGAAATAATGTTAGTAGACTCTAATTTATTAAAACAAATTTGACAACACTTAACATATTCAGGTCTTTCTTCATATACGCCTAAATTAAAGCATATATGTAACTTTTATATGCATTTTTGTCAGGCAAAAGCACATATTTAATTGTAAATACAATAATACAATATGACTCTTGCGTGTTTATACATTTAACAAAAGCGCAATAGTATAGTAATAATTATATAAGTGTTTAATTAGGTATATACATATGAAGAAAACTCTTGACCTATTCAGGTTAACGTCCTTTTACATAGCCAAGTACATTTCTAGGTTTGATGTGTTCATAGAAAGCAGAGAGAAACAGATGTAGATAACCAGACGTTTTTGATGAAGAAATCAAATCACAAATCAAAAGAGTTCTCAGTCTCTGATGTGATTTCTCTGAAGGGAAGATTTACAGCAGCCTTGTTTTTAATGTGTTTGCGCCCCCTGGTGGGTTCTACACGACATAGCGTCTGAAGTGAAGGGGGTTTCCATCTTGAAGGTGAGAAGTTGTGATGAAATTCAAACAAAATCAACACAAATCAAATACAGCTGCTGTTGTGTTGCAATATTTACAGTGGAAACCCTAAAATAACTTAAAGAGGGGGAGGATACTTAAAAAGAGGAACGGTAATTGTGTCTTCGTGGTCACACACACACACACACACCAACACACACACACACACACACACACACACACACACACACACACACACACACACACACACACACAAAGTGAAGTAGAAGTGTCTTACATTTTTTTGAAGTGCAGTAAAGCAAGGCAAGTTTATTTCCATAGCACATTTCAACGAGGCAATTCAAAATGCTTTACAAAAATAAACATAGTGCAACAGAAACACATTATAAAACACATTAAAAACAGTCATTAAAAACAACTACAACACAACACAAAACACATATTTTGTCTGATTTTAAAGACATGTATTGTTGTAGTTGTATAGGATTTCCCGTTCCATCGGCCTACATCCTGGTCCATCCATCCATCCATCTTCTTCCGCTTATCCGTGGTCGGGTCGCGGGGGTAGCAGTTCCAGCAGAGAGCCCCAAACTTCCTTTTCCCTGGCGACATCAACCAGCTCTGACTGGTAACATATTAATATTGTGCAGACACGGTTTTACAGTTTGCTAGCTAATTGAATTACCCGGAGCCTCTGCTGGCACGTCGTGTTTTCTCATGACAGCTCATGTGTTAACTCTGTTTTCTGGGGAACACCCACTCGATCAAAGAGCATTAATAAGGTGTGATGGTGACCTGTGTCATGTGTTCATCGCACCAACACACTGCTGGAGAAACACACCTCTTAAGTGTTCACACCTACAGGAGATATGAATAGATGTAGGAGGAAAATACAAGTGTTTTTCAAGTCTAAACTTTCTAAAAACATAAATACCATTCAATGTGTTTTGGCATTTACATTTCATATAGTTTTGCACACTCTTTATTTACTTAACCCTTGTGTGGTGTTCATATTTTTGTTACTCAGCCAGTGTTCGTGGGTCGCTGGCTTTTTGGGCTTCAATTCAACATAATCAAACTATTTTATGTTAAAATAGCATATATGGTTCATATTTGCCCTTTTACATTTCTTAGATCACATTAATGAATTAAAGTGCTACTTGTTTTTTGCCCGCTGACCGGCTGGTCCTGTGGCTCGTCTTTTTTTTGCTTCTTCACATTCTGAAACAACTCTTCCTCTACATCAGGGATGTCAAACTCAAATACACAGTGGGCCAAAATAAAAAAAATGGGTGCTACTCGAGGGCCGGAATGGTTCAATGTTTATTGCAGAACGTATTGAAATGAACTTGTTGCACATATTAAACCTGGAACTAACTAAGCTTAAATGATTGCCTATAAAACAAAATTAAACATTAAATAATCAGTTGCATTTATTTCTTATGGCTCTATCTGCAGCTTCTCCAGAGGCATTTCTTATGATTACATTTTCCCACAGGCCAACAACAGCTTCAACAAAACTATTTCCCTCAAAGAGAAACCAAACAAGTCCTGTTGTCGTGAGAGAAAGTGCAGAAGGAAGCATCCTTTGAACTCAGTGTGCTGCTCTGTGATGCTAGCTCAGATACTTGGCATCTCATCTTGGGTGCAAGGTCATCAATGTTTGGGCTCAGGCTCTGAGCTGAGGAGACCCTCAGGATGGAGTGAAGGTGTGCGTGCAATATACCGGCGGGCCAGATCTAATAGGAATTACAAATTATTCTGCGGGCCGAAATTAAATCCACCAAGGGCCTGATTTGGCCCCCGGGCCTTGAGTTTGACACATGTGCTCTACATCATCATCAAATGGTTCTCTCTCTTCCAAAACCATTTGTAAGGCCCTCTGAGCAGAGAATATTTTGGCCATCTTGATCAGTTGTGATAAGGACCCAAACTGGCGAAGCTTTATTTATTGTGTCTCGCCCCAAATGTACAGTTGGGCTAGAGTGTGAAAAAAAAGACATTGATTCACGCAAAACATAATGCGGGAATGTGAGAGCAGACAGGTGTCCGGGCATGAATTTATCAACAATGTTGCAACCTTGTTGAATGGCAGGGGCAGAAACACAAAGGTCTCACACATACACACACACACACACACACACACACACACACACACACACACACACACACACACACACACACACACACACACATGTCTACACTTTTGTTAGCCCCAAACATCCTGTATGTAATATACATTTGTGGGGGGGGGGGGGGGGGGGTACAGTGGGTGGTCATTGTGTTCTGATATATGTTCTTCATAGAAAATGAGCCAAGGCCATTGAGTGTGTGTTTGAAAAGCAAATGTATCATATCATTTTTCTTGAGCTAAATAATGAAAACAGGTCCCACAGACCCGAACACCATACAAGGGTTGAACACATTTTCTGTTGTTGCTTTCAGTGGTATAAACATACATATATTTGACTTAAAGAGTCCCTATTATACTTTTTGGGGGTTTCACTAACCTGTAGTGTATTATATAGGTTTTAGTGCATGTAAATGGTCTAATAATGGTCTAATAGTTTTGTTCCGTTTCATATATTCTCTGTCTCTCTAATGCAGGATATTGTGTGTTTTTCAAGTCACATGGTCGAGGAAATGCTACAAACAGAGGGTGTGTTGTTGCACATTCGTTTTTTTTTACGTTTTTTTTTAACATTTTTACTCAGGAGCTTGATGCCCGAGTGGCTTAGCATTTTCACAAGCAGCCCTGAAAGCCTGACTCAAGCCTCAAACCCCTTCCTGGGATCTGGCCTGGCTTGGGAGGTCCACGGAGCCTCCAAAAGGCTTCTAGGAGACGCAAGGCCAGGATTCCAGCCCGTGCTCCAGCTCCAGTTCCAGCTCCAGTACCGGCCCTAGCAGCCATGGTTCCGACTGTACCAGCCCCAGCATCCATGGTTCCGGCTCCAGGACCAGCCCCAGCTGCCATGGCTCCGGCCCCAGTTCCAGCCCCACCAGCCATGGTTCTGGCCCCAGTTTCAGTCCCAGCTGCCATGGTTCCGGCCCCAGTTTCGGTCGCAGCAGCCATGTTTCCGGCTCCAGTTTCGGTTCCAGTACTGGCTCCCAGGCCGACGCCAGCCCCCCGTGTCTCCTGTTGGCGGTCCGGCCGACTCAAGTCCCTACTCAAGTCCCTACTCAAGTCCCTTCTCAGGTCCCTTCTCAGGTCCCTTCACCGTCGGGGGTCCCGCGGACTCAAGTCGTTGGGGGTTCCGCTGAGAGTCCTGCCAACTCCATGTCCTGTTCCATTGAGGGTCCAGCCGACACCTGTTTCGTCGGGGGTTCTGCCAACTCCATGTCATGTGTTATGTAGCTTTTTCTGCATGTAAACGGTCTGCAGAGTCACAAACCCTCAAAGTACACCCTGTAGTGAGTAAAACTCTAACACAGAAAATACCTGTCTATGCTGCCCCAGAACGCTTCGTTGGAGATTTCTCTTTTTCGTCCTGGGTACAGTGACGTGACCATACCCAAATGGACCAATCCGTGGAGCTCCTCCAGGATCCCTTGGCGTCACTATCAAATGCAGTGGGGGGACCTTTAGCGCCAATTTCCAACTAACAGGGAGTCCCATTGACTTGCATAGAGCTCCCTGAACGTTGGTAATAAACGAGTTGGGATTGTGGAGAAATGCTCTCCGCAGACCCATTGTCACAGCGTTTATCAACCTTTTTCTTACTCCATATCAGGCCACACTTTAGTTGTATGTGTAATCTTAATCATTGGTATTTTAATCTTCCTCCATTTGTTTAATGGAAGAAGATTCCAATTTTAATTCAAAATTGTTGTCTTATATTTTATTTTTTTAATGTAATATAAAATAAAAGACAGTATGAAATAAATGATTAAAATGTAATAAATTGTGTAAATACATAAATAAACCAACATTTTCTTTAAATAACTGATTTGAAAAATAATTTAATTTAAAAGTGCTACTTAACAAATAACTCCCCAAAAAACACATGTTTTTTTATTACTCATGTCTTTATTTATTTCCACATTGATTATATAATGTGACATGTAAAATATGTGTTTGTGATTCTCCTTCAGTGTTTTAAATCTCCCTTCATCTCGTTCCTCTGTAGCTTCACTGCTGTGGAGCGACCGGGATACTGTCCCGACCCAGACTCCATTTGGGAACATATCAAGATGGATGTAAGTTAATGCCAATTAGCATTTTACTGTTGTACTTTAGCCTGTTAGCATGCTAATTTACTAGGACAAATTCAAGCTTGTATATGTGTCCAGTATTGTATGAATTTGAGTTACGATATTTTTTAAGACACTTACAATGTGGGTTTACTTGTGTTTAAAAAATAGCCTGTTAGCAATTAAATATGACAAAACTAAGTATATCTGTATATCTGTCCAGTATCATTTGATTTGAGTTATTATGTGTTCACTTAAAGACACTTACAATGTAGGTGTACGTGTGTTTGAAACGTATACAAAAAACACCCCTTTCCTCCTTCTCTTAGAATATTTACCACATTTAGTCTCTTTGTTGCATGCTAGCAGTTAGCTATTACAAAACTAAGTGTGTTTATCTGTTCAGTGTTGTAAGATTTTGAGTTATCTTTTTTTACCACACATGTGAGTTTACATGTCTGACAAAAAATAAACCTATTATTTCCCTCTTTTTCTTAGATTATTTGCCACATTTAATATCTTAGTTAGCCTATCTTAGCCTGTTAGCATGCTAGCAATTCACTCTGCTAGCAAACTACGTTTGTTTATCTCTCCAGTGTTGTAGGATTTTGAGTTACGATCTGTATTAACTTTAGAAATTAGTACATTCTAGGTTTGTTATATTTATTTTTAGATTTCTTGGTGCTACAAGCTTGTCCTGGGGTGATTGTTGATGTCTTCAACAACAAAGCACCGCTGGTGATTGACCTGTTCGTCGGAACTGGAGTTAGTTTGGTAAGAGCAGATGTGTTGCTTCAAAATGTAAATGCAGTAAATACATTGCTAAAATAGGCTGGTGAATAACATTTACCCACAAAATGTCATCTTTCCTTTTGTATTTACTGTATAGTCACATGTTTACTTAATGAGTTACCTAATACAGTTAAGCACACAGGACAAAAATATGCAAATGACAGCACAGTGTACTCTAACCTAAAGTGGACCTATCATGCTATATTTGAATAATATATTGTAGGGCCAGTTTTTTTTTCAAAATACCAAACAGATCATGCATTTTAGCCATGCCTCATTTCGCTCTATTTGCTCTTTTTTAGCCCTGTTTTTGCAAGGGCTGAATCTGAGAAGTCTTCTTCGCTGCTTTTGTGGCAGACTACAGCGCCACCTACAGGCCTGGCATATGTACTACAGCGTCTCCAGTGCTTTTGAATGGCAATGGCCGTGGCTGTCTCCTCCTGATAGGTGGAGAGTTGCCCATATAGGCGGAGCTCCCCGTTTCTGACGTCAGAGAATTTTAAAATCTGTATCAGTTTGTATCAGATCCGTTGCAGCCCCGTTTTTAGAGATTTGGGTATAGAGTGTGACGACCCCTCCACACCACGTGGGGTGTCGTCTGGTTGTGTGTGTGTTTTGTGTGTGATTGCAGGTGTCACTACCCGATCCGTCCCCCTGCCCGATCGGTACTGCGCATGTGCGAGATGGTCCGCCTTATTGGACAACTCCGGACGGCAACCCAAGATGGACACTTGACACAGTGGCTTTTAGCAAAGCTCAAAAATAAAACTCGAGAGAGATGAGTTATTGTTATTACAACGTGACTTCACTATTATTTAACAACTCTTTTTATTGGGTTCTTTTATTTGGGGTTAAGTACATTGTCAGAATAAGTGAGAAATGGATTTAACTTCTGTTAGACAGCTATCATACTGAATACATATTTACTGTGAATGTATGCAAAAATGTATGGCATATGGCTGTAATAGCATAACATCTGAATCTATAAAGTAACTAAAGCTGTTGAACAGTTCCTCAAAATTGTACACGGGTACAGTACTTTGGTGTACTTCATTTCAGTCCACTGCACTCTACACTTTACACAAAACAGTATAACAAGTATCTAGCATTGAATTAGCATTAGCTGTTATGCAATTAGAAAATTGTGGGGACAATAAAGTGTAGTGAGACTTGTATATCTTGTTGAAAAAATGCTTCATTTTGTCGTCTCTTATTGTTCATAAAGTTATTACTTGTGGTCTAACCCCTATGCCCTCCTTTCTCTATTTAAAAAAAACAAAACTCCTCCCCCTTTCTTGATTCAAACTAAATATAAACAGGTAATATTTACCCTTTTTCTATGTCTTTATCAATGAGTCCCAAAAGCTCCTGGCTTTGATTTGCAGCTTAATCCTTACTAAAAAGCTCAAGACCCCATCTTCTCCTCAGTACATCATCCGGACTCAGCCTCCACCATCTCAGCTTGAATATATCCCCACCTCCACCTCCATTTACTACCCGTACCCCGACCAGAAGCCGGTGGTCTTCACCCCTCTGACTGTGGCCTACAACTCAGTGGTTATAACTTAGAGTGGGTTTTTCACTTTTACCACAATGCTCAGATCTGGGTTTATTTTCACATTCACTTTACTTCACCTCTTCTGTGCATTCTCACTGTGGGGTCTCTTCAGCTCCCTTTAAAGGAAACATCCAGACTTAAAGGCACAAGTATAACGGCATTTAAGTTATTGGATCTTTATGTTGTTTTTATTCCATTAGATAATGGACAAATGCTCATGTGCATAGATTTACTATTCACTACAGAAGGGAATGACGGCAGACAAAAGAACAATGGCTTTTTTAATAAGCTGGTTAAATAATGCACATATTTAAGAACCTTCATTTGTTTTTAAGGAATGACAGCAGACACATTTAAGTGCAATAGTTTGTCAATATTGTGCTTAATATATATTTTTATTTTAATAAATGTTATAGTAAAGCACATACAAACATGTTGTATTTGGGAATTACAGCAGTCATAGTAAAAGAGCAATGGCTTTGAACAAGCTTTTACATTTTTTTAAATAAATTGTGCACATTTAATTTAAAGAAATGTTATAGTTATAGTGAATACATTATAAATCAACTTCTCCATAACTATTCAACCAACACATGGAAATTATGTTTTTGCTTTCCCACCAGTTGCATCAAAACATTATAATTTCAACCTCAGTTTTTTATTTCTGATCTGCCCTTCTACTTTCCAAAAACACATACTGTATATCCAGGGTTGGATTTTTCCTTAAAGTGTCTTCATATATCATTTTGCCTTCCACACAAGCATCTCTTTGTGTAGCTGCATGCTAATTGCTAGCCTGGGCTGGTACCTGTCTTACATCGAAACTCATTCTGTGGCTGGTGTGACCCGGGTGAGGAAGCCTGGCTTTTATTCCCATCCCTCCTCTTCACCTCCCCTCCTCCCTCTGTGTCTGAATGACAGGTTGTTGCCCTGGTCTGCAGCATTGTCCTCATGACGCAGACCAAGAGAGAGCAGCAGGAGATCACTGCGCGATACAACCCTCCAACAGGAAGTTATCAAACCCTCCAACCAATTTTGTCCTGCAAATCCCTCGTCGGCTGGACGAGCTAATGTTAAGCTACGAGTGGCTACTAACGTTAGCTGCTACGCCAGCAGCGACAACTACCACAAACAATTCCTCCCAGCTCGATCAACTGCCATGCTGTGGATCTTTCTGTGTTTCTGGCTCTTTTCCCCATCTCTGGTCGCAGTGGCGGCTGGTGGAAAATATTTTAGATGGGGCTGTGGAAATGGTGACCAAACAATACTAGGGGGGTCCGGGTGGATCCCCCGGTAAAAAAAAATTGAGAAAAGACCCCTTAAATTATGACGTGTGTGTGTGTGTGTGTGTGTGTGTGTGTGTGTGTGTGTGTGTGTGTGTGTGTGTGTGTGTGTGTGTGTGTGTGTGTGTGTGTGTGTGTGTGTGTGTGTGTGTGTGTGTGTGTGTCCATAATCTTCAGTGTGGTTAGCTATGAATCTTCCAAAACTTCCAACAACACCTTGTCCTGGACATAGTTTCTATATAAACTGTGCAACAGTACAGTGGGAACACTCAAAATTACTTAAAATGATATAATTCCCATTTAACCTGTTAAGGGGCTTTCCCCCCCCCATTTTTTTTCTCACTAAACTGTGTCTCAGGGCTTCTTAACCTGTAATAAACTATTCATGTTTCCTACTCATTTAACAGGAAGAAACTCAGCTAACTGATGATATGAACCATGTTTACCGAAACAAAACACAAGTCTCACAAGAAGCATCTAAATGAGCCCTGAGCGAAAAAATGCTAACGCACTCTAGGTATAAATCAATCGATATACTTATCGGATATGCACAAACAAGCTTAGACTCTAAGCTTAGACTTAGACAAACAAGCTGAGACTCTAAGCTTAGACTTAGACAAACAAGCTGAGACTCTAAGTTTAGACTTAGACAAACAAGCTGAGACTCTAAGTTTCGACTTAGACAAACAAGCTGAGACTCTACAGATTCTAGAAATATAAGTATCATCACTGAGCGATCAGAACTCGCGACAGGGGAAGCAAATACAGACAAAACACGGAGATATGCTCACCTTTTGCTGTTATTCTGATCAAAAACGAGTAACGCGGCTGAATGTTAATCCATAGGTTAATCCAATGTGTCTGTCACTTTGAAAAAATTATTGATAATCCATAATTCCATTTTTATGTCAAAAACTGAGTTTTCACAATAGCTGCTAATGATAGTTTCTAGAGTGTATGACAGCTTCCTGTTTTGTCTCCTTGGATACGAGTCCAAACAACTCACAGACTGCACCGATCGCTGACGTAGGCGCCCTGCGACCATCAGATTTGACGACGCTGATTGGCTGAAATTATGTTTCGGCAGCATAGTTTAAAGATAGCAACAGTTGGCTTCTGCTGCACTCTCGTCTGGGCACTGTGCATAACGCCCAGACGAGAGAGGGTAATGATACACGGGCAAGGCCAGGCAGGAAACATGTGACTTATCAGTAACTTTGGACATCGTAACACAATTTTAAACAAGATTTTATTGTAGATTATACATTTTACTGATACCAATTATATAATATTTACCTTGTTTATTAAAAAATGTTTTAAATATATATATTTTTTTTTATGTGGGAAGAGGGGGGCGGCGCCCCTAGCGCCCCTATGGGCCGGCCGCCACTGTCTGTCGCACGCATCTCTGCTTGTCTAGCTGACATCTCTCAGTGGATGTCTGCTCACCACCTCAAGCTCAACCTTGACAAGACTGAACTGCTTTTCCTTCCGGGAAAAGATTGTCCCACTCTTGACCTGACGATCAACATCGGCACCTCTGTTGTTTCCCCGACTCAGACGGCAAGGAATCTGGGTGTGACCCTAGATAACAACCTCTCCTTCACTGCAAACATCGCTGCTACAACCCGTTGCTGCAGATATATACGCTGTACAACATCAGGAAGATTCGTCCCCAGCTGACCCAGAAAGCCACCCAGGTTCTGGTCCAGGCTCTCGTCACCTCACGCCTAGACTATTGCAACTCCCTCCTGGCTGGTCTACCTGCATGTGCCATCCGACCTCTGCAGCTCATCCAGAATGCAGCGGCTCGTCTGGTCTTCAACCTTCCAAAATGTTCCCACACCACTCCGCTCCTTCGCTCCCTTCACTGGCTCCCGGTAACTGCTAGAATCCACTTCAAGACACTAGTACTTGCATACCATGCTGCGAATGGATCTGGCCCTTCCTACATCCAGGACATGGTTAAACTGTACACCCCAGCGCGTGCACTCCGCTCGGCATCAGCCAAACGACTCGCTGCACCCTCGCTGCGAGGTGGACCCAAGTTCCCATCAGCAAAAACACGTGGGTTTGCTATCCTGGCTCCAAGATGGTGGAATGAGCTCCCCATTGACATCAGGACAGCAGATAGCTTACACATCTTCCGGCACAGACTGAAAACTCATCTCTTTCGACTCCACTTCGAGCGATAGAATTACTAACAAAGCACTTATATACTAACATAGGACTGGCCTATCTATAGCCAGCTGAGTAGCACTTGAAATGTTTGGCTCTATGATACCTGCTGTACTTATATGATTCTGTTTTTCTTCTGGGTTGTGTCTTCCTGGTCGTATGTACTTATTGTAAGTCGCTTTGGACAAAAGCGTCAGCTAAATGCAATGTAATGTAATGTAATGTCTGGTCGACAGGTCCGTGGCAAACACAAACGGCTACCAACTCTGCATCATGTCCTCCTGACCCTCAAACACTTGATGTAAAAATCCATTAGCTAATTTAGACCCGAATAATTAACAAAACAAGGTAAAAGAGTAATCTTTGTAATGCAAAATGCTGACAAAGTCTATGTAACATCGGTAAACATATATTTAAATTATTATATGACAAATATGTAAAATTAGACAATACATTTTAAAGCACAAGTATACAGGACGTCACAATTAAATAAAATCATATATTAAATAAAAAATTAACTTAAAGATAAGTGACAGTGATAATCCAGGATTTGACAACCCAACCATCGGAGCGAAACGTTTAACCACAAGAGTCAAGACGTGAACGGCGACCCAGTTCTTGCTGTCACTCTCACATTCATCCAAAAACTGGTAATACTTTATTTCCTTCTTCCATTTGTTAAACATTTCTAATTTCAAAATTGTAATTCAAAATTGTTGTTTGTCTTATATTGTTTCAGACTTGAGATGGAAACATGAATTACCCCTTACACCAAACCAGTGTTTTTAATATATTATCAAATAAAAGACAGTATGAAATAAATGATTAAAATGTAATAAATTGTGTAAATACACAAATGAACCAATTTTCTTTAAATAATTGATTTGAAAAATAATTTAATTTAAAAGTGCTATTTAACTAATAAATAACCCCAACAAAGCCATATGTTATCAATAAAAACTCTCCAAAAATATAACTAAAATGAGTATCTAATAATATATTTTGAGTTTAAAAAATCTCTTAATTCATTGCCTTATTTATATAATTGAAAATGTGTCCAAATGACAGTATATTTTCTTATTACGCATGTCTTTATTTACTTCTACATTGATTATATCATGTGAGATGTAAAATATGTGGTTGTGATTCTTATTTAATTGTCAGTGTTTTAAATCTCCCTTCATCTCGTTCCTCTGTAGCTTCACTGCTGTGGAGCGACCGGGATACCGTCGTTAGACTTTGCTAAGGAAACCTGTCCCGACCCAGACTCCATTTGGGAACATATCAAGATGGATGTAAGTTAATGCCAATTAGCATTTTACTGTCGTACTTAACCCCGTTAGCATGCTAATTTATTAGGACAAATCCAAGCTTGTATATGTGTCCAGTATTGTATGAATTTGAGTTACGACATAAAGACACAATGTAGGTTAACTTGTGTTTAGTTAAGCCCCAAAGACCCCGCCGGCGGGGCTTTTTTTTCACGACACTGTGTCTCAGGGCTTCTTAATATTTAAAAAATAAATAAAAATAAACATGCCAACGCACAGAACTCTAGCTATACCGATTGATATACTTATCGGGTCTGCACAAACAAGCTTAGCTAACAAGCTGATATTCCACAGATTCTAGAAATATAAATATCATCACTGAGCAATCAGAACTCGCGACAGGGGAGGCAAATACAGACAACACACGACGTAGCTTTAGGTAGCAAAACACGGAGATATGCTCACCTTTTGCTGTTATTCTGACCAAAAGTTGTGTTCAATGGCATTAAAACCTCACAGGTGTGGCATATCAAGATGCTGATTAGACAGCATGATTATTGCACAGGTCTGCCTTAGGCTGGCTACAATAAAAGGCCACTCTGAAACGTGCAGTTTTGCTTTATAGGGGGGGTCTGGGGGGGTCCGAAAACCAGGCAGTATCTGGTGTGAGGGTTAGGGTTAGGGGTAGGGGTAGGGGTAGGGTTAGGGTTAGGGGTAGGGTAATGTTGTGAATCGAGTGGCCCGTGGTGGTGGTGGGGTTATGGTATGGGAAGGCGTATGTAATTTGTGAACAATATTTGAGAGAAATGGTTATTTTGTGTTTATAGAAAATGTTTTAGATCTTTGAGTTCATCTCATGAAAAATGGGAGCAAAAACAAAAGTGTTGCGTTTATATTTTCGTTCAGTGTACAAACATAGTTTAGCCTGTTAGCATGCTAGCAGTTAACTATGACAAAACTAAGTTTGTATATCCCTCCAGTATTGTAGGATTTTGAGTTATTATGTGTTCACTTAAAACACTATTACAATGTAGGTTAACATGTGTGTAAACTGACCGAAAATTAACATCTATTTTTCATATTTTCTTTCTAATATTCGCCACGTTTACTATAATAATTATTCTTGTTAGCATGCTAGCAGTTAACTGTGACAAAACTAAGTTTGTATATCTTTCAAGTATCGTTTGATTTTGAGTTATTATGTGTTCACTTAAAGACGCGTATGTTTGAAACGGATACAAAAAACACCCCTTTCCTCCTTCTCTTAGAATATTTACCACATTTAGTCTCTTTGTTGCTATTTTAGACTGTTAGCATGCTAGCAGGTAGCTATTACAAAACTAAGTTTGTTTATCTGTTCAGTGTTGTAAGATTTTGAGTTATCTTTTTGAAGACACTATAACATGTGGGTTTACATGTCTGGCAACAAATAAACATATTCTTTCCCTCTTTTTCTTAGATTATTTGCCCCATTTAATATCTTAGTTAGCCTATCTTAGCCTGTTAGCATATTAGCAATTAACTCTTATCTCTCCAGTGTTGTGGGATTTTGAGTTACGATCTGTATTAACTTTAGAAATAAGTACATTCTAGGTTTATATCTGTTAAACCGACAATAATTCCCTTTTTTCTTGGTGCTACAGGCTTGTCCTGGGGTGATTGTTGATGTCTTCAACAGAAATGCACCGCTGGTGATTGGCCTGTTCGTCGGAACTGGAGTTATATTGGTAAGCAGATGTGTTGCTGCTGTTCCTTGCTTCAAAATGTACATTGCTAAAATAGGCTGGTGAATAACATTTACCCAAAAAATGTAAATATATATCACCTTTCTTTTTGTATTTACTGTATAGTCACATGTTTACTTAAAAAATACGTTACCTAATACAGTTAAGCACAAAGGACAACAATATGCAAATGACAGCACAGTGTACTCTACCTTAAAACAATTAATATAAAGGCGTTTTGTTTATTTATTATTTAAAAAATTATCAAACAATTACATATTATAATTTTCACCACGTTTACTGTCTCAGTTTAGCCTGTTAGCATCCTAGCACTTAACTATGACATGAATCGGTTTATTTGCAAAGACACAAGTTACAAGAGAAATAAAATAATTTCTAATAAATATTTAAATTAACCTTTGATTGTCTAAGAACCCTGAAATAACCTTACTTTTATTGCATACAGGATATCTTAAATGATAATTGTATGTCGATGTTTATTTTTGATTCGACTTATGTTCTGTAATAGCATACAATCTGAATCTGCAAAGTAACGAAAGCTGTTGAACAGTTCCTCAAAATTGTACACAGGTACAGTACCTTAATGTATTTTATAACAGTCCACTACTGCACTCTACACTTCACACAAAGCAGTATAACGAGTATCTAGCATTGAATTAGCATTAGCTGTTACGCAATTAGCAAATCGTGGACACAATAAAGAGTAGCGAGTCTTGTATATCTTGTTGAATAAAACAGCTCCATACATTTTCAACATGCTTCATTTTGTCGTCTCTCGTTGTTCATAAAGTTATTACTTGTGGTCTAACCTATGCCCTCCTTTCTCTCTTTTAAAAAAAACTCACTTTTCACTCTCTTCATCACTGCTCCCCAAAAGCTCCTGGCTATGATTTGCAGCTCAATCCTTACTAAAAAGCTCAAGACCCCACCCACTCCTCAGTACATCATCCCGACTCAGCCTCCACCATCTCAGCTTGAATGTATCCCCACCTCCACCTCAATTTACTACCCGTAGCCCGAACAGAAGCCGGTGGTCTTAACCCCTCTGACTGTGGCCTACAACCCAGTGGTTATAACTTAGAGTGGGTTTTTCACTTTTACCACAATGCTCGGGCATATAGGATACAGATCTGTGTTTATTTTCACATTCACTTTACTTCATATTTATCTCTTCTGTGCATGCTCACTGTGGGGTCTCTTCAGCTCCCTTTAAAGGAAAAATCCCCCCTTAAAGGCACAAATATAACGGCACTTAAGTTATTGGATCTTTTATGTTGTTTTACATTTTTATTCCATTAGATAATGGAAAAATGCTTATCTGCAAATATTTTCCAAGCACTACTAAAGGGGAATGATAAATATTTAAGCAAAAGAGCAATTATTTTTCAATAAGTGTTTTTATTTTTTTAAATTATATAAATACTGCACATATTTACCCAAAAAACCTGGTGCTGATCTGAACAATAACAAGCCCATCTTCACCCTATCCTTCATCTCCAAAACTCTTGAAAGAGTGGTCGCCAGTCAACTTCAGTCCCACCTCGACATAAACAACCTCCATGAACCATTCCAATCCGGTTTCCGCCCAAAACACAGTTCTGACACAGCCCTCGTCAAAATCACAAACGATCTCCTCCGTGCGGCTGACTCTGGACTGCTCACCATCCTCATCCTCCTCGACCTCACATCTGCCTTTGACACCATCTCCCACCCACTGCTCATCAAACGTCTGGCAGACATTGGGATCACTGGTGCTGCACTCTCCTGGTTTACATCCTACCTTACAGACAGAAAACAGTATATACAACTCAATAATCACAAGTCCAGCTGCTCCACTGTTTCACATGGTGTCCCCCAGGGGTCAGATTTGGGTCCACTCCTCTTCATCATTTACCTCCTCCCCCCTGGCTCCATCCTCCGTCACCATGAGGTCCAATTTCACTGTTATGCTGACGACACACAGGTCTACATATCCACCAAACCCAATGCTGCCCTGCCCCCCACCTCTCTCACCACCTGCCTCCAGGACATCAGGAGCAGGATGAGCCGTAACTTCCTCAAGCTCAACAGGAGCAATACTGAGGCCTTGTTTGTTGGCTCCAAATCCACCCTCTCCAAAGCTCCACCCCCCTCTGCCCCAGACCTAATCATAGACGGTTTCCCTGTCCCATACTCTACCCAGGTCAAGAGCCTTGGTGTCATTCTGGACTGCTCCCTCTCATTTGCACCCCACATAAAAAAAATCATCCGGACTGCATTCTTTCATATACGAAACATCTCCTGACTTCGCCCAGACCTTACTCAATCCAGTACTGAAGTCCTGGTTCATGCATTCGTCACATCCCGTATTGACTACTGTAATACCATCCTTAGGCCTTCCCATCAAACTCCTCAATAAACTCCAAATCATTGAGAACTCTGCCGTCCGGATCTTGACCCGCACCAAATCCTCTGACCACATCACCCCCATCCTCTGACCACATCACCCCCATCCTCTGACCACATCAGCCCCATGCTCTGACTACATCACCCCCATCCTCTGACCACATCAGCCCCACCCTCTGACATCAGTCCCATCCTCTGACCACATCAGCCCCATCCTCTGACCACATCAGCCCCATCCTCTGACCACATCACCCCCATCCTCTGACCACATCACCCCCATCCTCTGACCACTTAACCCCCGTCCTCTGACTACATCACCCCCATCCTCTGACCACATCACCTCCATCTGCATTGGCTACCTGTAAAATACCGGAGAGACTTCAAAACCCTCCTGCTCACATTCAAAGCCGTCCACAACCTGGCCCCCACCTATCTGGCTGCCTACACCCCCTCTCGCTCCCTCCGCTCCGCCTCTGCTGGCCTGCTAACTGTCCCGACCCCACGCTTGGTCACGATGGGGGCTCGGGCTTTTAGCTGCACTGCTCCCAAACTATGGAACCCTCTCCCCCTTCACATCCGACAGTCTGACACAATCACCACATTCAAGTCCCTCCTTAAAACCCACCTGTTCAGATCAGCCTACTCACTGATGTACTACATGTCTCCTGTTTCCCAACATGTCCCCTGTTACGGTCCTTTTGTACTGTCTTAAACCTTTCCTTATAATATTTTATGAATTGTAAGGTGTCCTTGGGTGCTTTGAAAGGCGCCTCTAAATAGAATTAATTATTATTCTTCATCATCGTGGACATAAATAATGCTTTTTACATTTTTGTGGAAGAGTTAAATACAAACTGAACCACTGGAATTGTTTTGCAATAGATGGGATTTTTCCATAGTTTTGCATTCCATAACATTTCTGTTTTACGTCATTGTGAATCAGGAGGACCACAGGATTCAACTTAAATAAAGTAAAGGACCTTTTTGAGTGTGACAAGAATATTGTGTATCAGTCATCAGGTACTGTAAGAGGCTGTTAATCTTACTGTATAAACTGAGTGTAAATTCTGCCTTCCTGTAAACACTGCTTTGGTTCAAAAGGAAACACCATGCCATTAATGACAATTATATTTGTGGTGGAAATTCGATAAAGGGAACAAACAAATGAGACTAGTTTATTCGGCTTCTGCGCAGAAGGATCGAACTCAGCAAGCAACAGCAAGTCACTTCCCAAGGATCGACCCCGAGCACACTTTCATCAGGGTTTTATATGTATTAGTACAAAGGATCAACAGTTTCAAAGATGAAACCATATCACAGGGAACAAGTACAGTCATAGAGAACTCATTATTCAAAGTAAAGAACAGAGAGCCAACAGGACTCGCCTTAGGGGGCTTTCCATAAAATAAAGGCCCACTCTTGTCATAGTACACAGCAAAACAAATCTTCTGACGATTAGTACTGCACAATTATGTATTCGTTGAAACAGAGGAAAAATTCATCCAATGTCATACACAAGACTATAAGTAACAGTCAACACATCAACCACCACAATATTCACATGTTGTATTCCTTCATGCTCTTGCAATCTAATGTTTGTGATCAAATGCATCAAGTGTCTTGTTTAGTATTGCTTGTCCTTCTCTTTGCCCTGTCGTTTTTGCACTATACATTTTCTAATAAATATTCCATACTGGGCTTTTCTTCACCAAGACTTGTGTGTTTTTGTTATTTCCATGAAACAGGTGTGTAAAAGTGTTTATTTCATTGCTCACACGTCACTGTCAGGACCTTTGAGGGAAAAACACAACTTACTGTCGTGATAAACGAGTCCACATATATTCGTTGGTTATCACATATTTGATTTTTCTATAGTCTTGAATTGTGCTTTAGAAAGGCATGTTTGTAAAGCCCTTTGGAATGATACAATACTAAGTGAAACATAATTACTTAATTGGGTAATGGGACACAGCAGCAGACACAGATAAGAAACAAGTGACATCACTATGTAACACTCAAGCTTCTATTGGTTATCGCGTGATAGGCTAAGGGGCGGGACATCTCTAAGAGGTTGACCAATCACAACAGAGCCGGCCAGCTAACCAATCAGAGCAGACTGGGCTCTGGTTTCAGACAGAGGGTCAAAAGAGGTGCTGCAGCCAGTGGCGTTTTTATATGTACAAAAGTGGTGGGGCACAAAAAACTTAGATGTTCATATTATTATATATAAGCTTCTGGTGCTTTTTTAAACACGTAAACAAATAGCTGGCTATCCATGGTTCCGATAGGATAGAGAGAGGGGGCGGGTGTCGCTCTATGCAAGTCAATGGGACTCCCTGATAGTTGAAAATCGACGCTAAAGGGCCCAGCACTGCGTTGATAGTGACGCCAAGGGATCCTGACATATAGGACGAGTTGGGAGTGAGAATGTTTGGACAGTGACGAGCGAACTCATTTCCGGCAGTGAGAGCTGCGTCCCTAGCAACCATGTTACTATGAAAACGCTGACACGGGAAATACTGTTTTCACGCCAAGAGATGACGATAACTTCACATGGATACTGGCCAATCTAAAACCTCTTTAGTAACATACGTAGCACATATACATTTGCTTGACTAGAACTGAAAAAATCTTCGTATTCTCCACAAAAATGTGTGTTATAGTGAACCAAAAGTTGTGATAGAGGCTTGCTTGTCAACATCCGGGTATTCCTGCACTGGTGGGCCGTGCTAACAATACCGTGTCACAATATCAATCGATCCAGCAGAGCAATTAGGCAATACACAGAAGATCAACAAAATATATGACATGAAATGAATTTAACAAAAGTTGAAGTAGATGGTCATCTTTATTCATTTTCTTTCCGTTTTACTGATTGTTACTATACGCTGCTCTCTCTCGTCTCCTCTTCGTTCACAACTACTATTTTCGCTGCACACATACTTACAGCCAATCAGCTCTGAATTATGTGAGATGACGTTTTGGTGGGGATGGCAGCACAGTCCCCCTATGGTGATTATTTATTTGCCGCACACATTGACCGTTTCTCAATCGCGAGGATGCTGGCTTGTAGTCGCGTACTTCCAAGTCACTTCCTTCAGAAACGAAGCAAGTATACTTCCAAGCCACGGCTTCGGAAAACGAAGAAGAATGGAACGGGCTAACAAGTGTGCCACTCTCTGACGGTTTCAACATAAACTGTATCGAAAATAAATACCTCACGATGTCTATCTAATTATGAAGTTGCTTTACTTTCATGGAACACATTTATGGTGATAACAAAGTAACACATTTACCAACACTACACATTTTCCACGCCACTACACACTTACATTTAAATGTGTGCTGCGTCGGTTCAGCCATTCTCCGCAAGGGTTTTTGAAATTGGTCCGTGAGCAAAGCATTGTGGGGATTTTAAGGACGCAAAGTCTACCCATGTGCAGCCTCGAAATTTCCCCCAAACTAAGGACGCGGCCTCGGTGGAATTCCAAGTATGCTGGAGATTGGAACAGTACTTCGGCGGCACTCCATGACGTAGCATCCTTGAAATATTGGCATGGAAGCCAGTATCCTCGAGATTGAGAAACGGCCATTGAATAGAACAAGACTCTGAGCATGCGCAGTGTAGTTTTTACAATACACGTTCATTTTGACAGCAGAGAGAGGGGCTAGACCGCGGCTTGCCCCTCGCCTCATCGCTCAACACAGCTCAATAGGCACACTGTGGACACTAATTAGAAGAACGCAGACTAAAACAGCAATCTACAGACGAATCAGATGATTAAACATGAATTTGTTTTGCATTCATTTGGAATTATTATTTGAGTTACTTTCTGCTGACACTAGATGGTGCTGTGCCCCACCTACCCCTAATGACCAGTCACCACTGGCTGAAGCACATGAGAAAAATAAAGAGCTTTTTGAACATTAAAGCATGGAGACATGTCACAGTAGAGACACTAAAGACAAATATGAACCTGAAATGAGCAGAATATGACCTCTTTAAGTCCAGTATTTGAGTAGATCTACTTAATTCAACTTTAGTTTTCATATATTCTCTATTTCTTTAATGGTGAATAATGTGTGTTTTTCAAGACACAAGGTAGAGGATTTTTTTTAACATTTTTACAGGTACAGAATTACGTGTGGTTTATTATTATTGTATGAGCCAAAGGCAAATATAAAAATCATCAAAGCCAGGAGGAAAATATTTGCATGAAGGTCCTTGAGATAAAATCAGGGTTTAACAGACAAAAACACATTGTGTCAGATGTCATTACCTGTCCTTTGTTCCAATTGTGTTATGTATGATTATATATGTCACATTTACACCAATTACAAAATATCCACTACTAGTTTTTCATTTACTATTCTTGCATTATAAATGGTTTGAATACCTGTGATATTTGTGTAAATTAAATACAAAATCAAACAGACAAGACATCAAAAAAAGTAAAAGAAATAACAATAAAATAAAAAGTAAATGCATAAAAGAGCTATGGCTTGTTTAAACATGTAAATCATATATTTCTTTAATTAAGAACAATGAAGTTGTATTCTTATTTATTTATAGTAGGAAAAAACTCTTAAAATGCACAAAATCAACATTCACTTTCATTCCATGAGATCCCATTTCCTTAACTTTCACTCCAACCGTCATGTTCATATAGCCCCGCCTACTTTGTACGCCTACGCCTGCTTATAGGTTGTCTCTCATGTCCCTCACTCCTTTCAGCCAATCAAATGAGAAGAGGCGGGACATGACGCACGTTGGGGTATTGAATAAAGTCACGCTGCGTCGACTGTGTTAATCCTGTTGTGTTTTCTGTTTGATAGCAGCAAGGATTAAAGTCATCAAAAGATATCCAGGTATTTATATCATTTTAAAGCTCATGCCGTTTTTTTGGCTGCATGACTTTGATATATTAACAAGATAAAACGCTGTTGTAATGATTTAAACGTGTTAAAACGTAATATGGCATCTAGACGTAAAATGTAACACTAAATGGTTGTTGTGTGGTGTGTGTGTGGTGTGTGTGTGTGTGTGTGTGTGGTGTGTGTGTGGTGTGTGTGTGTGTGTGTGTGTGTGTGTGTGTGTGGTGTGTGTGTGTGTGTGTGTGTGTGTGTGTGTGTGTGTGGTGTGTGTGTGTGTGTGTGTGTGTGTGTGTGTGTGTGTGTGGTGTGTGTGTGTGTGTGTGTGTGTGTGTGTGTGTGTGGTGTGGTGTGTGTGTGTGTGTGTGTGTTATATAGGTAGAAGCTTGCATTAGAAAAGGCATGCATAAGTGAGAAAATAACGTGCTTTTCTTGTATTTACAGTAAAATAAGCATCATGGCTCTGGACGGATGTGGCCTCCTCTGCAAATACACGCTGTTCATTTTCAACCTCATCTTTGCGGTAAGTGGTTTAATAATTACGATACTTCATATTTTAATTCTTCCCTTTTTTTGTTGACTTTATTGTGTTCTGTGCACGTTTTAACGCTGTGAATAACTCGTGGTTTGTAAGTGTTTGTGAGGTCGTGTTAAAGGTGTGTTTGAGTCGGCACACTTAGGTTTCGTTTCTGCGGAATACCAGCTTGCCGAGACTTTCATTTCCTGAGGTCTTGCATGTATAGCGCCTCTGTGGTCACATCCAGGAATGAGAAAGGAAAACAACATCTTTTAAAAAAGGGGTGTCCAAACATTTCCCCCGAGGGCCACATCAAGAAACATATACTAATGGCTGGGCCCCTCACTAGAAGTTCATTGAGCCAAATCAATCAAATGTAGGTCAATTATGCCTGATAGTTGAATATGCTTTAAGAAACAAACCACATTTATGTAATTACAGAAAGTGTTGGCAGCTCATTCCTTAAAACAGAAGCCTCAGACTGCTCATAAGGGGAAAAATAACAAGCTTGTTATCTAAATAGGTTATTAGGCTTTATTTCTTTTTAATCAACTAAGATTTGTTAGAAGATGTTTTCAACTTTAATAGAATGAATCTATTGGAAAAGTGGGCTTAGTCACACATAATATGTTTACATTTATATTTAAGAAGTACACTATAAGAAAAGCACAAGTTTCATGTGTGGGCCGTATTTAATTATACTTTTAGAATTAGATTTTTTTTACATGAAGGTTTATGTACAAATTAACTGTATGTCATTTATTTCAGAAACACTTGTTGTTATATTCCATGAAATGCTCTTAACATCCCGATAGCAATGAATATCTGAAGTGCTTTGACAATAAATACATAACACATTTCATCAGTGGAAGCCGTGTCGCTGTAAAAAGCACGACCAATCATCTGAGCCGGCTAAAGTAACTGGATGGCCTACCTGCCTGTCAGCCTTCCATCGGGGCACACACTCATCTCGTGCCCTCATTGGTCATGTGCGCGTTCGTGTGTGTTGGAGGAGGGGCTCTGTGAGGAAGTGGCAGATTTTTTCCGGCTGTGTATTTTCAAATTCTAGCGCACTCGAGCTGGTTTCTCAAATGTACCTACCCCACCTTTAATAACACATTTAGGAATTAAATTAAAACTGTGCACATAGTAATATAATAACGACAATAAAACTGTTAACATGTGTTTACCACAATATAAACATTAGTGTATTGGTATTAATGATAAAAAAAATTGATTATTGATCTTTTTTATTCAAATCTATATCCCTATGCAAGTATTTTTTTTTTAATTACTTTTTTACATTTTTAAATTCCACTGCTGTAAGTAAAATAACATAGCGATTAAGCATGGTATTCTCTGTTTAGCACAATTATTCATATCAATTCAGATGTAATTGTGTCACGGTTTGTCTAGAAGCTGGGCCCAGCAGTCAGAACAAGATCTCAGTACTTTTATTTAGTTTGTCTGTGCTTTTTCTCTGATATCATGTTGCCCTGTGGTTGTGAGTATTATGTGGTTTGACAGGTGTTGGTGTGCCTCTACGTCCCTGTTTCATTCTGCACTTTTACATGACACCTCTTACACCACACAGCGTGAACTAACCTGGACATACAGCAGCGGCCGAAACCGTGTGAAGCTTCCTGTCTGATGCACATTCACACTGTGGTTGTTCTTTGTGGTTGTGCAGCTGGTGGGGTTTGTGTTCCTGGGTCTGGGCCTGTGGCTGAGGTTCAGCGATAGCACCAGAGCTATCTTTCAATTCGAGGACCTCAACTCAAGCGCATTCGTTATTGGTCAGTATGTGGCATGATTTCACCAGAATAAACATATTGTGTGTCTGAAACATGTTTACTCACAGATTTTTATATCTTTCTTTAAAGCGGTGACTGTCCTGATTATCACGGGCTCGGTGATGCTGATCGTGGTCGTGTTTGGAGACTACGGCGCCTGCAACGAGAAACGATGCGCTCTGAAAATAGTGAGACTTCCGTGTATACAGCCATATAGTATATCGAATGTGTCCCCTCTTCTTCATGTCTCTTCTACATCAACATGTGTCCCCTCTTCTTCATGTCTCGTCTACATCAACATGTGTCCCCTCTTCTTCATGTCTCTTCTACATCAACATGTGTCCCCTCTTCTTCATGTCTCTTCTACATCAACATGTGTCCCCTCTTCTTCATGTCTCTTCTACATCAACATGTGTCCCCTCTTCTCCATGTCTCTTCTACATCAACATGTGTCCCCTCTTCTTCATGTCTCTTCTACATCAACATGTGTCCCCTCTTCTTCATGTCTCCTCTACATCAACATGTGTCCCCTCTTCTTCATGTCTCTTCTACATCAACATGTGTCCCCTCTTCTTCATGTCTCTTCTTCATCAACATGTGTCCCCTCTTCTTCATGTCTCCTCTACATCAACATGTGTCCCCTCTTCTTCATGTCTCTTCTACATCAACATGTGTTCCCTCTTCTCCATGTCTCTTCTACATCAACATGTGTCCCCTCTTCTTCATGTCTCTTCTACATCAACATGTGTCCCCTCTTCTTCATGTCTCTTCTACATCAACATGTGTCCCCTCTTCTTCATGTCTCTTCTACATCAACATGTGTCCCCTCTGTGGAAAGAGACTCTGAAAGTTTCAGGAACAAAGATTCTCTCTCTTTTTGATCCATTTCTATAAAATCCTGTCTGAAAATGAGCTGATCAGATTTTGGCCACTTGATGATGTCATAACGATGTTTTGTCTTGTGTAACCATTAGCCAATCAGCAACCAAGGTAACCCCCCCCCCCCCCCCTTATCACCTGAATCTCCTCCTAGAGCACCATTGAGTTCTTTGTAACCAAATCTCTCTCAGAGGGGCGTGGGGAGGGGCTCCTTATTTTCATCTAAAGTAACAGACAGAGAATCAGCACTTTGGAAACAGGGCTGAAACAGGACCTCTAAATGATCTATTCTCTGCTGCAATTTCATCGTTATTACTTCACTTCCTGACACCTGCTGGAAGACAGATATTTTCTGCAAATGTAGAACCACAAAGTATCATTACTCAATTTCCTATTTAGAAAGTTCCACATGCGAGCGAGGAACGGAGAATGTATAAATATCCTTCAGTTTCTCAAGAAGTCGGCTGGGTTTACTAACGGCTTCCTCTCTGTGTAGTTTTCCGTCCTGGTGTCCTTCCTCGCAGGAGCTGTGGTTGTTTTTGGAGTGATTGCTTATTCCAAGAAGGTGGAGGTAAGATGGAAGGAAAACAAACAAGAGAAGAATAAATGTTTAAAATGAATACTTTATGTATGTTCTTGAATTTGTTTTATTTTTCAGATTGGATTGAGAATGGCAGAGTTCTACTCTAGCATATATGTGCTGTATGTGGCTAACAGCGACCCAGTTCTTGCTGTCACTCTCACATTCATCCAAAAACTGGTAATACTTTATTTCCTTCTTCCATTTGTTAAACATTTCTAATTTCAAAATTGTAATTCAAAATTGTTGTTTGTCTTATATTGTTTCAGACTTGAGATGGAAACATGAATTACCCCTTACACCAAACCAGTGTTTTTAATATATTATCAAATAAAAGAAAAATTGTGTAAATACACAAATTAACCAACATTTTCTTTAAATAATTGATTTGAAAAATAATTTCATTTAAAAGTGCTATTTAACTAATAAATAACCCCAACAAAGCCATATGTTATCAATAAAACTCTCAAAATATAACTAAAATGAGTATCTAATAATATATTTTGAGTTTAAAAAATCTCTTAATTCATTGCCTTATTTACATATTTGAAAATGTGTTTAAATGAGTAGAGTTGCTTATTACTCATGTCTTTATTTACCTCCACATTGATTATATAATGTGAGATGTAAAATATGTGGTTGTGATTCTTATTTAATTGTCAGTGTTTTAAATCTCCCTTCATCTCGTTCCTCTGTAGCTTCACTGCTGTGGAGCGACCGGGATACCGTCGTTAGACTTTGCTAAGGAAACCTGTCCCAAGCCAGACTCCATTTGGGAACATATCAAGATGGATGTAAGTTAATGCCAATTAGCATTTTACTGTCGTACTTTAGCCTGTTAGCATGCTAATTTACTAGGACAAATCCAAGCTTGTATATGTGTCCAGTATTGTATGAATTTGAGTTACGATATTTTTTAAGACACTTACAATGTGGGTTTACTTGTGTTACTAACACAAAATTAGGGCTGCCCCCCTAATAGTCGATTAATCACTAGTCGACTAATAAAGTCTTAATCAAGCAATTTTTCATTAGTCGATTAGTTCAAAAAAAATATATTAAAAAAAAAAAGAGCTCTGTGCTATGATGCGTCACCTGGAAACCCTCACACTTAATTCAGAGCGGAGCCTGGTCATTAAGTTAATTTGGTGAGGCGGGACATTGAAAGTGTGGATCTTTCTGAGCGAGTAAAGGACGAGTCCCACAAGGTGATATACAAACTACGACGCGTAAAAGTTTCCTCCATACCCACCATCAGAGCGCAGCTTCCTGAATGCCGGCTTCATAACAAAACACGGAGCTTAATTATTGCGACAACGTGTGTTACTTTCTCAGACTCTGAGGAAAACAGCAGCAGCAGTGAGTCAGCCTAACTTTGTATCAACATATAATATATAATCTTTCTGACCTCAGAAAACGATAAAGCTTTAATTTCATGAGGGATCTTTGCAGACGCTCATATTTTCAGTGTTTCCGTTTCCTCTGTAGGATTTATTGGCTTTTTTTATATTATTCAGAATAATAGAAACTAGAACTTAATGTTCCGTGTGTGTCCTCGCTGCTTGTTCACACACAATAATAATCCTTACCGGAGCGTCTGCTGTTTGAACCGCTGCGTCCGTGCGCTGTGACTCTAATGCTTTAATTAATTTATATTTCAAAGGTTAATTATTACAGTTTTATTTTATATTTTAACACGATTAGTATATATGTCAGGTATCGTTTGATTTTAGTTATTATATATGTTCACTTAAGACAGTATTATAATGTTGGTTAACCTGTATTTGAAAAAAAAATTCATATAATATTCGCCACGTTTACTAACATAGTTTTGCCTGTTAGCATGCTAGCAGTTAACTATGACAAAACTAAGTTTGTATCCCTCCAGTATTGTAGGATGTTGAGTTATGTGTTCACTTAAAACACTATTACAATGTAAGTTTACGTGTGTGTAAACTGACCAAAAATTAACATCTATTTTTCCTATTTTCCTTCTAATATTCGCCACGTTTACTATAATAATTATTCTTGTTAGCACGCTAGCAGTTAGCTATTACGAAACTAAGTGTGTATATCTTTCAAGTTTGGGTTATGTGTTCACTAAAAGACACTTACAATGTAGGTTTACGTGTGTTTGAAACGGATACAAAAAACACCCCTTTCCTCCTTCTCTTAGAATATTTACCACATTTAGTATCTTTGTTGCTAGCCTATCTTAGACTGTTAGCATGCTAGCAGTTAGCTATTACAAAACTACATTTGTTTATCTGTTCAGGTTTGTAAGATTTTGAGTCATCTTTTTTTAAGACACTATAACATGTGGGTTTACATGTCTGACAACAAATAAACTTATTTTTTCCCTCTTTCTTAGATTATTGGCCACAATTAATATCTTAGTTAGCCTATTAGCATGCTAGCCGTTAATTATAATAAAACTAATGTTTATCTTTCCAGTGTTGTAGGATTTTGAGTCACGATCTGTATTCACTTTTGAAATTAGTTGATTCTAGGTTTATATGTGTTTAAAACTGACAATAATCCCCTTTGTTCCTGGTGCTACAGGCTTGTCCTGGGGCGATCGTTGATGTCTTCAACAGAAATGCACCGCTGGTGATGGGCGTGTTCGTCGGAACTGGAGTTCTTCTGGTAAGCAGATGTGTTGCATGCTTCAAAATTGAAATGCAGTAAATAGATCTTTTTCAGCTAAAATAGGACGGTGAACAAAATGTACCCACATGTTTAATTTAAAAATGAGAAGCCTAAAACAGTTAAGCACACAAATGACAGCAAAGTGTACTCTACATTCAAAAAATTAATACTAATGTTTTTGTTTATTTATAACTAAAGAAAATATCAATTACACAATATAATTGTTGCCACGTTTACAATCTCAGTTTAGCGCGTTAGCATGCTAGCACTTAACTATGACCTAAATCGGTATATTTGTGAAGACACAAGTTACAAGAGAAATAAAATAATTTCTAATAAATATTTAAATTAACCTTTGATTGAACTGTCCAAGAACACTAATGGCGCTTTTCCACTGCAGGACCTAGCACGGCTTAGTACGGTATGGTTAGGCCTTGGTAGGCCAGGCTCACTTAATGCTGCGTTTCCATTACAGTTTAATACCTGGGCTAGTAACTATAGTAACGCATTGTAGGTGGGGCGATCGGCTGTTTGGCGGGCAGAGCGACGCTGCGTAAAACTGCCGTGACGTCATCTTCAATGCGAACCACAAAACCAACATCAGCCGTTAGTTGTTAGCACTCAGAGCTCACAGCTCCTCATATCTGTTCAGACACTAGACAAAAGTTAAACCAGTACAAACCACAGACTGCCTGTGTCATGGCGAATACAGTCGCTGGTTTATTTATGTCTGTAGGCCGTTGTTGTGAGTGTGGACAGAGCATATACAAGTTAGCTTAGCCTGATCGGCCCGATCTCCATTCAGAAAACACACATTTTAAAAAGGTTTTTCGCCTGTCTGCAGACCGGCATCTTTTTTAATCGTGTAGTACAATTAAATCACGGTAAAATATGTTCACTCCCTTGCCAGCGATTCTCTCTGACCAATCAGCAGTCGAGAGTGTTTACGTCACTAGTTTAGCATATTCAGCCCGGTAAGAACCTCGATTTTGGAGGGCCAGAAAAAAGGTGAAAAAGTAGCCCTGAGCCGCAACTACCCCTAGTGGAAAAGCAAAAAGTAATACGTGCTGCAGTGGTCCATTAAAAAAAAAAAAATGGCCTTACTTTTAGTGCATACAGAATATCTTAAATAATTGTATGTCAATGTTTATTTTTGATTCGTCTTATGTTTTGTAATTGCATGAAATCTGAATCTGCAAAGTAACTAAAGCTGTTGAACAGTTCCTCACAATTGTACACAGGTACAGTACTTTAGTGTATTTTATAACCGTCCACTACTGCACTCTACTACTTCACAAACAACAATTAACAAGTAGTTAGCATTGAATTAGCATTGCTGTTACGCAATTAGCAAATCGTGGACACAATAGAGAGTAGTGGGTCTTGTATATCTTGTTGAAAAAAAACAGCTCCATTCATTTTCAACATGCTTCATGTGGTCATCTCTCGTTGTTCATAAAGTTATTGCTTGTGGTCTAACCTATGCCCTCCTTTCTCTCTTTTAAAAAACTCCTCCCCCTGTCTTGATTCAAACTAATAATTTTCACAATATATTTCACTCTCTTCACCAATGCTCCCCAAAAGCTCCTGGCTTTGATTTGCAGCTCAACCCTTGCTAAAAAGCTCAAGACCCCATCTTCTCCTCAGTACATCATCCTGACTCAGCCTCCAACATCTCAGCTTGAATATATCCCCACCTCCACCTCCATTTCCTACTCTTTCCCCGACCAGGAGCCGGTGGTCTTCACCCCTCTGACTGTGGCCAACATCCCCATAGTTATGACTTAGAGAGCACTGTTACCACAATGCTCGGGCATAGAGGATACAGATCTGGGTTTCACATTCCTTCATGTTCATCTATTCTGTGCATGCTCACTGTGGGGTCTCTTCAGCTCCCTTTAAAGGAAAAATCCACCTCTAAGTAAAATGTATTGTTAAAGCGCTTTTCCCAGACATAGTCACAAAGCATTAAAACATCATACGAATCATAAAAGCTTAAATGAACACAAAGCCACGTGTCAAGAAGTGCTAAAAACACAATACACAATAAAAATACATTATTTCAACCTCAGTTTTTTTATTTCTAATCTGCCTCTATTCAAAAAATACATATATAAAGAGTTGGATTTTTCCATAAAGTGTCTTCATATCTCATTTTGCCTTCCACACACGCGTCTCTTTGTGTAGCTGCATGCTAATTGCTAGCCTGTGCTGGTACCCGTCTTACATCGAAACTCATTCTGTGGCTGGTGTGACCCGGGTGAGGAAGCCTCTTATTCCCATCCCTCCTCTTCACCTCCCTCTGTGTCTGAATGACAGGTTGTTGCCCTGGTCTGCAGCATTGTCCTCCTGGCGCAGACCAAGAAAGCGCAGCAGGAGATCACTGCGCGATACACAACCGTGTACTAACAGGAGTTCAACCGTCATCAGCGAAGACACAGCACTGGATTTCAAGCCTGAAAAACGTTACAGACATGTCTCAACTCCAAACTGATCCCAACACACTCTCTCCCCACTTCGACTCCAACAGGAAGTTATCAAACCCTCCAACAGGAAGTTATCAAACCCCCCAACAGGAAGTTATCAAACCCCCCAGAAGCACATTTTTGAAACCCTGAAACAGGAAGTAGGTAAAGCCTCAGGCAGGAAGCAATTAAAGATAGGCTGAAACCCTCTTTAATCGTCAAACATGCAGAGCACTGCACACAGTGAACTGTGACCTCTGCATTTAACCCAGAGAGCATTTTAATGATATAGAGGTTTAATAAAAGGAAATAAACGCCAGGGATTTTTATTATAATTACTATTTTCTGTCAGATGCTGATTCCACTCTCTGGTTATGAAAAGTTACGACAGTTCCTGTGACAGAGTTTTTCCCAAGTCTCTCTATTTGCCCCTCCAGTGGAAGTGTGTTGGGTTGGGATTGAATTTGGGTCTGTATGTGAATTTATTTTCCTAGCGGTTGACAATTATCAATATTTTATTGTGCCCTTTTCTTTTTGTATTTTCATGCAGTAGTTTAGTGGAATGGATGTCGAGTATAATGGTCAATTATTCATCTAGCTATGAACGGACAGGCCTCTTCATCATCGTGGACATACGATAAATAATGTGACACATCCGTTTAATTAACTGTGAGGGAGCGTATGGGATACTGTAGGAGGAGAGAGACTCCATACCGGTTACACTTTTTTTATCCATGTTTATCGTCTTTTTTTCCTCTAATGCTTTAACGTTTTTGTGGAAGAGGTACTTACTCACTGAGCCACTGGGAATATTGTTTTTAATGAATAATGTATGCATAAATGAGAGGGAGCATGTTCTGTCAAATCCATTCAGATAATATGAAATGTTAACGTAAGGTTGGGTCGACGCCTTAAAGTGGGAATTGTTTTGCTATAGAAGGGATTTTTCCATAGTTTTGTATTCCATTTAATTTCCTTTTTACGTGATTGTGCATCAAGAGGACCACAGGATTCAACTTGAGTAAAGGACCTTTTTGAGTGTGACATCAGTCTTAGCATAAACTAAGTGTATCTGCTGCCTTCCTGTAAGCACTGCTTTGGTTCAAAGGGAAACACCATGCCATTAACGACAATTATATTCACATGTTGTATTCCGTCAAGTTCCTGCAAGCACATGTTTGTGATCAAATGCATCGAGTGTCTTGTTCAGTATTGCTTGTCCTTCTCTTTGCACAGTAGTTTTTTGCACTATACGTTTTGTAATAAATATTCCATTCTGGGCTTTTCCCTTTTTCTTCACCAAGACTTGTGTGTTTGTTATTTCCATGAAACAAAAGCAGAGTGCAGGTGTGTAAAAGTGTTTATTTCATTTCTCACACGTCACTGTCGGGACCTGTGAGGGAGACACAATAGTTAGTGCCGTGATAAACGAGTCCTCGAGACATTTTTTGTTTTCTCTAGTCTTGCTTTAGGAAGGTGTGTTTGTAAAGTCCTTGGAAAATAAGCAATACGAAGTGAGACATCATTTCTTAATTGGGTAATGGGAATGCTCGCAGACACATGTAGATAAGAGCAATAGATTCTTCATAAGCAATTCTTAGGCAGTTTAAGTAACCCTCATTTTCAGGAACTTCTGGATTTTAGCATTTGCAGACCATTTACATGCACACAAACCTAGATAACACACTACAGGAAAGGGAAAACCACATAAAGTACACCAGGCCCATGTTTAAAATATTATTATTTTTTCACTGGGCATTTGAAAGGTAAATTGTGTAGCCTCATTTTAAGTCTTGGGAACCCTTCTGAATATATACTAATATACTTAATATACTACTATAATCTTGTGAGAATAGCAGTCCTCAGTTTCTCTTGGGTGTTTCCTGTGTGGTGAACTTACTGTTGATGCAGCTTATGGTGCAGTCAACATCTGCAGCATAGCACACCTCAATCAAACACATGAAGTAGATCTGAGGAAACACATTGAAACCGTTTTACTAAAAGTAAAGCCAGTATCAGCATTATCTGTTTAGCGTTTTAAGAGACAGGCAAAAAAACGTTTTCTCGCGTACTTTTAAGAGTTCTGGCTGTTTCATATAATCAGAGATGGAAAAAGTACACTCATCCTTTACTCAAGTAGAAGTACAGATACTCGTGTTTAAAAATACTCTGGTAAAAGTAGAAGTACTGACTAAACTTCTTCACTCAAGTCAAAGTAAAGAGGCTTTGAAATGCACTTCAGTAAAAAGTACCCATAACTAGCAGCTGTTTTAAAGAGTACTTGACCTCCCTTTATATTAATAGAACAATAATGTCATTGTTAGCTAATGAATGTTTCCATGCTGAACAACGGCAACATGACAACGTTTCCATTGGTCCCTCTTCTTTAGAGAAGACCAGGAAGTGATGGATACACGGATCGTGTTCAAATCAATAGGCACGCAATGACTCTAAAGAATAATGATCACGCCACCAAACACACATTCAGACTAAAGGAACCAGCTGTTTGGAAAATGAGAGAAGTAGAAAGTACAGGTATTTGAGTTCAACATGTGAGAAGTAGAAAGTACAGGTATTTGTGTTCAACATGTAAGAAGTAGAAAGTACAGGTATTTGTGTTCAACATGTAAGAAGTAGAAAGTACAGGTATTTGTGTTCAACATGTAAGAAGTAGAAAATACAGGTATTTGAGTTCAACATGTGAGAAGTAGAAAGTACAGGTATTTGAGTTCAACATGTGAGAAGTAGAAAGTACAGGTATTTGAGTTCAACATGTGAGAAGTAGAAAGTACAGGTATTTGTGTTCAACATGTGAGAAGTAGAAAGTACAGGTATTTGGATTCAACATGTAAGAAGTAGAAAGTACAGGTATTTGAGTTCAACATGTGAGAAGTAGAAAGTACAGGTATTTGTGTTCAACATGTAAGAAGTAGAAAGTACAGGTATTTGAGTTCAACATGTAAGAAGTAGAAAGTACAGGTATTTGGGTTCAACATGTAAGAAGTAGAAAGTACAGGTATTTGTGTTCAACATGTAAGAAGTAGAAAGTACAGGTATTTGGGTTCAACATGTAAGAAGTAGAAAGTACAGGTATTTGTGTTCAACATGTGAGAAGTAGAAAGTACAGGTATTTGTGTTCAACATGTGAGAAGTAAAAGTAAAAAGTCGTTCGAAGAATAAGTAGTGGAGTAAAGTACTGATACCAGAAACATGTACTTAAGTACAGTAACAAAGTATTTGTACTCCACTACCTCCCAACTCTGTGTAATTATGTACTTTTCATAATTATTGTCCTGTATGAGCTTGTTAATTCAGAGGGAGTTACCTCGGGGTCCTGCAGGTGAGAGGATCCTCCTTCAGTCAGGGGGGGGGGGCTCTCAGAGGGCGGAGACTGGAGGGCAGGGATCAGGATCCTCTGGGTGGGGGGGGGGTTGGAGTGAGAGAGCAGCTGGGAATCACCGCAACTGAACAGAAAAGACATGACATGTAGAAAGCAGGAAATGCTCCTTTAAAAAACACTTTTAAACTTTGCAATACGGACAAAACTTAACTGCAAAACTCAATATACTCCATTACAGTGAAAATGTAATGCAAATATCTGGTTATCAGCTTCAAGCATCTTTACTAACATTACACCACTTTTTATTTTTCAATAGACATTTTTGCTTTTGACTTCTTGCATATATATATATCTATATTCTATAATAACGGAATAACCCCTCAGGGATGATTTAAGTTCTGATTTACAGGCAATAGTTTGACCCAACAATACAAAAGCACAGTTCACACTAAAATATCAAAAGGGGGTTAGAGTGATTTTTATTTGATTGGTGCGTTTGCCAACATATGTAATGTCTGCTCTTTCTATCTGCACTGTGTTATCGCTGTAACAAAACAATGCATCCACTGTGGGAAGAATGAAGGATGTCAGATGTCCTACTGTTGAGTTATTAGAGATGAATCCGTTTATTTGATACTCTTACACTAAAAGTCACTTCCTGTATTGCCGTGATAAAATGGACATGCGCAATAAACGTGCCACTTCCGGTTGAAGCAATGCCGACGGGGTGTGTGTGCTAGTGTGTGTGTGTGTGTGTGAGTGTGAGTGTGTGTGTGTGTGTGTGTGTATATTTCTTCCTACGTCATTTGTGGTAAACTATGTTCACGGTATTCCTAAGATTGACACTCCTCTGTGCTCCAGTCGATCCTCTCAGTAAATCCAGATCAGATCACGCTGAAGGCCCTTTGAGCAGGTTTCCTCTCACTGATCCTGCTGTTATGTTCAATGTGTGTTGTTTGTTTTTCATGTGTTGTGTCTTGATGTCCGTCTGTTGATGTCACACATGGAGCTGCTGTGATGCAAGGAGCATTTCAGACTTGATCTGACCATTAAAGTATTATCGTATCGTAAGATGGCAACACCTACCCATCGTAGACCACCGTCCAGCTGCTGTACGGTGTGTGTGTGAACGCCAGGCAGGAGTGAACCAGCAGCAGCAGGTGGGGGGCGGGGGGGTCCTGAAGGCTCAGCTGCAGGTAAACAGATCCTCCTCCAATCACGCTGAGAGGAAGGTGAGCCTCAGGGTGGAAGCTGCTGAACGACTCGTCTGTACAAAGAAAAATCTAAAACTCAAAATTGTGCTTCCATTGAATTTCTCCACTTTCAAAATGTTCAGTTACTTTGAAGATTCTGATTAATAATACAAAATATATCAGATTTTTAACATTAATGCATCAATCCTTTTAAACACAATAATAATATATATTTTTACTGAAATAGGCGATACGATAACAGGTAAGACTTTGATGCAGGACTTTTACTTGTAACTGAGTTTTCATACTGTATTGTAGTATTCAGGGTATATGCAGGAATCCTGAAGTCAAATGTAAGACCCTTTACATACATGTTAAGACCTCATCGCCACTTGGAGTTTTAACCGGTTACCTTGGTGACACACTTCAACTCACATTGACTATATACAGTATTGATCGTCCTTCCTCCTTATCTTCCAACCATTTGGACGCTAACTTGCATTTCCCCATAACGATGTTGCTTAGCAACCGGCGTAAACGGGCCTTCGCGCTATCAAGCAGTGAGCGTGCGATGTCCTGTTCAGATGACGTCAAACCCAACGGGATGCCATCAATAAACTACACAGAATCACACTACACACCTACGCCATGATTACATTCAGGCAGACTGTAGAATACAACCTCTCTGGACCATTCATATACTTATTGAAGACAAGCTACAAAATGTAATACCTTGGAAAATGCTTTTTAATAGCCTTCATTTTTGCTAAATTGATTTATCAACTTTTAATACTTTTTAAGACTCCGGACACCCTGGAATTTCTACTTTTAATTTTAGTAAAATATATGTATAGTACTTATTCAACCTCTTGTTATATAAAGAGAATACAGTGGAGACGATCACCTGTGGCGATTCTCAGCTGCACAGTGACGGTGGAGACTGGAAACAGAACAGGAGGACGGTTCATCACGTGGAGCCTCTCTTCACCCGGAGAGCCCGGAGAGGAACTACACGGCACCCTCAACCTGAGGACCAGCAGAGGAACGTGGAATGGGTTTTATTCATTCAACAGGACAGTGCACATTAATCAACATTTCTGTAAATGTGAAAAGTTTACAGAATTTTCCATCTGTAGTCCCTGGACAGATTCTGTAAGTCAACCTAAAGACACATTTCATTTTAAACAAGTAAATACAATAACATAAAAACATGCAAAATACAGTAGTGGAATACTTAATACCAAAATCCTCATTCTCTGTCACCTTTGTCACAGTAACTTCAATAATGTGTATTAAACCTCACAATCAGCAGCCACATCCTTTCAACACTTATTATTATTATTATGTGATTTTTATATAAATGTTCCTGCTGTGGGAAAAATGAAGGATTTCTGATTCAAGTAAAAGCAGCATGTGTTGGAATCAGAGCATGTTACCCCTCTCCCAGCCAAATGCATTTAAAAAAGCTTAAACACCAAAAACAGATCTAACAATACTCATTATTTGAAATGTTTAAAAGAGGCAGATGACTGTCTTGTGATGTGTGTAAATCCTCCGTGAAGGAACTCATTCTAGTGTTTTCTGTGTGAAGAATGAAAGGATAACACATTTGATATAAAAGGAAATAAAACTGTCAAATGCAGAATAAGTCATTAACATAACGCCGACCTGACGGGAGAGATCTCAGATCTGTGGTCCAACACAGAGTCCGGCACCACCAAGCTCAAATGCTGCCCCGATGTGCAGTCTGTCGGAAAACACACGGAAATTAAATATACTCAAGAACTGTGATGTCAAATGTCAGATTATTTCGTTCATATCCTAATTTCTACTTTACTTCATCCCAAAGGAAATGTTTTATCTTTTACATCTTAAGGTATTAGTTACTTTGCAAATTTAGATAAAATAAACGAATTAAGAGGCAGTATTATGGATTAGGCTACCCAGCTGTGGTTTGAATGATTTCCACCTTTAGATTTATATAAATATTTGTATTCCATTGCACACTATTTTTATTGTATTCTTGATTTAACTTCTTATTGTTATTTAAAACTGACATTTTAGTTATTTATTCTAAAATGGGGTAACTCATGAAACCCAGGATAAATAAAGCATTCTGATTTAAAAAAGCAACATTAAATTAGTGAATATTTAAAGTGGACCTATTATGCTATATTAGAAACATATACATATATACAAAACATGTCACAGATCCCCCATTGTAGCCATGCCTCATACCCCTCTATTCCAGCCCTTTAGAGAAATGCAGATTTTGGGTCCTCGGCTTTAAAAAAATAAATAAAAGAGGAGGCGGAGCTAATGCCTGATCAGAATTCTACCGGAGATAAAGTTAAATTCTGCTGTGATAAAACCCCATCCTGTTCAAAACCACATCAAGGATTATTTCTGAAACGGTATGGAGCTCAAATGCTTTTTCTCTTGCAGGTTTATCACAAGGTAAGTTCCTTTTTATATTTCCTGCTTTTTAAACACATGTGCTCTCCAGTACAGGTTAGCTCTGAGTGTTAGCGAGGCTTGCTAATGTAAACAAAGACGAGATTACGTCCAAAACACGTCAGGCATTGTTTCTGATAGCAATTTTCTGTGGGTCCGCCGCCGATTTGACGTCATATCGGCAGCAAATCTGTATCCGCTTGTTGTACACCCGTTTTTAAAAGATTTGGGTACGGAGGAAAAGAGAGAGGGTTTTATTTTCTGACGCTGCGTGAGTTCCCTGACACACCGGGGACACAGTTATGTATAAAAGACATCAAAAAGTGCATTTTGCTTGATAGGTCCCCTTTAAATAAAGTGATGTTCGCATAAGTGCAACATTAATACCTTTCTACTTTAAACGTGGGGTAGGTAAGTTTGAGAAACCGGCTCGAGACACACTTTTTGTTATATTCCATGGAATGCTCTTAACATCCCGATAGCAATGAATATCTTGAGTGCTTTTGGCAAAAATGTCATCAGTGGAAGCTGTAGTCTGTAAAAAGCACGACCAATCATCTGAGCTGGCTAAAGTAACTGGATGGCCTACCTGCCTGTCAGCCTTCCATCTGGGCACAAACTTATCTCGTGCCCTCATTGGTCATGTGCGCATTCGTGTGTGTTGGAGGAGGGGCTCTGTGAGGAAGTGGCAGATTTGTTCCGGCTGTGTATTTTCAAATTCTAGCGCACTCGAGCTGGTTTCTCAAATTACCTACCCCACCTTTAACTTCACATATTTATGTATAAAAGACATCAAAAAGCGCATTTTGCATGATAGGTCCCCTTTAAAGCTATGGCAAAAAAAATAATGCTGGGCCAAACTGAGTATGTGTAATGAAGAGCAATACTACTGGAGATTTTACAGCTTTGAGTATTTTTACATCACCTTTCATTTCACCATCCATCCTCTTCCCCACTTCATCATGAGGAAGCCCAAAAGCATCTACTTGCTGTTGATGAGTGACATAGTGTGAATTGAGGCTACGAAGCTGCTGATGCATGCTGGGAAATCCTGCTTCAGCGGCATGATCCAACCCACTGAGGTCAGAGGGAAGCTGAGGCTCTGAATTTGAAGCTTTTTCAAAGTTCATATTGCCCGCAGGATGCATCTCCTGAGGGTCTACGAACGCTTCAGGCACTCCCCAAGCAATGTGAGGGAAGTAATAGTGCAGGTATGGATAGGGATATGGAGGATAAGGTGCCTCAGGGTCTTGAGTTGGAGCAGTTTGAGGGATTTTAAGGTGGTTATAGTAGTAGTATTGATGGTATGGCTTGAAGGAGTTGTGTTCATCATGGACTTGTGACGACCGAGGATGAACAGAGGCATCAGACTTTTGATCTTCGGTCAAATCTGGATTTGCTTCCAGACTTAGAGGGGGCAATCCTTGAACATCGCCCCGAGCAATATGTGGAAAGTAATAGTACAGGATTGGATAAGGATGTGGAGGAGGGGGTGCATCAGGTGCAGATGCTTTTGGAGGACTTTCTGGAGGGCTAGAAGTCAAAGTTGCTGACTCAGGTCCAGACTGAAGAAGTTGAGTAAGATTAGTTAAAGAGAGTTCTCCAGGCTCTTCAGGACCTGGATCGGTGTCTTGAGGTTTGCCAGGAAGAGGGATTTTAAGGTGTTGGTCGTGATAGTATGGATGAACGGAGTTGTCCGGTCCTGTTTCTGGATCGGGAGGAGCCGATCTTTTAACATCTCTAGCGATATGCATGGAGTAATGGTATGGAAATGGATAAGGATGTGGAGGAGGAAGTGCATCTTGTGCAGATGTTTTTGGAGGAGTCTCTGGAAGACTAGAAGTAAAAGAGGCCGCCTCAGGTGCAGGCTGAAGGAACTGGTGAGATTTCTCTAGGAATTCAGGGTTTTGAGTAAAATTAGTTAAAGATTGTTCTCCAGGTACTTCAGGGCCTGAATCAGGGTGTTGAGGTGGACCAGGTTGAGGTGGACCAGGTTGAGGGATTTCAGGGTGGAAGTAGTGATAGTATGGATTGAAGGGGTTGTGTTCATCGAGAACTTGTGATGAACGAGGATGAACGGAGGTGTCCGACTTCTGATGTTCTGACGAATTTGGAGTCATTTCAGGATCGAGAGGCGGCAATCCTTTGTCCTCACCAAGAGCAATATGAGGGAAGTAATAGTACGGGAATGGATCAGGATGTGGAGGATAAGGTACATCAGGTGAATTCATTTTTGGAGGACTTTCTGGAGGACTAGAAGTTAAAGAAGTTGCCTCAGCATCAGATGAGCGAGGATAAATGGATGTGCCAGAATTCTGATCTTCTGACAAATTTGGAGTCGTTTCGGGATCTAAAGAAGGCAACCTTTGGGCCTCTTCCGGACCAACGTGTGGGAAGTAATGGAAAGGGAATGGATAGGGATGTGGAGGATGTGAGGGTGTAGAGGTTTTTGGAGGAAGGATGGAAATAAGAGAGGCAGCTTCTGTGACAGGCTGAAGAAACTGTTGTGAGTCCTGTGGGAATTCAGGGTTTTGAGGTAGATCCACAGGCTCCTCGGGACGCAGATCTGGGTCTTGAGGTGGACCAGGTTGAGGGATTTCAGGGTGGTAGTAGTGATAGTATGGATTGAAGGGGTTGTGTTCATCGAGAACTTGTGATGAACGAGGATGAACGGAGGTGTCCGACTTCTGATGTTCTGACGAATTTGGAGTCATTTCAGGATCGAGAGGCGGCAATCCTTTGTCCTCACCAAGAGCAATATGAGGGAAGTAATAGTACGGGAATGGATCAGGATGTGGAGGATAAGGTACATCAGGTGAATTCATTTTTGGAGGACTTTCTGGAGGACTAGAAGTTAAAGAAGTTGCCTCAGCATCAGATGAGCGAGGATAAATGGATGTGCCAGAATTCTGATCTTCTGACAAATTTGGAGTCGTTTCGGGATCTAAAGAAGGCAACCTTTGGGCCTCTTCCGGACCAATGTGTGGGAAGTAATGGAAAGGGAATGGATAGGGATGTGGAGGATGTGAGGGTGTAGAGGTTTTTGGAGGAAGGATGGAAATAAGAGAGGCAGCTTCTGTGACAGGCTGAAGAAACTGTTGTGAGTCCTGTGGGAATTCAGGGTTTTGAGGTAGATCCACAGGCTCCTCGGGACGCAGATCTGGGTCTTGAGGTGGACCAGGTTGAGGGATTTTAGGGTGGTAGTAGTGATGGTATGGATTGAAGGGGTTGTGTTCTTCGTAGACTTGAGACGAGCGAGGATGAACGGAGGTGTCCGACTTCTGATCGTCGGACAAATTTGGAGTCATTTCGGGATCGAGAGGCGGCAATATTTTGGCCTCGCCGCTAGCGATGTGTGGGAAGTAATGGTATGGGAATGGATAAGGATGTGGAGGATGAGGTGCAGATGTTGGAAGGTTGGAAATTGGCAGAAAAGCAGCCTCCGTCACTGGCTGAAGAAAGTGGGAGTTCTCAAGGAATCCCGGGTTTTGAGGAGGATTGGTAAAAGATTGTTTTCCAGGCTCCTCAGGACCTGGATCGGGGTTTTGAGTTGTGTCAGAAAGAGGTACTTTAGGGTGGTGGTAGTAGTGATAGTAGGAATTGAAGCCGTGGCTCGAAGGCTGCAGAGAAGGTGCTACATCTTGAACGGTTACTGGGGAAGGAGCAGCACGCAGCTTAATCGAGACGCCCATCACATGAGTTTCTTGCGGATCCGGATACACTGGATGTACATTTTCTACATTTTCTGGAGATGACTGAGGAGTGGGGATAATGAAATGTGCAGGAATCTGGTGGGGGTCGTCTGGAGGCGAATCAACAGGAGGAGCTAATGAAAGCTCAGCAGTGGAAGATGATTCATCTGGAGGAGGATGGTACTTGTGGTGGTATGTAGGGTGGGGGTAGTTAAGAGGGGCCAAGAGGAAAGGTTGGGCCCATGGAAAAGACTCCAGGGATTCAGGAATGTTCCCTGTTTGAAGACGAGGAGGATGATGGGAAGGTCTGAGTTCTTCAGGGGGAGACACAGGACAGGCCACTTTGAAGGTGTTTTCTTCTATCTGTAGAGACAGACTGTGTTTTCCATCCTGAAAAAGAGAGATTTTCTTTGTGAGAAAGTTTACAGAAAATGTAAAAAACATTTACTAAAATCTCAAAAGGTGGTTTGGGTCAAACTGAGTAATGTGATTAATACAAGTGATTTTTCAACATTTTATATAATATATCGTTTCCAGATTAATCACAATCAAGTATTAAAGGTCCCTGTCATGTCATGGCCATTTCTACTGATCATAATTTCATTGTTCTCATACTGATATTCTGAACAAACTGTGCTGTTGCATTAGCTGTAAAGTGTCTCTACTGTAGGCTATTTTTTATTATATGTACAGCACTTTGGCTCGACCAAAAATTGTTTATAAATGTGCTATATAAATAAAACTTGATTCGATTGTTGAGGTCTACTAAAATAGATTTAAATTGTGCAATTTTCCAAACTCACATTGGTTTCTCATACAGTATCTCTGTATAGTATGTATATTCACTCTGTCCTAAACGGCTTGTTGGAGATCCTGCCCCCCCCCCCCCCCCCTACCTGTGGGCCGTCTGCGAGACACAGCGAAACCCAGCCCGAAACACACCCGCAGCCTGGCTGGGAGTTTGTGTGTGTGCCCAGCAGTGTTGGGACTAACGCGTTACTGTAACGCAACTACTTTTTGCAGTAACTAATAGCGTTACTAGTTACCTATTCCCATTAAGTAACGCCGTTATAGTTACTGTGATTTAAATGGGTGTGTTTACAACACAAACTTGTATTTTTATTGTTATTATTTTTAAAGTAAATTAAAGTAACTTGTTACTTTTATAATTTAGTAACTAATAAAGTAACTAGTTACTTTTTTGAGAGCAGTAACTATAACTATTACTAGTTACTTTTTAAAAGTAACTTGCCCAACACTGGTGCCCAGGCTGAGTTCCGCGGTGTCTCGCCGACCCCACACCAGTGAGCCAGCTCAGTGTCCCACTCCTCGCAGCAGCGAGCCTCGCAACGTCCCGCCGAGTGTGTGTGAGGAAGTCCGTGTATTGGTCCAAACGTAACGGCTCCGCGGACGTAACTATACCCGAAATACGTCACTATACCCAAGAAGAAAACGATGGAAAAAGAGAAATCTCCATCGAGGCGTTCTGGGGCAGCAGACAGGTCTTCTCTGTGTTAGAGTTTTACTCGCTACAGGGTGCACTTTGAGGGTTTGTGGCTCTGCAGACCGTTTACATGCAGAGAAACCTTCATAACACAAGGGGACGGGTCATAACCAGAAAAGCATGACATGGGTCCTTTAACAGAATATACAGCCCTTCTACAAATGTATTATAATATACGTATATATATGTAGTATCGTCTTATGAATAGTGACTTCTTGAAACTCACCTCGTCTGTGATGCCACAGGTAATAAATGGAGCAGCTATTATAGTCTCAGCGTCTCGTCTCTCCACTGTGTATCCACACCGCTCCTCTAACACCAACAGGGGGGCCCATTCTCCTCTGACTGTAACGAGAAGCAAAAAAACCATTGTTTTAAAAGAGCATCTAGAGCAGGGGTGTCAAACCGCAAGAGCTTCCAAAGAATATAATATACTGAAATTGTTGAATATTTGCTTTCAATTATTTGCCCTAGACTTCTGCTTTCAGATGTTTAGTGCAAGTAAATTACCGTTCACCCTGATGTCCTCAGCAGCATGGGGTCCCTGCACAGTGAGGGTCATCCCATGCAGAGAGCAACAGAGAGACGAGGGTCCCGAGGCCCAAGGCTGGGTCTGAGGGGTCGGGCAGGACATCTTCGCTGGAGTCCCCCTCCACAGCAGGGGTAACACAAAACCCTCCTCCTGAACACAAACAGCCGTGAGCAGAGATAGCAAAGGTACACACATCCTTTACTCAAGTAGAAGTACAGATACTTGTGTTTAAAAATACTCTGGTAAAAGTAGAAGTATTGACTAAACTTCTTCACTCAAGTCAAAGTAAAGAGGCTTTGAAATGTACCCATAACTAGCAGCTGTTTTAAAGAGTACCTGACCTCCCTTTATATTAATAGAACAATAATGTCATTGTTAGCTAATGAATGTTTCCATGCTGAACAACGGCAACATGACAACGTTTCCATTGGTCCCTCTTCTTTAGAGAAGACCAGGAAATGATGGATACACGGATCGTGTTCAAATCAATAGGCACGCAATGACTCTAAAGAATAATGATCACGCATCAAACACACATTCAGACTAAAGGAACCAGCTGTTTGGAAAATGAGAGAAGTAGAAAGTACAGGTATTTGAGTTCAACATGTAAGAAGTAGAAAGTACAGGTATTTGGGTTCAACATGTAAGAAGTAGAAAGTACAGGTATTTGAGTTCAACATGTAAGAAGTAGAAAGTACAGGTATTTGGGTTCAACATGTAAGAAGTAGAAAGTACAGGTATTTGAGTTCAACATGTAAGAAGTAGAAAGTACAGGTATTTGAGTTCAACATGTAAGAAGTAGAAAGTACAGGTATTTGGGTTCAACATGTAAGAAGTAGAAAGTACAGGTATTTGAGTTCAACATGTAAGAAGTAGAAAGTACAGGTATTTGAGTTCAACATGTAAGAAGTAGAAAGTACAGGTATTTGTGTTCAAAATGTAAGAAGTAGAAAGTACAGGTATTTGGGTTCAACATGTAAGAAGTAGAAAGTACAGGTATTTGTGTTCAAAGTGTAAGAAGTAGAAAGTACAGGTATTTGAGTTCAACATGTAAGAAGTAGAAAGTACAGGTATTTGTGTTCAACATGTAAGAAGTAGAAAGTACAGGTATTTGTGTTCAACATGTAAGAAGTAGAAAGTACAGGTATTTGTATTCAACATGTAAGAAGTAGAAAGTACAGGTATTTGTGTTCAACATGTAAGAAGTAGAAAGTAAAAAGTCATCAGAAAAATAAGTAGTGGAGTAAAGTACTGATACCAGAAAAATGTACTTAAGTACAGTAACGAAGTATTTGTAATCCACTACTTCCCACCTCTGGCCGTGAGCAAACACGTTTGACATCTATTAGAGAAGATGCATCTATAATTAAGAGACCGGGTTTTACTCGTTAAAGTCCTTTTAAAAATGAGTCACCGCTCCATTAAAGCCCCCAACTTTCTTGTCAAGGTGACACGAGAGTGGACTGAGTCATCTACGTTAAAAGGTATGATTCATCCGATTCTAAAAACGGATTTTGTTTGGTACGAGGAAACTTTTATTCACACTGTAAAGACTTTGAAATGTAAGTAATTCAGCTAGAGATTTTATACCCTTAAAATGTGCAATAATGACCCTGAGCCTTTTAAAATCTATGCATTATCATCATCTAGATCAGGGGTGTCCAAACTTTTTTCATCGAGGGCCACATACAGAAAAATATTCGAAGGACTGGGTCACTCACTAGAGGTCAGGTTTATTGCCTCATAATTGAAGTTCTAAGTTAGTAAAATAAATCAAATGTAAGTCAATTATGCTGCAGCCTAAATCACAGCTTTCCAGAGGGTTTCATTTACTTTGTGAGCAGCTCATTCCTTAAAACAGAAGCTTCAGATTGCTTATAATAAGAGGAAATAGGGTGTATTTCAAGGTTGCTATTTAAATAAGTTATTGGGCTTTTTTTCTTATCAACTTAGATTTGTTAGAAAATGTTTCCAACTTAAATTGACTGAAATTGGGCTTATTAAACGCATGAATGCTACCGTGTAATATATGTTTACAGATATATTTAAGAAGTACAAGACAAGCTCAAGTTTCATTTGTGGGCCACCACCATTATACATTTTTTAATTTGCCGAGGGCCGATTCAAAATGGTCCGCGGGGCGCATTTGGCCCCCAGGCCGTAGTTTGGACACCCCTGGTGTAGATTGAAATGTATGGATCTGTTACCTCCTGTTTGACGTGGCAGGCGTCGTAGCGAGCGATCAGGCTGAGGTCTCTCCATGTGTTCTGCACAGAGTATCCACACTGAGGAGGAGGCTGGCTCAGAGGCACCGACGACTCGTTCACTGAGACCGACACCAAAACAAATGTTATTAAAAATTAAGCATTTTAACAGATATTGCATTTTGCTTGCTAACATTTTTTGTTGTTGTATTGCACTAGTCCATTTGGCGATTTTGATTAATTATGCTAAACCCTTTTTTTTTTTTTTTTTTAAATGCCATTTGATTTCTGAAATATTTTGGACTCTTTATTTCTGAGTCTTAGTTTCTCTTATGTACATTGCCTTGTATGTTTTTTTATACTGCTGCAACACGAACATTTCCCAAATTGAGATCAATAAAGTACTTATCTATCTAACTATCTAACGGAACACTTTGATGTCAGAATCAGCCATTAAAAATATATAAACTATTTAAAAAAACTATTACAAATATACAAAAAAAAGCGTTTCAATGAAAGCGAGATAATGAGAATAGAAAGTACAGTGAGAAAATGACAAATTATTACTTGAATAAAGATCAAATATGTACAAAGACACCAGATGTACCATGTCTAAAATCATTCATCGGGTTGTAAAATATACCGTTGAAAACAACAAAGATTGAAAATAGTTGTCAAAATGTGGCGGGAAACCCAATATAAATGTCAATTGATGTTTTACAGATGGCCACAGATATATGTTTAAAGGGGTATCCGTCTCCATCACAGGCGATCAAGTAATATGGACCATTACCATAACTTGGTATTTCTCTAGGTTTGAAAGTTACTGGAAACATTTTGGATACAAAACTCTTATTTAAAGTCGTTTTTAGACATTTTATAGAGAGAAAAGTCATACATTATACCTTTAATTTCACTCTTAAGATAAGAAAATAGACCCCGGCTGCTACCATACTGGGTAATAATCTGTAAATTGAATTTCTAATAAAATATCCAAAAGGTGAGTGTCTTCACCCCGGCTCAGCTGCAGTTGTACGGCTCGTCTCCACCTCACTGTGAGGGTCATGGCGTCTTTTCCACAATCCACGACTGGCTTCAGCTTCCGCCAGCTCTCCTTTGAGGCACTGAGCCTCTGACCTCTGTCCTCTGACCTGTCCTCTGACCTGTCCTCTGACCTGTCCTCTGACCTGTCCTCAGCATGAACTGGTTGACAGAAACAAACCAGAGCACACAGGGATTACAAAGTGTCTGTAGTTTAGTGGAGCAAAAAGGCCTCCAAGTAATAAAAACACAATTTGCAGAATCATAAATAAAGATTAAAACAGTTCACACAATCCCTGTAAATCAAGGTATAGAAGACATTTCAAGCGTGCACGTTTTCTCAATTTACTGCAAAGTAGGTGGCAGTCAGAGAGAGAGCACCTTGGTCAACATAGTGGACATCAGCCACTGAAATAAAACCACTGAATGGAATCCTGTGTCAGCCAAATGTACAAAAGATAGGCTATTCTCAAAAATGTTATGAAGTAATATGAATTCCTTAAATTAGTTATCCGTCTGTGATGAATAAAAAAAAAAGTGGATAATCCTTGTTGGGAAAAGCTAATTAGATATATTGAAAATGAGGTGTTTCTTTGCAGCTATAATGAACCAAATCTGTGGCACAGGACCAAACTACTACTAGATGTGATTACAACTATTTTAAGGTGTTCAGTTAAAATTGTAATGCGTAAAATAGGCAATGGTGAAACTTGGAAGTAACACAATTCCAAAAATAAAAGTTAAAACTAAAAGTATTTGAAATACAGCTATATGATTTTGCAAAGTAGATCCCAAAAATGTAAGGTTTCACATGCTTTAAAAAAAATCAAATCCAATTGATGGGAGGTCTTGCCTTATGGTAGAGCAACCCATAAGCAATAATTGTTTTACTAACCTGATAATAAATGGGGATTTTAGTTTAAGAAATGTAGTGTAAGATTAGTTATAGCACATTTAAAAAAAAAACATAATCACAAAAATATATTTTAGAGAAACCAAGACAATGCAAAAAAAGTCAAAGTAATAATAATAATTTAAAAAAAGTCTTAACACGAGAAGTATACAAAGTAATACAAGTATCTTACCTGAAGCAGAATCTGCCTGGTAACCCACCACCGGGTTTGTTTCAAGTTGTCCAGGAATATAAAACTTTCCCGGAGTGCAAAGCTCGATTTCCCCTTCGTTACATTCTTCATTCGGAGGGTCGCTTCGCTTCGGTTTGTTGCGGTCTTTGAAGATGTTTCCAATCAAAGAAGACGCCATGTTTGTTTGTAGTTTGAATCCAGTCTTGTTTTGGATTTCGGAGTTTAGAAAAAGGAGTATTCTCGACTCCTTTTCCCGTTTTGAGTCGAGGTTTATCCGCTCTCTGAGGCCTTTAGTGGTTAAAACGCTTCGTCTTTCACCGTGAAGAGCAGAGTTTGAGGATGAATGAACAGGTAAAGTTATTGTTGTGATGGTGTAAATGAGAAGGACGATGAATAAGTGTCCATTTCGTTTTAAATGCATTTCAAATAAGAGTTTCTCTCTGCAGCACAAACGCACTGGGCAGAGGAAACAGCAGCAGGACTTTGTAGACTTCCGGCCAACACACCTGATCGTTAATTGGTCTTAATTACACAGGTGTTTGGCTCAAACTGGATTATAACTGGTGCAGATTGGAAGCCCATTTCTGCCTGTAAATAATAATAATAATAATAATAAATAGTGTTTATTAAATACATCAAAAATAATGAATATTATCTCAAAGTTATGAGAAACTGTCTCATACATTTTGAGTTAGCATCCCAAGATAATGACATAGTATCTCAGACATTATGATTTAGTGTCACAAAATTACAATTTAGTATCTTAAAATGAATCTAAACTTCCTCTTAATGACTACTTATGTCAAAACAATAGCTTACATGTAAAAAAAAAAGTGGAACGTTAATAATGACATATCTCAACATGAGAAACCACCATGAGTCATTACTTCAATGTTATTATCTGGAGAAGGTTTATCACTATTTTGAAATACTATGTCGGTATTTTAAGATATTATTTTGTCTAACTCACAATTGATGGGACATTTGTGGTTACTTCTAGATAATAAGTTATCCTTTTGGATTAATTGAGGCGTTCCTTTGATATATTAACTAGCAATTAAGTAGAAAGCTTGAGATTTTTTTAATGAAGTCATATTTTAAAGTTATTTCAAGATACTGAGAAAATCTTTCATAATTCTTTCGAAAAAATGTCTTGTTTTTCCAAGACACTTAGCAATCATTCTGATAATAATTCTGAGTCCTTATAATGACTTACAGATCTCTCAAAACACCAGCCAAAAGACAAGTATCTGCTCAAAACTTCAGAGTGATTCACTAAATTGCTTCTAAAAAAAGTTCCACAACAAAAAGCATTTTTATTTCATATTTTCATATTTATTTTGTGACAACAGTAATATATTACATACATTTTGCACCAGCATCAACAACAACATTGATAATGTAATATCTAATACATTTTTAGTCACAAGGGCCAGTATTTCCGCTGAGAATAGCATGTACTGTATAAAACAATCTACTTTTTGTCCACTAGAGGCCAATGATGCATTGCTGCAATTGTTGATAACTTTTCACTGATGTATTCTTGAGGACTTTTCCACACACACAGACACACACTTAACTCCATACATATTTATGGTTTTCCATCTGTTTCATACTAGTGGTCATAATGAATAGATAAACAATTCTTAAACATTTATATTTAGTCGGCATTTACTCAAAAACACATGTTGTCCTCAGATGCACCAACCATGACATTTGGGTTTGTTGACCTTTGCTCTCTTTTAAAATAACATTCTCTGCTTTGTCAAACCCATCATTTAATTGATCGAATAAGTCACACAGTGAGTCACTTTTGTATGTCATTTACATCTATTTGCATTTCAATGTTTGCTTTTTATTTACTCAACTGAAATTAAATCTCTATTGCCAGCTAGTGTTCATCCAAACCGCCATCTGGCCTGAAGACAAACTGATACAAAGTTGAATAAACTGAGGATGCTTCATCTATTCATGATAAAAAAGAAAGATATTGTCTGTTGTACGTCAACCAAAACCGCCAAGAAACAAGAGCTCTGTGAGATGCTACCAACTCAACCATCTAACGATCAGTGACGGTGCCAAGCTGAGATCAGTCATCACATTGTGGTCATGATGTTATCAGCTGAGGGCAGACTGGCGATGTTCTCACACTTAAACACTTATAAAGGGCTGTCTTTCACCTCTTCCTCAACATTAGGTTAGAAGTGGTGACAAATAGTGTGGTGCAGGGGATGACATGCTTTTGTGGACCGGCCCATTAGTTAGCATCACCAAAAAAAAACATAGTGAAGTTAGCATCAGAAGGGCTACCTTGACAGAAAGCAAATGGGATTTTTCCTTTGGATTTTGGAATATTCCGGAAAATAACCTCTGTGGCTAACACACATTTAAGATACTTACACGTTTGGTTCAGCAGGATAATCTCCACATATTAACACCACTATTTTTACAATAGTTGAAGTGTAAATTCAGATATCCAAAAGAAAAAAGCTACGTCACCACGCTTAGCTAAAGGTGCTAACGTTCGGCGTGATGACATAGGCTATAGTCGTTTTTAAGCAACTTGTTAGCATCCGAAAAATGTTGGACACGTAAAACCTTCAGAAATTCACCAGTGGGGTATTTACTGATGTTATTTATGTCGTAGAACAATATTTGAAAATCTCTTTAGCTAACGTTAGCCTATAAACAAACAACATCACGGTCCGTGACTTCGCACCGCTAAGCTAAAGGTTGCTAATGTTTGACTTGTGAGCAACATCCCTTTTTAAGACACAATGAAGCTTCAGACATTCACCAGTGGGGTATCTACTGACCTATTTCACCTAAAAAACGTTTTACAAAACTTGTAAATGTAATTTCCAAAAGTAAAAAGCTAACATTAGACTATAAAGGAACTACATCACGGCCACATGACTTCACGTCATCACCGCTAAACTAAAGGCGGCTAATGTTGGGCGTGATGACGTTTAATGGTCTCATTTATAGACACTTGTTAGCAACCGCCTTTTTAAGACACATAGAAGTTTGAGATGTTCACCAGTGATGTCCACAACAACACTTTCAAAAGAACATTGACATCTAAATAAGGGAACACGGAAATGTTAAAATGCTAACTCATATGTTTAGGACTCATACCCGCGCCTCAATATCATCCACATAGTTTAAATCCTTGTAAAAACTTCACAACGTGGCTTCAAAGCTTTGTGTGTGTGTGTGTATGCAATGAAGCTGCGGTGTGTGTTGTAAGGGGGGGGGGGGGGGGGTGGTGGGTTGATCAGTTGATGATGGGCGCGGCAGTGAGATGACTCATATTTGGAGTTGCCTAGCTACAGCCCGGAGTTGTTTTCTTTGTGACTCGCAGCGAGAGTACAGTGTGTGTCTGGATTTCATTGAGAGACAGAGAGAGAGGCTATTTGCGGGGGCGGCATAAAAGCAGGGGTGGCACTTATAGCAGGAAACAGGAGGAGCAGAAATGTTCCCAGAGAAGAAGAAGAAGAAGAAGGAGAAGAAGTCACGTGAAGTTAAATGTAGTCAAGGCGGGGTTATAAAGAGAAAAGAGTGAGGTCTAAAGAAAGGGCATTCTGGGTGAGGAAGTGAATGAAGTCACTATGGAAACAGGCCGGCTTGACAACATATGAGGATTTTTTTTGTATTGAATGTAAACGGTGGCTTACACACAATGTTCGCCCCACTTGAAGCTGTTCTGCAGCCTTCACATTGTACAGAGATTCATAATTAAGACTGCTGGAGCTGCTGCTGATTCTCATTCAAAACCACAAGGCAGACAGCCAACGAGGCACATGCTTACATTCCCTTATATTGCCTGTTTAGCATATCATTCGGTTTTATTGTGCCTTTACTCAAAGTTTACCTCAATTTGTTTTATTTATTGGCTTAGTTTTACCATACATGTACATTGCTCAAAACACAAAAAACGAATTTCTTAACAGGCAATATAAGTAAAACAAAACAAAGATACATCCATATGGTTTTTTGCACTTATTATAAGTCACTTTGGATAAAAGCATCAGCTAAACGATATGTAATGTAACATATCGAATGCCTTAAAAGGGACGCTCATTTTTAGGTTCATGTTTGTATTTAGTGCCTCTACTGTTACACGTTTACATAAGCATGTGAATAGATATGAACAATTTGGAATAAATATTGCGGTAAATCTGCAATACAATGAGCTTGTGCTTAAGTTAGTTGCAGGGTAAGTGTGTATTTTCAGACTATTAGGACTCTGAGACAATGGATATTTGTTTTCGGGGCGATAGGAGGTCGGAAAAATGTGGCTTTTCCTTCCAAGAGGGCATTTTTTTAACTAGTAGGAACAACAGGTTTTTGCACACAGGCTCTATTTTCTTAGTGATGAATGGAGGCTGCGGTTGCTTTCAAAGATTGTCGGACAAAGGCCAAAATATAATAATGGACGCACACTGGGGAGGTGACTAGTAGGAAAAAAAACAGTGAGAAGTGGAAGCTCTGAGTGTGTTTTTGAGGGTGTGTGTTGTTCCTCTAGTGCCTGTGGCGATGTGTCACTCCCTCAGAGGGTGATGAGTATGCAGCATGTATTTTAAATGTGTGTGTGTGTGTGTATTTTATTCCAGAAACCATGGCCCTGTGTCACTGATCTTGTAGATAAGATGAGAATGTGTACATGTTTGTAGGAATGTATGTTTGAGAATGTGTGTGAGTGAAAACCAACTCAGTGACACTTTTCCAATTGGTCAACAGCCTGAGGAGAGGTGAGGGTCACAAAACACTGTGGCCCCGCCTCTTTCTGAAGAACACACACATCCAAAGTCTTTGAAATTGAGCGGTGAAGGGATGACGTATTTTTGTAGGCCGATCCAAAAGTAAGCAACACAAGCGCTCCCTTGAAAAAAAAGCCATTTATTTAATTGGATTTGGAATATTGCAAAAAATAAGATCTTTGGCCAACACATGTTGATAATACTTACATGTTTTGTTCAGTAGGATAATCTCCACATATAGAGTGGTGCAGGAATGAATCCTAAAACCCAGATATGAGTTAGCATTTGACCTTCCTCCTAAAATCAATGTTTTTTATTAACGTGCTTGTGTTTAGACGCCTGAAAAAGGTCTGTTGTTACCACAAGCTTGAGAGAGTTTCACGTTTTGTTCTACGACATAAAATACATTAGTAAATACTCCACTGATCATGTCTGAAGGTTCAATGTGTCTTAAAAACAACAGTTGCTAGCAAGTGTCTAAATGAAACGACTAGACGTCATGACGCCGAACATTAGCCGCCTTTAGCTTAGCGGTGGTGACGTGAAGTCATGTGACCGTGATGTAGTTCCTTTATAGCCTAACGTTAGCTTTTTACCTTTGCAGTCACGCTTGAAAATTTGTAAAGTGGTTTTAAAAAGCATGTAAGTATCATAAATGTGTGTTTGCCACAGATCTTATTTTTTATAATATTCCAAAATCCAATGAAAATATCCCATTGGCTCTTTGTCGAGGGAGCCCTTGTTATGCTAACTTTTGGGTGGGCCTACAAAAATATCTCATCTCTGCACCACTCTATTTACACTCTTTCTATTATTGTAGAAGCATAAATGTAAAAACACATGACTTTACTTCACCACCGCTAAGCAAAAGGCGGCTAATGTTGGGCTATAAAGGAGCTACATCACGGTCACATGACTTCACGTCACCACCGCTAAGCTAAAGGCGGCAAATGTTGGGCTATAAAGGAACTACATCACGGTCACATGACTTCACGTCACCACCGCTAAGCTAAAGGCGGCTAATGTTGGGCTATAAAGGAACTACAGCACGGTCACATGACTTCACGTCACCACCGCTAAGCTAAAGGCGGCTAATGTTAGGTTATAAAGGAACTACATCACGGTCACATGACTTCACGTTCCCACCGCTAAGCTAAAGGCGGCTAATGTTCAGTTGGCTAGACACTTGTTAGCAAATGCAGTTTTCAAGACACAACAAGCTTCAAACATTAACTAGTTGGATATTTTGTGACATATTTCATGATGTAGAACAAAACAAAAGAACATCTCTTCAGATTGTGTTTATTTTAACCATTCAGGAAAACATTGAATTTGAGACAAGGGAACCCAGAGTGCTCAAATGCTACTTAATGTCCAGGGTTGAGGACTCATTCCTGCACCACTCTATTACCCCTGTAAATCCTGTGAAAATACACTTGGGCTGTTCTTTTCTAATAGGACTTTTGAAATGCCAGGGCCGGGTTGTGTAAGACAGGCGACCACAGACAGAGCTTTATTATTGTGTAAAGCAGCAGGGACTGTGGTCAGGATCACTCACTGGCATGTAGGCACTGTGGCTTTGTTTCACAGACATGTTGAAATACTCCCTTTCTGAGACTCCTCACAAACACCCAATCAAAGGATTTCATATTACTCAACCAAAAATATCTATCTTTTAAGTCACTCTTTGAAAAGCATTGAATTTGCACTATAACTTCCTGTGTCATCTGTCTGTGTTTGTTATAGCTTATCTATTTCAAACCTATTTTGAGACTGAGGAAATAATTGTTTTGACTAATTAGTAGTTAAGTATAACCTCCTTTTATGTTATTTGGTTAGTGTTAGGCATCTCTGTAGAGCAGGAACTCCGTCTGATTCTAGATGTGTTTTTTTTATTTTAAATACTTTCTGTTCAGTGCCCCCTGTCTAACGCTCTGGATATTTCGCTGGTGTGTACCATTTCACATATCTCCATTCTGTCTAGTGAATTCTTTAAAAAAGTTAATGATAACAGAGTCAAAGGTGGAAGTAGTAGATTTTTTACTTGAATACAATTATTAATACCACACTGCAAGAAGTAAAATCCCTGCAAGTAATCCGCGAAATGTAATTAAAGTATTAAATGCAAAAGTACTCAAAGCAAAATAAATAAAAAATAACAATATTTCCCTTTAAATTGTCAGTTTAAAGTGGCAGAAAATACTGAAGTACAAGTACCTCTGAATTGTAACCCTGAGAGAGGATTTAAAGTGATCAGCGGTAAAACCTGTGCACACACACACACACACACACACACATACACACACACACACACACACATACACACACATACACACACACACACACACACACACACACACACACAGACAGAGTATCACAGTGCAACACACACACACACACACACACAGACAGAGTATCACAGTGCAACACACACACACACACACACACACAGACAGAGTATCACAGTGCAACACACACACACACACACACACACCCACACACACAGACAGAGTATCACAGTGCAACACACACATACACACACACACACATACACACATACATACACACACATACACACACACACACACACACCCACACACACAGACAGAGTATCACAGTGCAACACACACATACACACACACACACATACACACATACATACACACACATACACACACACACACACACACACACACACACAGACAGAGTATCACAGTGCAACACACACACACACACACACACACAGTATCTCCGGTTCTTCCAGTACTGATCAGCGGAGGCAGCAACAAAGGGCTGATTGTTGAGGAGCCTCCTGATTGGTCCTCTTCAGAAAATACACACTCGTGATTTGCCAACCTGTGTTTGAATATAAAAAGACATGTTGTGGCTAAGCTCCTGCCACACCTCCGAATATATGAAGCCGACATGGGAGAGTCAAACACTCGCTCCTTTACAGTATGAAGTCAGAAATCCTATATTAGTCCCAAAGCGTGGTCTTTGAATTAGCAATAAAAAGAGGAGACATATATATTAAAGGGGGCTAACACACTTTAATAAAACAAAAAATTAAATAAGTAGACAATTAAAGGTGGGGTAGGTAAGTTTGAGAAACAAAAATGTCATCTGTGGAAGCCGTGGCGCTGTAAAAAGCACGACCAATCATCTGAGCCGGCCCGGCTAAAGTAACTGGATGGCCTACCTGCCTGTCAGCCTTCCATCTGGGCACAAACTTATCTCGTGCCCTCATTGGTCATGTGCGCGTTCGTGTGTGTTGGAGGAGGGGCTCTGTGAGGAAGTGGCAGATTTTCTCCGGCTGTGTATTTTCAAATTCTAGCGATCTCGAGCTGGTTTCTCCAAAACGACCTACCCCACCTTTAATTAAATAGGTAGCAATATTTAAAAATAAATAAATAAAATTAAAACACATCAAATGAGGACTGGGACAACATATCACTATCAGTAAAACAAAAAAAAATCACATGTAGAGTTTACAATGCATTTTAACGTCAGACAAAAAATAAGAAATGTTCCTAGATGTTTATTACAATCCCATTTCCCCCCATATTTATCCATCTTCAATCCTTTTTACTAACTTTTATAAACATGTATTTATAGTTGTGTTATTGAGCCCTTTAGGGATATTTCCAACAGCTTTTATAATAGTTACATTATTGTTCCTTTTCTTACAATTTAAGTTCCCTTACTGATTCTACACCAAAGCAAATTCCTCTGTATGGTTAGACACCGGATTCTGATAGTGAATTATTTTTTTAAAGAAAGGCAGATTTTTTAGATTAAATGACTCACTTCATTTCAAAAAGGCCCCAAAACTCACTTGTGTATTTACTCTAAGAATAAATGATGGATGACTGGTGCATGACTCATGGCGTTTCCTCTCAAGAACAAAATGCGAATTTGTGCAAAACTCAAAGTTTTTTTACTTCACTATATCTGTTTCACAGGATGCTTCAGAGTGTTGCAGGAGGAGGGAGTGCCGTATCAAACTGTACAACCCTTTACATCACCTGCAGGGTGGGGTCGACTCGCCCAATCAGGTCCGACTGCATTTTCACTTCAGTCTCTCTGTCGCTCTCTGGCTTTTGTACACTCTCTATCGTCCTCAGGTTAAAGCTCACCTGTAGTGAGAACAGCTTGTTAAGACATCAAGCCATATAGTCTGGGAACAAGTGGTGGCAAAGTAAATATGGTTCCACATTTTTCTTCGCTATTAAAGTCAATAATTTACAACAAAAAACGTAGATATTCTTTGGATTGAACTGAATATGTATCGACATTTTTATTTTTAATAAATATTTTCTATACATGTAAAGACTCCATTTGTGTAAGATTAAAGCTACCATACATTGATACAATATATAATATATATTTTTTTAAAGATATCTGAAATTCTGGAGCTTAACTCTGTAATAAAAACAAATTGCCAGAAATCAAATTATACAGATTGAAAAGGTGTGGAAATGATCACATGCACCACCTTCACATGCACACAGGGAGTCATCACTTTATGACACTGGATATTGTCTAAGGTTGAAGTGGGAAATGCAGGAAATAAAACTCAAAAATTAACAACTATCTGAAATCATAGTCACAACTTTACATGAAACAATCCTTCTCCTGTACTCCTTCACTTCCTTTTAAACCTTTAAAAAATACACATAAAAAAGAGAGAATGCTATAAAATAATTCAAAGGTTAACAACAAATAACACACATAAATTGAAATAATAATAAGACAAACGGAATTATTCGATCAAATAAAAATAAATATATATAAATAGAAAACACGGTGAAGGTCCTGAAGTGACCCCATGACATCACATGTTACCTGTTAGACGCTTTTATCCAAAGCAACACGAAATGCCGTGAGACTGTGTTGTATAGTCACGAAATTAATCTATTGATTCGTGTTCACCATTTCACCATTTTTTTCGTGTCAGACGGAACGATTTTAAAAGCAATGTAAATAATAACAAATTAGAAGGAAAAACAGATTTAAAAAAATACAGGTTTCAGTATTCTGAGGCTCTGAGACATTTCCTTTCCTCGAGGACAGCAAGAAAACTCCGACATTATACAATTTAAAATAAAAGGATTAGGCTTAGGGTAAGATATTGAGTAAGAAAATGTTTTTATGAACCACACAGCTTCTGGTCTTCAAAGACCCGACCGGACAAAAACACGTGGTGCAGGCACGAAACACACTACCAATAGAAATACATTGCTTTGAAAATCGTTCTGTGTGACACGAAAAAAAAATGCGAAAATCGTGCTGGTGAACACGAATCAATAGATTAAATTAATTAATTAATAACACGAAATGCCTTGAGACTGGGTTGGACTATAACACGAAATGCCGGGAGACGGTGTTGATACAGAGGTGTCTCTTATCTTGGGTGGGGCTTTACGAGAACAAACGGTAGATTTTTAAGAGAAGAAACACCTCGATCCCAAACCTGAATTAGAAAACTTCAAAACTCTGATCTCTCCCACGGGGACGGGCTGTGTTTATTCAGTGACATCGAGGCGTGGCGTCACAAACTCTGCTGAAAATGAATGATAAGATCAGAGGTTATATGCAAAATGGAAAAAGATGAGTCCATGTTCTGGATAAGGGAGGGAAAACCTACTTACATTTTATATTTGGTCAGGCGTAAAGTAATATCTTTGAATACTTATACACTATGTGTATGTATTGGAAAATACACATTTATTGGTTTTATATCGTGTAGTACAATGCAGACTTGGAGTAGACTAAATAAATGAAATATCAAGGAGGAGTATTTTCATGGTATTCACCTGTGTAGTCAATTAACTCTACTTCTCTTTTTGAGTTCCCTGGTGCATCAACACCCATCAGTTACTGAAGTGGTTGAAGGTTTACAGTTAGTATTATAATTGAGCCTGAATGAATGCTTTGTATTGAACACATGGGGCAGTTAGGACATATTTTGATTAGTATCTATATCATAAAGAAGTGGGAGAAGTACTCAGGTCTTGTACTTGAGTAAAAGTAGAAGTACTCAGGTCTTGTACTTGAGTAAAAGTAGAAGTACTCAGAACTTGTACTTGAGTAAAAGGAGAAGTCCTCAGATCTTGTACTTGAGTAAAAGTAGAAGTACTCAGATCTTGTACTTGAGTAAAAGAAGAAGTACTCAGATCTTGTACTTGAGTAAAAGGAGAAGTCCTCAGATCTTGTACTTGAGTAAAAGTAGAAGTATTCAGATCTTGTACTTGAGTAAAAGTAGAAGTACTCAGATCTTGAGTAAAAGTAGAAGTATTCAGATCTTGTACTTGAGTAAAAGGAGAAGTACTCAGGTCTTGTACTTGAGTAAAATGAGAAGTACTCAGGTCTTGTACTTGAGTAAAAGTAGAAGTACTCAGATCTTGTGCTTGAGTAAAAGTAGAAGTACTCAGATCTTGTGCTTGAGTAGAAGTAGAAGTACTCAGATCTTGTACTTGAGTAAAAGTAGAAGTATTCAGGTCTTGTACTTGAGTAAAAGTAGAAGTACCAGAGTGTAGGAATACTCTGTTACACTAAAAGTCCTGCATTCAAAATGTTCCTCAAGTGAAAGTAGAAAAGTATTCTCATCAAAATATAGTGAAAGACAGTAAAAGTAGTCGTTGTGCAGATTGGTCCATTTCAGAATAATATATATGATATGTTTTATAATGATTGATCATGAAAGTGTTCTCAAAGCTGGTGAAGGTGCAGCTAGTTTGAATGACTTTGTAGACTGCAGGGTAGCTGGTGGATTTACTCCAGGTGGAACTAAAGTCTGATTTAACACTTGATTATATTTAACATCATTCATCCAGATCTGTGAAGTAACTAAAGGTATTAAATACATGTAGTGGAGGGAAAGTACACTATGTACCTCTGAACTGTAGAGGAGTAGAAAAATAGGTAGCAAGTACCTAAAAATGGTACTTAAATAGTAGGTTACTTTACACCACTGATCGTATATAAGTATCTTCTATTAATTATCTGCCAACATTTATAGTCGGAAAACCTGCAGTTGGATTTAGAAACCATAAACATATTATTATTACATCTTTGCACTCAGATGTCAAACATGGTTTATCAAATCTAGGGATGAATCTCATTCAGCTTCTTTAATAGGAACAGAGGTGGTGTATTGTTGACTGTGGCTCCCATTGAGAGTGATAGTGTTGTCATGGAAATGGCGATGTGTTACCATGGCAAAGGTCTCAGGTCTCATGCTGGGTATGTTTAGCATTCCTGCTCTCTGATCCACGTATGAAAAAAAAAAAAAAAAGTATATTTTCCATGACGACCGCATTAAAACACACAGGACTCAGCTTTCACAAAAGGAGAAGAGCCTTGGTTTCATTTAGTGAGAAAGGGTGTGTGTGTGTGTGTGTGTGTGTGTGTGTGTGTGTGTGTGTGTGTGTGTGTGTGTGTGTGTGTGTGTGTGTGTGTGTGTGTGTGTGTGTGTGTGTGTGTGTGTGTGTGTCTGTGTGTGTGTTGCACTGTGATACTATGTGTGTGTGTGTGTGTGTGTGTGTGTGCGTGGGTGTGTGTGTGTGTGTCTCTCTTTGTCTGTGTGTGTGTGTCTCTGTCTGTGTGTGTCTCTCTTTGTGTGTGTGTGTCTGTGTGTCTCTCTCTGTTTGTGTGTGTTTCTCTCTCTATGTGTCAGTGTGTGTCCCTCTCTCTCTCTGTGTGTGTGTCTCTCTCTTTGTGTGTCCCCCTGTCTGTCCCCTGTCTGTGTGTGTGTGTGTGTGTGTGTGTGTGTGTGTGTGTGTGTGTGTGTGTGTGTGTGTGTGTGTGTGTGTGTGTGTGTGTGTGTGTGTGCGCATGTGTGTGTGCCTGTAAATTGGATCTGCTGCATCTGAAGGTCAGCGTACAGGTGGATGATTCCTGCGTGTAACTACCCCCCCGCTCTACCTGAGGCGGACCAGGGAGACTTCGACTCACCGCTCTCTTATTTGAATAGAAACCACAAGAAAACAAGTGACCTCAGCTCCACGAGTATTTCTGTCTCTCGTGTTTCTATGACTGACTTTCATTAGTGTTCGTCTTAGTGAGTGGGCTTTGCTACAGCATGCAGCTGTAAGCAGGAGAGCAAAGTTATTCCTGGAAAAACTCAAGATTTTAGGAGAATAACGGGGCGGATCAGGCAGTCAACTCGAGCACCAATGGGACATGAACACGTGACGCACCCCGTCCCTCTTACAACCAACCAAACACATTCTCCTAAACATGCTGCTCTATTGAAGCTGCCAGGTCTTCCTGCCTCTGCCTCGCTATGCTGCTGCTGCTGTGTTCACTTGCTATTGCTTCCACCCCAGCTTCCACCTGTAGGCTCGGGGGATAGTTCTCTAATCATCACTCAATGTTCTTTGTAAACCTGTGGAGTGATGAGGCCCGAGCCTAGACGCCAAACTCAAACTATATGCCAGTTTTTTTCCAATAATACGTGATTTTTCCAGAGGAACGTCTGGTTTATTGTCTTTCAAATTTATGAATGTATTTAGAGATTAAAGATAACCGTATACGATAGAAATACTTGGATATTGTCAGAATTGAAAGTCACAATTTTAGGGGAATGCAATTTATTAACTTATAATATTTGTACAATATGTTTGTATTTACATCTGTTTTCCTGCAGATTGGGGGTAGGGTCATATTCCTGAAAAAATTGCCAGAATTTTTAAAATTAAGACAGATTTTTTTGTATTTCTTTCAAGGTTAAAGTTGTACATTTACAAGTGAAAAACCTGGATATTGTTGGAGATTAAAGCCACACAATTCAGAATATAAAGTTGAAACCCTTTTATCAAAGTTACAATGTCCCTGCCCCTTCACTATACATGTATTTATTCCTACGGCCACTTTGTCCATCAAGTCCTTATTTCAGAATTATAGCATTTCAATTGCTAGTTTCAACGTAACTTGCATTTTTCTTAGTATTTCTGGAATAATTGCTGAATACTGAACCTGCCCCCAATTATGTGTGCGCTCCACTTCAAAGACTAAGAAGAAAATTGGATTTCTGTAAAGAATGATTAAACAGACAAAATATCCTCATTGAGCCCGATTAGTTTTTTCTTCAGGAAAGTATTCTCGGTGTGTGTTTGATGGTTTATGGTGACCTTTCTGAGTTATCAGACACGGTTAGCAGAGAGCCTCTGACATTTACACTCAGAAACCACTAACTATAATCAATGACCTCCGTGAACAGCAAAATGTTATTATGTTTATTAAATAGAGTCTCAGTTAGAAATTCTCCCTCAAACTGAGCATGTGATGTGTTCAGGAGCAGATGTCTCGGAGGAATTTAGTTGAATCTGAGGTACTTGCAGGGCCGCCGCTTGAACCGGACCAGAAGGGGGCCCCCATAGAAGGTAGATTAAGAAGGTCCCCACAGACTCTAGAATCGGCACTGGGTACTTGTACTTCAACCAGGAGAGACGGTTTTCATGTAAGGACACGTATTTATTGCCAGGAATACACAAATGAATTTAATTGAGTTTTGGCGATTAGGCCCCGTTGTGCAGGAGTATCATTCGGGAGGGGAGAACCGATCCGATGAAACCCCCCGGGGTCTAGACACTGGTGGTGGTGAATGGATGGTTGGGGTCGGTCTGAAGGGAAGTGGCTTAGCTTGACCCTGGTGGTGGTGAAAGGATAGTTGGGGTCGGTCTGAAGGGGAGGGGCTTAGCTTGACCCTGGTGGTGGTGAAAGGATAGTTGGGGTCGGTCTGAAGGGGAGGGGCTTAGCTTGACCCTGGTGGTGGTGAAAGGATAGTTGGGGTCGGTCTGAAGGGGAGGGGCTTAGCTTGACCCTGGTGGTGGTGAAAGGATAGTTGGGGTCGGTCTGAAGGGGAGGGGCTTAGCTTGACCCTGGTGGTGGTGGTGAAAGGATAGTTAGGGTCGGTCTGAAGGGGAGGGGCTTAGCTTGACCCTGGATTCAGAGGGACAGGAGGTGAAAAGGAGTGGAGGAGGGTTGCGTCGAGTCACCTGAAATGACAGCTGTCAGAGAGGAGATTTAAAAGGGTTAGCAGAACGCTATGATAGGCTTGTGAGAATAGAGCGAAATTATTGGTTAAGCCTGGGAGTGACGCCCCCGATCACTTATTGAGAGGAGAGAGAGTAACATAGGAATAGTAAATGAATGAGTAAAGGCGGTCTTCCTGGTTGAACTTGCGCCGAGCTTAATTTCACCTGAGTATTTTTTACCATGTTATGCTAGTTCATACGTTCACTCCAGTATTAGCTTCTTGGTTTTTATTGATTATGAAAACACACATAATAATACATTTTTTGGATATCTTTTTTTAATCTTGCCAGTTACTTTTGCATTAGGGCAGGGATATCTAGATACTTCCCAAGGTTTGACATAATGAATTGTGCTACTTTTAAAGCAAGCAACGATGTTTTCAACTCTGTAATCAAAAAGGTCCGCAAAAACGCTATCGAAGCAGATCCTACCGTTGCTACGTTAGTTCAAACGGTAACAACGGACTATTTTTCTTAGCGGATGCATGTCGTTTTAAATATGACTGTCGGGTGTTCTTTTCCCCATAATGACCGCCTCGCTGCACATTATCCTTTACTTAATCACTTCATCTCCAGCTATGAAACAATGAAGCATGGTAATAATGAATGACCTTGCAGCAGTATGCACACCTCCTCCCCCCTTTAAATTCCTCTCTTCCTCCCTCCCTTTTCTCCCTCATGCCTTAACTTGCACTCATTTGCCCCCCTTCCTCTCTCCCTCTCCTCACAGCCAACAACATTCCTTCATCCTGAAACTCCTTCCTCCTCCCTCTGCAACAAAAGCGGGAAAGAGGGAGGAGATGGGGAACGCTCTCCGGCTGTTTGTTTACATGTGACACAGAGACGCTTTGGTTGTGATTTGGCTCGTCTGTTGCCATGGCAGCGGGCGAGGAATCGTTGTAAATAATGCGAAATGTTTTGGGAGTTCCCCCTTACCCTCACACGTCAGTGAGTCACTAGTACTCACCAGCTGAGGGAAGTACAGCTACTCAAGGCTGGTGTTCATGTTTTATTTTTATTAATCATTATACACATTATTTATTGTGTGAAATTGAGCTATTTATTTATTTCTGCCTTTTATTTATTTTATTTTTTATTTTTTAAGTAGTTTGTGACAAACTCTGAACCTTGTTTTCTACCTTTTATTAATGAATTTGCATTTTATTTAAATGTTTTCATTCATTTATGACCATTTATTTTTGTAATTTCTTTAGGCATTTATACATGTCATCAACTTGTGTATTATTTTATTAATTTATTTTGTACTTTACAGATTGATTTCAAAATGTTAAAAATACTTTGAATAAACATTAACATATAATGAAAGGCTAAGATATCCAGCAGCCGTAAACAACGTAATTAAAGTTAGCTGCACCTTTACCAGCTGTGATCAAAACATTAATGCATCAGTTATTTAATATATATAATACTTTTAATTTTGGTACTTTAACCATATTTTACTAAAGGAAGGACTTTTTCTTTCTTTTGTGTATTTTGATGCAAATACTTGTTTTACTTAATAAGGTTTTAAATGTCGAACTTTTACTTCTATCAGAGTATGTTTACGCTGTAGTATTACTATGTATACTTAAGTAAAGTATCTGAGTACTTCATCCACCTCTGAACGTTTTAAATGACTACTTTACTCGAGTATTTCCATGTATCTACTTGATACTTCTAAAAAGAGAAATAATCAAATGTATTTTACAGCTTTAGTTCACTTCAACTTTTGATACTTCAAGTATATTTTGAATCCCACATAATTGAAGTAAAGCAGGACATTTTGAATTGTATCAGAGTACTTCTACAATATAGTATCACTGTTTTGACTTCAGGAAACAATCTAGTCTCACCACTGCATGAGACACTAAACACAAAGGAAAACATTTACATTTCCTGCCCACAGAAGTAGTGGAAATAGTGGCTGGAGTTTCTTTTTTTCTTCCAGAAGTAGACAGAAAGATCGGGTGTGACAGGCAGCGTGAAGCAGCGTCGGAGGAGGAGCAGGGATTATGTGTAAAGCAGCCAGAGGCTTGTCTGGGGTGTGGACTTTAAAAAGAGGGCTGGGTCAAAAGAGGGCGGAAGGGTAGCTACTAGTTTTTGTGCATTTAGAGTGCGAGTCTGAAATCAGTATCCCTGAGAGCAGGAGGAATTAGACGGAGACACACAGGCAGCAAACAGTAAGTCAAAACTCTTATTTATACCTCTATAGGACTCATTTATATATTTCCAATGTTTAAAATAGTCTTTTAACAGGATTATGCAGGTTTTATTGAATGAATGCAGGTGTGTGTGTGTACCTTCAAATAGCTGTTCACCTTCACGGGCTTTACAGTAACTCCTTCCCTGTCCTGGTGTCCAAAAAGGCTTCTTTCCACATGTGTTCAGCTCCTGCAGCACAACAAAGTTAATTGTTTTTAAAGATAGACTTTTTTACTGCATGCTTTTTGTATTTTTAGCAAACCTGAGCCACATGACCCCATTTTTTTCTGCCTGGTGGAAAATACGCCACAGATCTTGTTTTCAAGAAGCAAGAATTTGGAGGTGTGTTTTATATTAAAGCAACTGTTGAACTAACTTCACTGAAGTTGCTCATACAGTTTGAGCATTTGACAGAAGATCGAAATAATAAGAAATTGTTCAAAAACTCTTTCTGGATCAGGCGGGGGATGTTTGTAAAGATGCAGCAGGCGTGACATATCGTGCAGCCGACCTGCTCATTGCATGTGTGTGGTTGCGTGAGAATGTGTGTGTGTGTGTGTAGCCCTTGACCACTCCTTTACCCGTTGTCGAGAAACAGCTCATTCCAGATGTGCCTCTCCGTTCACACACCCATTGCAGATTATTTAGCTAAAAAAAGGTTCCCACAACACAAAGTGGGTCAAAAGCCAGAAGAGCCACCAGTGACGAGGCCTCAGGTGAGAGAGAGCGGAGGTTACGATGTGTCGTAATTCAAACCCTGGGAAGCGGGCGTGGGCTAAACGTTAGAATGGCAGGTTTTCTTGACAGTTATTTTAAGGTGTGGAGACAAGCCTGAACTCATCTACCCCGCCATAAACTTCCCTCCTTTACACTTTCTTTCATCTGCCAAACCGTATCTTCGATTTCCTTCCACAAATGTACATCAACACCTCAAGATAAGAGCGTTTCTCGCCGTCTATTGGCAGGCATTTCACCGTGAGAGCTGTAACTCAGTAATTAGAAGTTGTGAAGCCACACCCTGAGTGGATGCCAGGTTTTCGCCTTGCTTTGAGCGTGTTTATGAAGATCTGTGTACTTGCTTCGAGCTGGGGTGTTAAACCACACAGGAAGTGCCTTTGTTATTGGCCACATTTGACTCTTTCTGCTCACTGTAGCTGCCAGTCTGCTGTGTTTTTTTTTATTAGCGAACGAGTTAGCCCTGCAGTTATCCTGCATAATAAAGTGGTGTGACAAGTTTCCTCTTGTGCTTCTCTTTCTTTCTCCAGCAATCTTCTTCATCATGCTGATCCTTCTCGCCGGTATCTTTGCCATTCACATCATAGGCATCATCATCCTCCTGGTGGCCACCATTGACAATGTAAGTACATTTGGTTGTGTTTTAAAGTGATGGAAGTTTAATTCAACACACCTGAACCACACCTTCTACCTCAGTTCTTGACCAGCCCTACCTAATCCCTGACTTCCTCCCTAGTTTGAGTGTTAAAAACACAGAGCTATGTGCTTCTCCTCGATGCTGACAGACTGCAGAAAATCTTAGGAGGAATTTCTGCAGTCTGTCAACTAGGGCTGTACCCGAATATTCGACTATTCGAATATTCGTTCGTTGGCCAACTATTCGGGTTTCAATTTCATTATTCGGATATTCGTTTTTTTATTTTTTTTCCCAAAAAAATTTTTTCCCCCTAAATGTATGCTATCAATAAAGGCGAATTTCCATATTCTTATACTATATTTATACTTTTGAATTGCACTGTTAAAATGCGGAAATATATACAATCTCAGCCTGTGCTCCTGACATCGCGTTCACTCACAGTCACGAACGCAAACGGCACGCTTCTCCTCGCTTCACCTCGCTTCACACACCTGAACACAAAATGCCGAAGACTCCAGCTGTGTGGGACCATTTTAAATTGGACGACGGTAAGAAGAAGGCAGTGTGCCAAATATGCGACAAGAAACTGGCCGGTGGCACAACAACTCTGAAAAGTCACCGGATGCTGTAAGTAGTAGCCTAGCTTAGCTTAGCTGTTGTCAAGTTGCCATGATGAAGCTGCGTTATCCGCCGTTTAAACAGTAACGTTACACATGATAAAATCGTGCTCTTACTATCCTTGGAAAATAGTTGCAAGCAAGCAACCAAATTGTTTTTTTATATTAGTTTTTCAATTTTATCCGAATAGTGAAAATAATAGGAGCGATGTGGGAACATCTGGAGCTAAGGCAATTATTGGCATACAGTTCGTTCATTTATTTTTCGTTCATTTATTTAAATACCGTTTACGCCTATATCCCCGGCGCTGCACTGCGGCTGGGTTACATGCAGAGGACACATTTAGTTTTAATGTATGCGAGTACTGAGACAATAAATAAATATAAATCGTAATAGTATGCTCTTTCTGCGCTTCTGCTTAACAGTGTGTTGTCAGGTGTCTCGGAGCGTGTTATGAAAAAAAATCTCCGCACCGAATATTCGAATATTCGCTGCTGATTACTACCGAATATCCGGAGCCCGAGAAATGGTATTCGGGACAGCCCTACTGTCAACGAGCCTCTGTTCTCCTCAAGGCCGCATTTTTGACATTTCTTGGTGACAGATGGGGCCGATGTAGTGTCGTCACCTGGTGTCACCGAGAGCATTTTAGCCCTAGGCACAGTGTTGTTAAGAAAGTGAACATACACGTGTAAATATGTCAGATTCTTGCCTGTGATGTAGTGAATATTGCATCTGAGTGAGAAACAGGGAATGTGACCGTGACAGGCGGATGTGCATTCCTATCTTTGAGAATAGTCGCTCTTGCTTGCAGCTTTTTAAATACATGTCATTTACATTGTGCTTTGAGTCGACTCTCCATTGGTTTCAAATAGAGGTCAACTTGTGTAGGAGACTATGAAAACATTTACCCTACTTCTCACTTGATTCAACACCTCAGTAAACACATTCCAAACTGGTCTCAATTGCTAGTTTAAAGTCTTGAGTTATCAATTGGTTACAAAAAAGTCAAATTGTGTAGAAATCTGAGGAAAAAAAGCTTTATCTCACTTGATTTATAACCTCAGTAATAATTGTCATGGCCTCAATCGCTAGCTTCAAGTCTTCTCCAATACAGCATGATGTTGTTTTTGTAAATTATGGACCAATTTCGGACCATAAAGGATCCCCTTTCTTTATCGTGAGGTATCCTTTAAGGCGTGGCCACTTTATCATTAACAAGTTGCTATCACGTTGTCCGGTTTGGGTGTTGTCTGGGATTGCTCCTTTCCAGTTGATGAAAGTTGATTGTAATAATTTGGTTGCCTTCAAATATCTTCGTGTTCTCCTTAAGATCCATCCTCTTGTTTTAACTCTGGTTCCAATAAAACATTATGGCTACAACCAAAAACCAACATGGCGACAACCACATATCAAGATGGTGGCAGTCAAAACACGTCATATCTAAATTTGAAACCCTAGATTTGCGAAACTTGGTGAAAACACTTAACTTAACCTTGACAATGCCTAACGTTAACTGTCTGTAAACCCTAACCCTAAATACGAGCACCAAAATGCAAAACTTAAGCATGTTGTGAGTTTGGCCATTCTTTATATACAGTATAGTCAGAACACACACTAGGTTTACACACCCTCCTGCTTTGAATGATCCCTCCAGCATTAATTCATTAACCTTTATTCAGTTCATAGGAATGTTTTTCATACTTGTGCAACCGCTGCAACAAAGTGGGACCATGATTTTTAAAGTAACATGTCGTTTCTTCCCTGTTTTAGGCTTGGTGGATGACTGAGGTAATATCCACTGATGTGTGGGCTCGGTGGATTCAGACGAGCGGGGTGTGGAACCTCACAGATCTTCCCACAGATTCAACCTACCCACAGGGTAAGTCAAACACACCGCCTTTAAACAGGAGAACTTGTTTCCATGCGTACTACACTTTGACAAAGTCATATTTAATTAATTAAAAACAAAGTTTGCCCTCAAGGTTTTATTGATTTTGTTGCCAGTTTGTTCAACTTGTTCTGATATAACCTTGTTTTGTCAAAGATACTGGAAAACTGGCTTCAAATACACAGTATTTCTCTTAAATATTGAGTCATGCCTAAAAGACAAAGTACTCTTTAAGCATCTTTTGCCTCTCTGGTTGTTATTTTATTGGATTTTGAGAAATACTATTGCTCCGTCCCGATTGGTGCACAGAGGCATCCTTTTCTTCAAATGAAATGAAAAACATTCAAGTGATGTTATCTTACTTTATCCAGCCCTTTATGTGGCATCTTTCCAGAACATGGCATGCAAATGATTTGACAAAACACACAATGGGTTTTCAGTTATCCAAATAATGACTTTTGGATTGCAAATCAAGACGAGTATAGCTCAATATGACGCTGCCATAATGCAAATGTCGTAGCAGAACTCAATGAAATGACTTCATCTTGAACCTAATGTAAAGTGATGTTAACTTTTGGACCTTCAAAATACTCCGCATGTTTCAAAATCCTGAGATATTTATGGTGTTTGAACGCCACATTCCTGCCATTCTGACCAGATGTGACCAGAACACGGTGTCTCTGCAGAGTAACAGTTTCCTGGGTGTGTCAGTGTGATGTTTAGCACATATTTCAGTGACACTCCCCCCTCTCACACACACATTTTCACTCATATTGTCCCTCTGTCGCCCCCTGCAGATTACCTCCAGGCGGTGCAAGCCAGCTCGGTTCTCGCCTGTATTTTCTCCATCATTGGAATCTTTGTGTTCTTGGCTCAGCTGTTCACTCTGGAGAAAGGACAGAGGTTCACCATCTCCGGCGCTTTCCAGCTCCTCGCCTGTGAGTATCTCTGTTACTCTGTGGGGGAAGGGTCCATTTACTCAAGTACTGAAATCAAGATAAGATAAAAAGTACTTTATTGATTCCAATTTGGGAAATGTTTGCATTGCAGGCAGCAGCATAACAAGAAACGGCATTGTGCACAAACATTTCAAAGATTAGAAATAAACATTCCAACATGTAAACATCTCAATAGAAATAAAATACCATTTAAAAACAAGTGGAAATATACATGTTGAATTACAAAAAAAGACTACTTTTAGGTCCCTGTACTTGAGTATTTCTATTTAATGCTACTTTATACTTCGTGTAATGTTCCCTAACATAATGCAAAATACACGCGTGTGTGTGTTGTTGGATTTGTACACTCCCCCTGTAAAACCAAAACGTATCACATAAGCAAATGATAAATAAATAAATAAAATAAAAGCACAATTTTTACTCCACTGTATTTATTTTATAGCTTTAGTTCAGATTGAGATGTTACATTAAAAAACAAGTGATAAACTAATGCATCTATTCAAATGAATCTGTTGCAAGAATTATCAAATATATTAAAAAAACGTAAGAAAGGCGTAATCATGGTTAAATTGTGTATCAGGTTCATAAGGTAATAAGTTAGTACTTTATTGATCCACATTTGGGAAATGTTTGTGTTGCAGCAGCATACAAAGAAATGGCATTGTACAATATAAATAAAAAGACTAGAAATAAACAAGAAAGTCGAAAAATATACGTGTGGAAATTACAAATTAACAAAAACAAAGTATAAAGCAAGTTATTATATATACATAAGTATGTGAGGCTGTGGCGCAGTGGGCTAGTGTGTTGGTGTTCGTATCAAGGGGGCACAGGTTGAAACCCCACTGCAGTCTTTGTGTCCCCGAGACACTTCACCCCAAATTGCTCCTGTGGGGAGTATGTTAGTCGCTTTGGATAAAAGCGTCTAACATGTCATGTGAGGGAAGGAGTATTACATATTAAACTGGATATCTAAATGTAACGGTGTGATTTTAAATCCAAGAGAAGCTATGGAGCAATTAATAGTGTGCAAAACAGTTGTAGTTTACTAGTTCTTAGTATAGGTTTCTTGACTTAATTCAGCGATCTGAGTACCTCTCCACTCCTCCTCACTCACCTCCTCGTCTCCTTTCCTTGCAGGTCTTTGCATCATGATCGCAGCCGCCATCTACACCGACCGTTTCCACCTGGACGAGAGTGGCTGGTACGGTCACTGCTTCATCTTGGCGTGGATCGCCTTCGCCATCACCTTCATCTCCTCAATCATTTACTTCGTGTTACGCAAGAAGACGGCGTGAGAAGGACACTAGAAGCTTTTCCCTGACCGACCCCCAAAAAACCCTCAGCTGGACATACCCTCGCTGCTGAAATCTGATTTATTTTTAGTCACAGATGTTGTAATATTTGACATCAGATTCAAGCTGCTAGTGTATATTTAGCTCAAGATAAACCTGTTAATACTCTCAAATACTATCATTGTTTAATTGAGTTTGCTGTCAGGTGTTTTCGTAGTAAAAGGCAAACTCAGGTAAATAACGGCTGGATTTGAGACCGTTTTCAACCCAGATTTTGGGCTGGATTTCTACAGATTAAGACTTTTTGTGGTGTTAACTGAACAAGATGTGCCTTAGGATATAAGACGCCATGATAAATGAAGATCTATCATTATTTCTAGCAGGTTGAATAATAAAATCTGTGGTATTTTTTGTACATTTATATTGGATAAAAAGGGGCGAGTTTATTCTTAGTTTTTCTTTTTCTTTTCTATTTTCTGCTCTGGTCTTACTTTATATAATGTGCCAAAAACAGAGTGACCAAATGTGGTAAAAAAATCCATTCCTCTGTCGCAGATGTATTTGTAATCTAATGATAAGACTATATGAAGATAAAATACTAAAGCTTCTTTTATAATTATTTGGGATTACGAAGACACAAATCTGGTTTAAAAATCAAATATAAACTCTTACACTACATTATTGTTTTCACAGTTAAAAGATGTTCTTATATCTTTCAAAGGAGTTTTATTCGGTCCACCTTAAATGCATCAATCTCAGTTTCCACTAACCTAGTATGTATGAAATTTGCCATTTTCCATAAATTCAAAATCCAACCACTTGGGGTAATATCTGCTCTGTTTTCCCCAAATGCAACTGCCTTAAAGCGTGAGATATGATGTGTAAATATGTTTCCCATAATGCTCTGTATGTCTTAAGGCTGTTTTATTTTTTGCTACTGTTATTTTTCATCATCGATGACAATAACAATGATTTGTACACTATTAAACTTGATTTCCGACCAATTATTGATGTTTTTCTTTCCCCCATTAGTCATCATAAGGAGTCAAAAGTAGTTGATTAAAGGTGGGGTAGGTACTTTTGGAGAAACCAGCTCGAGTGCGCTAGAATTTGAAAATACACAGCCGGAACAAATCTGCCACTTCCTCACAGAGCCCCTCCTCCAACACACACGAACGCGCACATGACCAATGAGGGCACGAGATAAGTTTGTGCCCAGATGGAAGGCTGACAGGCAGGTAGGCCATCCAGTTACTTTAGCCGGCTCAGATGATTGGTCGTGGTTTTTACAGCGCCACAGCTTCCACAGATGACATTTTTTTAGAGCATTCCATGGAATATAACAAAAAGTGTTTCTGAAATAAATTACATACCCCACCTATAAGTGTTAAATTCTGTTAAATGATTGTCAGAATAATTGCAGACAAAGCAGTTTGATGACCACATTTATTAACATTTTGTGAATTGCCAAAATAAGATTCACACTGTTAAAAACTTTGAATTGGAAATAGTAAGAGTAAGAGACTTTTTTAAATAATATAGTAAAAGTATATTCAGTTTACAAAACAATGGTGCATTTAAACGTTCTGTTGTTGACTGCTCACCAAGTATATTTAGACTTTAGTGAACATTAAATAGAGTGGTGCAGGAGTGAGTTCTAAAACCTGGAAATTAATTTGCATTCAAAGGATTTTTTGGGAACCAAATGATGTCACAGAGAAACACTGAAGTTGTAGTACCACCAAATGGCCACCACGGAAATGTGCTTTAACTTCTGGTTTACTTTCTGCAAGCCTGGATCATCCCCAACATTAGCCACCTTTAGCTTAGCGGTGGTGAAGTGAAGTCATGTGACCTTGATGTAGTTCCTTTATAGCGCAACATTAGCCACCTTTAGCTTAGCGGTGGTGACGAGAAGTCATGTGATCGTGCTGTAGTTCCTTTATAGCCCAACATTAGCCACCTTTAGCTTAGCGATGGTGGGTAACGTGAAGTCATGTGACCGTGCTGTAGTTCCTTTATAGCCCAACATTAGCCACCTTTAGCTTAGCGGTGGTGACGTGAAGTCATGTGACCGTGATGTAGTTTCTTTATAGCGAGTGGTGTTAATATGTGGAAATTATCCTGTGGTACGAAACATGTAAGTATCATAAACATTTGTTTGCCATCAGAGCTTATTTTCTGCAATATTCCGAAAATCCAATGGAAAATCCCATTTAGCTTTTTGTCAAGGGAACCAGGGAGATGCTTTTGAAATAATCTATATTATATTATCATGTGTTGCAAGTCATGCTAGTGAGTTTCATCCTTTAGTTTATCTAAAGAGACCTTTGTACCATGAATGTTTGCAGGGTGTTATTGAGCATAGGATCTTGTAACATGTGATTGGAAAAGGTCCAAATGTATAGTGCTGTGTAAACTAAAAAGAAGTTTATAAAACCTGTGAGATTCTGTTATTCTTTAGACAGACACATAAACTCTTGGTGGACTTGACGCAAGTATTCTGGCTCTTATACTGTTGTACAACAATATATTAAGTCCTTCAATTAGCAGTATGTCTATGTTTCTATTTTGTTATATATTTGGTTATGTCTTGAGTGTCCATGAAATTGCTAACTTAAATCATCGCTGCACCACCCTATAGTCACAAGTCCTGCTATCAAAGAAAGACTCCAGTCTGAATAAAAGCAGTATAATTCACAGTGGGCTGTAGTCCTCTCCCGGATCGCGGCGGCTCTCCTGGTGTCCCGGCAGGGGGAGGCGGGGGGAGACGGAGGGTGGGTATGATGGCGTTTGAGAGGGTAACGAGAGCCGATGGATGGAGGAAGCAGATGCGAGATGGGAGGGTGGAGGAGGGAAGGAGTTGGAGTGAGGAAGAGGAGGGAGGGAGTCAGAGTGCCTTTGACTGGCGGACGGGGTTTTGTAGTAGGGAGACAGGTGGGAGATCCGGGGGGGAGACGGGGGAGAGGTGAGGGCGGGGTTCACGGGGGTGTAGTAAGGAGGCAGCAAACCCACGAAGTTGAAGCTGCAGGCGTTGAGGCTGGAGGTCCGTCGCGGGCCGACCATCAGGACGGTCTTGGTGTAGTTGTTGAGGGTAGAGACTCCGGCTGACATGCAGAGAGTGAAGGCACACCAGGCCATGCTGACGGAGACACAGACCAGAGGGGTTTCACTGGGACGTTACTTTGTAGAAGGGGAGTGACTGGGTGCATACTGGGGCCAGTCAGAGTTCGACTTAAAGGTCCCCTATTATACTGTTTTTATAATAATAATAATGCATTTTATTTATATAGCGCTTTTCACAACTCAAAGACGCTTTCCAGTATGAGGGAGGGTAGACAAACAAGGACAGGCAAACAAGTAAGTATAGTAAAAAAATAAAAATAAAAAGGCAGTCAAGAGGAAGTTGATTGAGAGGGGGGGGGCTTATGGGTAGAGAGAGTTGAAAAGATGTGTTTTGAGGCGGGACTGAAAGACTGTGAGGGACTCAGAGTCACGAAGATCTTGGGGGAGGGAATTCCAGAGCCTCGGAGCTGCCACTGAGAAGGCTCTGTCCCAAAAGCTGCAGAGTGTGGATGTGGGAATGGATAGGAGTCCGGCTGCGGTGGATCTGAGGGACCGTGGGGGTTGATACGCTGTGAGAAGGTTTGTGAGATAAGGGGGGGCCAGATGGTGGAGTGCTTTGTAGGTGAGGACCAGAACTTTGTAGTTGAACTTTGTAGTTGATGCGATGGGAGACAGGAAGCCAGTGGAGGTCTTTGAGGACTGGGGTGATGTAATGCCATGATTTGGTATGCGTGAGGAGACGTGCAGCTGCATTTTGAACCCGTTGGAGTCTGTTGAGGGATGTAGTGCTGATGCCGTAAAGAAGTGAGTTGCAGTAGTCAAGACGGGAGGAAATTAAGGCATGGATTAGTCGTTCGGCTGCGGGGCGGGTGAGAGAGGGTAGGATATTTGTAATATTGCGGAGGTGGAAAAATGAGATTTTGACTGTTTGGTGGATGTGAGGTTCGAGGGAGAGGGTGGGGTCAAAGATTATGCCAAGGTTGCGTGCCTGATTGGAGGGGGAAACAATGATGCCATCGATGGTGAGAGTTATGTTAGTGACCTTGCTGAGGGTGGATTTGGAACCGATTAGGAGGAGTTCTGTTTTGTTGCTGTTCAGTTTGAGGAGGTTATGTTGCATCCAAGTTTTAATAGCTGTCAGACAGGAATCGATGTTGGAAAGGGGTGGGTTATGGAGGGATTTGGTGCTGAGGTAGATCTGAGTGTCATCAGCATATCAGTGGAAGTCCAGGTTGAAGTGGCGGAGTATCTGACCGAGGGGGAGGATGTAAATGATGAAGAGGAGGGGGCCAAGTACTGATCCTTGAGGAACGCCTTGGGTGATTGAGGCTGTGGCAGAGGAGTGGTTGGGGAGGGAGATGAAGTGGAATCGTTCAGTGAGGTAGGACTGGAGCCATCTGAGTGCAATACCTTCAATACCGATGTCCCTGAGTCGGGTGAGCAGGATGTTGTGGCTCACGGTATCGAAGGCTGCACTCAGGTCGAGAAGGATGAGAATATTGAGGGAACCAGTGTCAGCAGAGGTGAGGAGGTCATTGACGACTTTGACGAGTGCAATATATTATAATATATTATAGTAATCCTCTGTTTCAGCCCTGTTTCCAAAGCGCTGATTCTCTGTCTGTTACTTCAGATGAAAATAAGGAGCCCCTTCCCACGAGTGATTTGGTTACAAAGAACTCAATGGTGCTCTAGGAGGAGATTCAGGTGATAAGGTGGGGGGGGGGGGGGTTACCTTGGTTGGTCATTGGCTAATGGTTACACAAGCCAAAACATCGTTATGACATCATAAAGTGGCCAAAATCTGATCAGCTCATTTTCAGACAGGTTTTTATAGAAATGGATCAGGACAGAAAGTGAGAGAATCTTTGTTCCTGAAACTTTCAGAGTCTCTTTCCACAGAGGGGGGACATGTTGATGTAGAAGAGACATGAAGAATAGGGGACATATGTTGATGTAGAAGAGACATGTAGAAGAGGGGAAACGTGTTGACGTAGAAGAGACATGAAGAAGAGGGGACACATGTTGATGTAGAAGAGACATGAAGAAGAGGGGACACATGTTGATGTAGAAGAGACATGAAGAAGAGGGGACACATGTTGATGTAGAAGAGACATGAATAAGTGGATTTTGCATGATAGGTGACCTTTAAGGAAAACAACTTGGAAAACTAGCATGATTTCCTCTTCTCAAAAAGCAAGACCACCTCTCAGAGCAGAAGAGAGGCTCTCAAGAAATTCTGTTATATTTAATGGTATGATACATTGCCATCGCAGGACAAATCATTGTGATCGAGGTCATATTCAGAGGAAAGTAAACTGACTGGAAAATAAAAACTCTGTTCTTACATAAAAATGTACAAGGTAAAACATGTTGTCCCATTTTACTCCTAAGTAAAAATAATGATACTGAAATGTAAAACAGAAAAATACCATTTCTTATTAGCTTATCTAAACTAATAAACAGGTATTTACCCCACGGCTCCAGCAGGCTTTATTTCTATTTAGAAGACATTTTTAAGTAGTTTGCTGTTTTCCTAGAAGTACAGGATATACCTACATAACTAGTCTTTCTTGCAAAGCCTGAGACTCTTTTCTATTCAAAATGTTACTTGAAGGAAATGGACCATGCAGACTTTGTTCGAACACGTTTAAACGGTTTAAACATAAAGAGGAAACGCTTCCCGACAAGATCTGCAGAAGCTGTGGTTGTAAAACTGTGATGCTACAAAGAAAGGATGAAAATGAGAAGACTGAATGGAAGTGTGAAGTGATCCCACATGAAGACTTCGAGGAATTGATGTAGAAAAAAATGTGTCTGGGCAGAGCAGGGCCCGAGGAAAAGCTTGTTTCCATGTCAAGAATTTAAGTTTGTCAGGCAAGGACTCAGCAGGAAGTCGTGAAAACATTCCTCCATACCAAAGGGAGCGACAAATATGGTTTTCAAATATGCTTTGCAAGTTAACTCACAAACCCTCAGTACTCTATGGTCCAAGTCAAAGTTGACTGACTTTGATTCTTGAGACTTTCAGAGAAGTTTTAGTTCTCTGCAGAGACCTCGACTTCAGATAAAAAGCTCCAAAATGTCTGGATCTTGAGTTATCAGAGACAAAAACAAACTTTAGTGGCAACCTGGCGTACAGAACGACATGATCAGTGATGACGTTAGTAATGAAGACAGTAACTCCCATCTTTAATGAAGCTTTTGTCATTGTTTTAATGGAGAGACGCCGAGTATGGAGAAGCAGCGTTCAGTTATTATGCTCCGAATATCTGGAACAATACCAGAAACCTGCTGGTCCGCTGCAACTCTGACTATTTTTTAATAGTGCCTGAAGACTTTCTTTTTTGCCACTGCTTTTAATTGAACTATTCACATCTCACACTGCACTGTAACTTTTATTCATGTACCTGTGTTATTCACGTTTTATTATCTTTTATTATTCAAGACACACTAATTCTTAATGCTCGTAACCCCTTAAGGCCTGTTCCTGCACCTCTCTCTGATTTATTCCTGTTAAAATCAGTTATTGTGTTTGTTAAGAAGCATTCAGTCAGGATGTGGATATATTTAGTATCTTTTGTGTTAAAGGTGGGGTAGGTAAGTTTGAGAAACCGGCTCGAGATACACTTTTTGTTATATTCCATGGAATGCTCTTAACATCCAGATAGCAATGAATATCTGAAAGTGCTTTGACAAAAAATCCATAAAAAATGTCATCAGTGGAAGCCGTGGTACTGTAAAAAGCACGACCAATCATCTGAGCCGGCCCGGCTAAAGTAACTGGATGGCCTACCTGCCTGTCAGCCTTCCATCTGGGCACAAACTTATCTCGTGCCCTCATTGGTCATGTGCGCGTTCGTGTGTGTTGGAGGAGGGGCTCTGTGAGGAAGTGGCAGATTTTTTCCGGATGTGTACTTTCAAATTCTAGCGCACTCGAGCTGGTTTCTCCAAAATTACCTACCCCACCTTTAAATAAATAGTTATTTCCTTTTCCGTTATTCTGTTTGTTTACCCTTGTGTTCAAAAGCTGTTACCGTTCGTGGTGTTCGCGGGTCAATTTTGACCCATGATTTATCTCAGTCCAAAACACCAAAAAAAAATGATTATCATCCAATATTGTTTTAACCACATAATAACTAACTTATTATGCATTCATAACCGTACAATGCTGTTGTAATTTTATGTTATGGCCCAAAACACATTACACCACATATTGCACACGTGCATGTGTGTGTTCAGGTTCAAGTGTTATACATATTCTTTGAGAAAGGTGGAGTTCCCGTGGGGGGAGGGGGGCAGAGGGAGGGGAGACCAGGTGCATGTTGCGAAAAATTATTGTTACAGTTGATGAAGGGGGTGGGGCCGTGGGGGAGGGGTGTCTAAAGTCAAAGATGAATCTTGATTGGGCCAAATCTGACCTTGAGTTACCCAAAACAATTCTGCTGGGTCTCCCCAGACCTTCAGACTTGGCTAAAATTGTCAAAATCTGTTCTGTAGAGTTTATATATCTGTTGTGGAGGATATCATGAAGCCTCGTTCCGATAAAAAAAAATAGAGCGTAGTTGTTATATAATTTTAACTTGAAATGGGTCACGGGAGACCCGAACACAACATAAGGGTTAAGAAGTGTTCAGTCAGGATGTGGATATGTTTAGTATCTTATGTCAACAAATATTGTTATTGCCTGTTTCTTACTGTGTTTGTTAAGAAGCGCTCAGTCAGGATGTGGTAAATGTCTTTCATTTTTGTAAAGCACTTTGAAATGCCTTGTGTTGAAAGGTACTATAGAAATACACGTGCCATGCCTAGTAGCAGAACATGTGTAAGTGTGTTTAATGGACTCACTAGAAGGCCCAGGAGTAGCCGTAGCTGTGAGGCTTGAAGTCTTCTGGTCCCATCGAGGCGGTGATCTGAAACACCTGCATGAACATCATGTGACCCACCATCCCAAGCAGACCTGGGAACACACAATCAGGAAACTAATGTTAGTCAACTGGTCCTGTTGCAGGATTATTTCTAAAACAGTATGGAGCTCAAATGCTTTTTCTCTTGCGGGTTTACTACAAGACGAGTTCCTTTTTTTATTTCCAGCTTCTTTACACATAATCTCTCCAGTACAGGTTAGCTCTGGGTGTTAGCGATGCTTGCTAATGTAAACAAATACCATATTACGTCCAAAACATGTCGCGCATTGTTTCTGATAGCAACTTTCTGATAGTGCCGTGTAGGGCTGCACGATTTGGGGAAATAATCCAATTGCGATTTTTCTGACAGATATTGCGATTCGATTTGCGATATTTGTTTTTAATCGACCCAACGGAAGTTTATGGTAAAATGCGGCCATATCTCCGGCTAGGAAGGTCGCATCAACATGCTCCCGTCTGTAGCACCCCTGCAGCCCGAGCTACGAGTGAAAGAACTAAAGTTACATGAAACTTCCCTTGGGTTGCTTTAAAGTCAAGCTTCAGTTTAAGATTCACCCTGTAATAGAAACATGTGATGGAGCATTACTAACCTGAGTCAGATGGTTGGTTTCACCAAAGCATCTAAAGCTCCATTGGAAGCCATTTGGGAAAGTGTTTCAAAAATACTTGGCAAGTGATTGGATCAATCTGTCTATCACCTTCTCTCATGGGCCACTTCTGATTGGTGTGTTTGACTGACACACAAGAAGAACAAAACAAAAAACAAAAAAAACAGGAAGGCTTTGCGATTTGGTAATCGCATCATTTAAAATCGCGATTTCAATTTAAAACCGTGGGTGTAAAGCCAGCCCACATTTCAGATATTACGTCATATCGGACGCAAATCTGCTCCGTTGTTCCCCCGTTTTTAGAGATGTGGGTACGGAGGAAAAGAGAGAGCGTTTTGTTTTCTGACCCTTTGTGAGTTCCCTTACACACACATTTGTGTATAAAGGACATTGTCAACAGCTTTAAAGTCAAAACTGCTCCACCTGTTAAAAATCTGCTCAAAGATTGTTGGTCCACCCTGTCAGAGACGTTCTGACTCAGCATATCATAACAACCTAATAAGACTGTCCAACAACATCATGGGACCCAAAGCATGCTCTAACAGAGAATATGCACTGCTACCATCTAATGGAGATTCAATAAAGTCAGACTGAAGCATCCTTTGTGCTCCAGTCAGTCCTCTCAGAAAACACAGAGCTGAATCCAGATCAGATCACGCTGAAGGCTCTTTGAGCAGGCTTTCTCTCACTGATCGTGCTGTTATGTTAAATGTGTGTTTTCCATGTATTGCGTCTTGATATTTGTCTGTTGATGTCACACATGGAGCTGCTGTGATGCAAGTCAAATGTCAGACTTGATCTGACCATTCAAGAATTATCGTATTAAAAAGTTGTATGATAGAAGACCTTTAAATAGCATCCTCACCTCCCAGGACCGTGGAGAGAGCAGCGAAGGCGTTGAGCAGCTGTCCGCAGCGCTGCGTGGACGGGCAGAAGGTCCGGATGCAGAGCTGCACCGACAGCAGAGAACAGCTGATCATCAGAAGAGCCACGTACAGGATCTCCAGAGTGACAGAAAACCACATCATCGCTGGGGAGGCAAGGCAAAGTGCTTTAGGCAAATGAAAGACTTTGAGAGCATAAAACACATTAGAAACATTAAAAAGCAAAAACAATGAAACGTGAATAAAAGTTACAGTGCAGTGTGAGATGTGAATAGTTCAATTAAAAGTAGCAGCAAAAAGAAAAGTCTTCAGCCTGGATTTAAAAGTAGTCAGAGTTGCAGCAGACCTGCAGGTTTGTTCCAGATATTTGGCAAGACCCCAAACCAAATTCTCACATTCCTCGACCCCTAGTCTTCCCATGAAATGATAGTCCTTTTGACAGTTTTCTAACCATTTTATATTCCTTTCATCCTTCTCTTTCATCCATTTTGAACACATGTTCCTGTTTTACTGTTAAACATCTTTGATATTTAAACCTGTGTTAAGACTTCCCTGGTGAATCTTTGGCCTTCAACCCACAGGCAGGAGGACGACACAGATGAAGGGTTTGGATAACAATCAAACAAAGAAACACAAGAGAACGTGATGAAGATACTTACCTACTTCAGATCCTGGAGTCAAAGTATAAAACCCTCGACATTTCTCCTCTAGGAATCAAAAAACACAAAAATAAACCATTAAATTGATATTTTAAAACAAATCGTTTTAGTAGTGAGATGTTAAAGTGACCCCCACAGCAGTGATATATTGTAGTACAATGCGGACATGTTTACTTTACTGAGTATATAACTATCCGTGACACTTTTGACGGTGGCCCTAATCCTCTTCCGTACAATTCTTATCTTTATATTTATTTCTTCTTCCTTTATTGATTTCTATTTAAAATGCAGCAACTGTCCCCAAACCCAATTGCCCCCGGGATTTCATTTAATTTCAAACCTTTATTTAACCAGGTAGTTGCCATTGAGATCATTGACCTCTTTTCCAAGGGAGACCTGCAGCAAATAGGCTCCACATGAAACATAAAACAATAAAGGACATCATATTTACAGGGCTACATGTACATACCTATCGACAAGTACCAACAGTATCAAATAGGATAATGAAAGTATTCTGATATTTCACAAACTCTCCATTGTTTCTCCTTTCAAGAGAATCCTCCAGCCTGTGCATCAAGTGCATATTATACATTGAAATGAACACTGCAATCTAATCACTGTGAGAGTAACCAGAAGGAGGTAAAGAGTGCTCACGTCCTGCTGTAAGCTGCTGGGAGATTATCAGATTTGTGGAAACGGCCTTACGGGAAAAATCTGAGTAGCAACACAAACTCTGTGAGTGTGTTTTTCATTTCACTTATTATTTCAACAAGAAAGCATTTTGTTTCCACTCCGTAAGAGTTTCTTCTCACCACTGCAGGCAATGCTGTAAAATAACATTATAGAAATAGGAACAAGCTGTTTCTGCAGACGGTTAAGCTTCTTTGTGGCCCAAAGTGTTTGACAGCTGCCATCATCAGTTTGAGGTTAAACACTACGGTGGCCCTGAGAGTTCAAAACCCTTTCACCGATGTGCAAAGCATGGAGAACATTTAAAAACAACAACATGGTGACATTTTGTTGGTTGTGTTTTCTCACTTTGCTGGTTTTAGTGCATGTGTTTTCAAATTGGTGAGATAGAGGGAACAGTTAAATTAAACTGAGAGCAGATTATAGGATTTATTCGGATTAAACCTGCTGTTGGGTCTTATTTGAGTTTCTTTACATGAATGATTTTTGTCTTTTAGTCGTGTTTTTTCTCCTGCTAGCGAGTTCATTTTCTTTTGCCAATGTGTTCGCATGACAGCTGTTTGAGGCTAAACACTACGGTGGCCCTGAGAGTTCAAACAAAGGAGAACACATGCAAACAAAAACAAGAAAAGGTAGAAAACACTTTCACCGATGTGCAAAGCCAATGTGTTTGCATGACAGCTGTTTGAGGCTAAAAACTACGGTGGCCCTGAGAGTTCAAACAAAGGTAGAACGCTTATTACATATTCACAGCGTTTAGAAAAGTGAGAAAAACAATGTGACACAATTTAGTTTGTCTTAAAACGCGGTGGCTTTTACTCCTTTTTTATCAATGCTGTGCATGTGTTTTCAAATTGGTCAGATTGAGGGAACAGTTAAATTAAACGGAGAGCAGATTATAGGATTGTCACAGTCTGCTTTCTCACTCACCTATTTTCTGCATTATCATTCCTTAGTCACCTGGTAGTCACACCCTGTCTCTCTCTCACTCTGTTACACCCATCAGCTCCATTAGTATTTAGGCCCACTTCACCTTCACCTCAGTGCCAGATCGTACTTCGCAGCATGCTTGTCTTTCCCGCACTACTCCTCAGATTGCTCTCCCGGTTTCGACCCTGCCTGTCCCTGACCAGCCTGCCTCGCCTGCTCCCTGACCCGTTCTGTGCCTACGACTCCCGTCCTGCTGTCTCCTGGAACCCTCGCCTGTCCCCGACCAGCCCTTTGCCTACTATCTGCCGTGTTGTCTCCTACCAGCCTATAGACTCTAATAAAGCTGGTTACCGACTATCTCTGGTTTCCCGTGTTCTGCATTTTGGTCCTCAGCTCGTTTGTGACAGAACGATCTGGCCAGAAATGGACCAAGCAAACACCGGGTCTCCTAGAGACCGCTTTGAGAGGGTTGAGGATGCCATCCAAAGACAGGAGGTCACAATAGCTACCTTAGCTATCGAGACCCACCAGGCAACCTCAACCCAGGGACAAACGCTGGCTTACCTTACCTCCCAGATGCAACAGATGGCCGCCACCGTACAACAGCTAGCCGCTACCATGGCTGCTACCGTCCCTCCGCCCGCAGCTCCGATGCTCGCTCCAGCCCCTGGGTCGACGGGATACGCTCCGGAGCCTCGTGTGGGAACGCCGGAACGCTACGCTGGTGAGCCGGAGGGATGCAGGCCTTTTCTCACAAACTGTTCCATATTGTTTTCACTGCAGCCACACACCTTCGCCTCCTCGGCGGCGCGGGTAGCTTTCACCGTTAATCATCTGACGGGGAGAGCACGTTTATGGGGAACTGCTGAGTGGGAGCAGCAGACACCAGCCTGCGCCTCGTTTGCTGCCTTTTCCGCGGAGATGCGGAAGGTGTTCGGTCCCGTTCGTCTGGGTCCCGACGCTGCTGGAGGCCTGCTGAGTTTGTGCCAGGGTTCCGGCACGGTGGTGGATTACGCTATTGACTTCCGCACCAGCAGCCGTCGCAGCAGCTGGAATGAGCCGGCGCAGTGTGACGCATATCTGAGAGGATTAGCGGATTATATGAGAGATAAGCTGGTTTCCTATGATCTCCCTGCTTCCTTGGATGGGTTGATAGAGCTCACCTCTCGGATTGACGGACGAATCCAGACTCGGAGAGGAGAGCAACAGACGCGAGCGGCGGGCCGCTGCTCGCGACAACAACTTCCGGTTTCCGGGAGATTTCGACTTCCGGGTTCGGCGGAGAGTTCCCACTCCTACTCTGACTCACGGTACGAGGTCGAGCCCATGCAAGTGGGTCGTACCAGTCTTACCTCTGAGGAGAGGGAAGTACGTAGAAGAGGTAAAAGACAGAGCTCATCAGTAATGGGGAGTATACTGGTGGGCCAAACCTCTGAGCTGATCCCCAATCTAAGACCCTTGTGCCATGCTCGACTCCTCCTGACAGGCAAATCTCAGGCTCTGGCTGTTTTTATCGACTCCGGATCAGATGTTAGCATCATTGACGAGGAGCTCGCACGACAGCTGGGCATCCAACAGGTTCGGCTGCTCCAGCCGGTACCGGCTAATGCTTTGGATGGTCACCTGCTGGGAACAGTGACACACCAGACGACACCGGTCCATATGCTCATGTCGGGGAACCACCATGAGACAATCCGGTTTCATGTGCTACGGTCCCCCCAAATCCCTCTGATTTTGGGTTATCCGTGGCTCCGCCGCCACAACCCGAACATTGACTGGGCAACTGGGTCCATCCTAGGTTGGAGTTCTTCCTGTCATCAGGTTTGTCTCAAGCAGGCCGCCGCACCTCAACTATCTGTGGATATGAACCTGGTTCCGGATGTCACAGGGGTTCCGGCGGAGTATTTGGACTTTAAGGAGGTGTTTAGCAAGGCTAAGGCGACATCTCTCCCACCTCATCGGCCCTATGACTGCGCCATTGAGCTACATCCAGGCGCAGTCCCACCCAAGGCCCGGTTGTACTCGCTTTCGGCACCGGAGAGGAAGGCCATGGAGACCTACGTCAATGACTCTCTGGCTGCGGGAATTATTCGTCCTTCCACATCACCCGCAGGAGCAGGGTTTTTTTTTTGTGGCGAAGAAGGACAAGACCCTGAGACCCTGCATTGACTATCGGGGTCTGAACGACGTCACGGTGAAGAATCGTTATCCCTTGCCACTCATCTCGTCAGCATTTGAGTTACTACAGGGGGCTACAATCTTCACTAAGCTGGATCTAAGAAACGCTTATCACCTGGTACGAATCCGGGAGGGGGACGAATGGAAGACCGCCTTCAACACCTCTTCGGGACATTACGAGTACCTGGTGATGCCATTTGGACTTACCAACGCCCCTGCAGTTTTCCAGGCGTTGGTGAACGACGTACTCCGAGACATGTTGGATCGTTATGTTTTTGTCTATCTGGACGACATCTTGATTTTTTCTAAGAACCTCAAGGAGCACGTCCATCATGTCCAGACAGTCCTCCAGAGACTTCTGGAGAACTCACTGTTCGTCAAGACGGAGAAGTGCGAGTTTCACACTTCTTCGGTCGCCTTTCTTGGCTACATCGTGGGTCAAGGAAGTGTGGAGATGGATCCTTCTAAGGTCTCAGCAGTTACCTCGTGGCGGGTCCCTGATTCCCGGAAGGAGCTGCAGCGTTTCCTGGGATTCGCCAACTTTTACAGACGGTTCATCCGTGGCTACAGCACCGTGGCCGCCCCGCTCACCGCCCTGACCTCATCCAAGGTGACGTTCCGATGGTCCCCTGCAGCCGAGGAGGCTTTTCAGGACCTCAAGGGCCGGTTTACGTCAGCTCCTATCCTTCAAGTACCAGACACCGCTGGTCAGTTGGTGGTGGAGGTGGATGCTTCTGACGTAGGGGTGGGGGCCATCCTGTCGCAACGTTCTGGTGAGAACCAGAAGCTCCACCCCTGTGCTTTCTTTTCGAGGAGATTGAGTCCGGCGGAGAGAAACTATGACGTGGGGAATCGAGAGCTTCTAGCAGTCAAGTTGGCGTTGGAGGAGTGGCGACACTGGCTTGAGGGGACAGAACAACCATTTCAGGTATGGACCGACCATAAGAACCTGGAATACATCAGGTCGGCACAGAGACTGAATTCTCGGCAAGCCAGGTGGTCGTTATTTTTCACCCGGTTTAATTTTTTTCTCTCCTACCGCCCGGGCTCCCGCAACGTGAAGGCCGACGCTTTGTCCCGGCAGTTCGGGAGGGAGGGAGACACCCGGGGTATTCCGGACACCATTCTTCCTGCTCCTCGAGTGATCGGCGTCCTCGCTTGGGAGATTGAGGAGAGGGTTAAGACCGCTTTGGTGGACCAACCCGGTCCTAGTTCTTGTCCTCTTAAGCGCTTGTTTGTGCCTCAGGTTTTGAGGGCTGAGGTGCTTCAGTGGGCTCATAGCTCCAGACTTTCCTGCCACCCTGGAATTCAACGTACCAAGGGGATGGTCCTACAACGGTTCTGGTGGGCCACGCTGGAGGCTGACACCCGGGAGTTTGTGAACGCCTGTCCTGTGTGCAATCGGCACAAACCATCTCACCAAGCGCCAGCTGGCCTCCTTCATCCATTACCGGTCCCACGTCGCCCTTGGTCACATATTTCATTGGACTTTGTGACTGGTCTACCACCGTCCCACGGACATACTGCCATCTTGACGGTGGTAGATCGGTTTAGTAAGATGGCTCATTTCATACCCCTGCCTAAGATCCCGTCAGCTAAGGAGACGGCAGAACTGATTCTGCTCCACGTGTTTCGCATTCACGGACTGGCGACTGATGTGGTTTCCGACCGGGGGCCCCAATTCACCTCTGTGTTTTGGAGGGAGTTTTGTGAGCTCATCGGGGCGACGGTTAGTCTCACCTCCGGTTTCCACCCACAGGCCAATGGCCAGTCCGAACGGAAGAATCAGGAGATGGAGACCACTCTCCGCTGCATGGCTTCCGATCATCCCACGACCTGGTCAAAACAACTCCTGTGGGTGGAGTATGCCCACAACACCCTCATCAGTTCCGCTACTGGTCTTTCCCCTTTTCAGTGTGCATACGGTTTTCAACCCCCATTGTTCTCTGCATTGGAGAAGGAGGTTACCTGTCCGTCTGTCCAGGCTTTCATCCGACGTTGTCGGAGGACTTGGAGGCAGGCTCGTACAACTCTGCTTCAGTCTGCTAACCGGTACGCCACATCAGCGAACCGCCGACGAACCAAGGCACCTGTGTACCAGGTAGGCCAGAGGGTGTGGCTTTCCACCCAGAACATTCCCCTTCGGGTGGAGTCTAAGAAGTTAGCGCCCAGGTTTATTGGACCCTTCGAGATTGTCAAGGTCATTAATCCTGCAGCAGTTCGACTGAGTTTGCCCCGGAACATGAAGATCCATCCCACCTTCCACGTCTCTAGGATTAAACCTGTCCGGGAGAGCCCTATGGTTTCCGCCGCCCCTCCACCACCACCCCCTAGGATGATCGATGGGGGCCCTACCTACACCCTTCGTCGTTTACTCCGTTCCCGTCTCAGAGGAAGAGGGGTTCAATATTTGGTGGACTGGGAGGGCTATGGTCCTGAGGAGAGGCAGTGGGTCCCGGCTCGTCATATCCTCAACCCTCAGCTCATCCGAGACTTCCACCTGCGTTACCCGGAGCAGCCGTCTAGTACTCGTCCGCTACGGACCAGAGGCTTCGTCGAGGAGGAGGGGGAGTCGTCATCGGGCGAGGAGGACGAGGATTTCCAGGAGGGAGAGGCCGAGAGAGCAGTCTCAGACGAGTACTAACCTTTCCCATACCTCCACCTTCCACCCGGTATCTGTAGGGTTTTTTTTTCTTGGGTCTCTTTTGTTGTTTTTTTTAGTATTGTTTAGACGTCTGGAGCCGTCCATTAAGGGGGGGGGTTCTGTCACAGTCTGCTTTCTCACTCACCTATTTTCTGCATTATCATTCCTTAGTCACCTGGTAGTCACACCCTGTCTCTCTCTCACTCTGTTACACCCATCAGCTCCATTAGTATTTAGGCCCACTTCACCTTCACCTCAGTGCCAGATCGTACTTCGCAGCATGCTTGTCTTTCCCGCACTACTCCTCAGATTGCTCTCCCGGTTTCGACCCTGCCTGTCCCTGACCAGCCTGCCTCGCCTGCTCCCTGACCCGTTCTGTGCCTACGACTCCCGTCCTGCTGTCTCCTGGAACCCTCGCCTGTCCCCGACCAGCCCTTTGCCTACTATCTGCCGTGTTGTCTCCTACCAGCCTATAGACTCTAATAAAGCTGGTTACCGACTATCTCTGGTTTCCCGTGTTCTGCATTTTGGTCCTCAGCTCGTTTGTGACAAGGATCTGTCCGGATTAAACCTGCCGGGAGCGGGTTTACAACAAAACTGAGAATCTGCACAAAATGAGTATTGTAGTTTTTATTTTGGTGTTTCTATTTTTTACATAAATGATTTATTTTCAGAGTGTTTGTCTTCCTTGTAGTGTCCCGTCAATTATGTTACGTTTTGTCATGTTTGTGTTCATGTTAGTTTAGTTCCACTTCCTGTTTTATTTTGTACTCACCTTGTCTCATTCCAGGTCCCTTTACTTCCTGCTCTGGTCCCTTTTCCCGCCATCCTCAGTGTCTGCCCCGCCCCTGATTGTTTCCACCTGTGCTCACTTACCTCATGTATATATCGTCCTGTCTCCCCTTGTTAGTTGTCGGTTCGTCTTGTTCATTGTACCAAGAAGCCAGATTCCAGCCATTGCTTAAAGAGATTCAGTGTTTTTGCCTTTTTCCCTCCATGAGAGCGCTTTACTTTTCTCACTTTGTTATTTCCTCTAAAAGAGTGATTTTGTTTTTTGCAAGTAAAGATTATTTTTCTTCAAACCTTCTTTGTCTCTGGGTTGTGCATTTGAGTCCTCCGAGCTATTGAGTCAAGGCTCCTAACATTCCTCCACTGCTAGGAAAGCCATGTTGGAGGAAATAGGAACAACCTGTTCTGCAGGCGGTTAAGCTTCTTTGAGGCTTGTTTACCAAAGTGTTTACATGCCAGCTGCAATAATCAGAGGACCACATATGCCTCTAAATTACGCTGGCCCATAAGCTCCACACACTGGGACTTAACAACACAGATGCAAACAGAACATGTGTGAGAAAAATAACCAATTTCAAGTTTTTGGAAACTCAATTTGCAGCTTTTTTAGTATTTATTTGTTCTCTCCCATTGCAGTGTTTATCTCTAAATGCTGTGCATGAGCGGTCTAATAGATTTGTCTTCACAGCCTTTATTTTGTCCATTTGCCTATGCTGTTTCAGCAGAGCTCTCAGGGCAACTGTTCTACATAACTCATTGATATTCATTTAAATGCTTCGAGGGCCTACTTGTTCTTGTGTGTAATTACTCTGAAACTCAATTCTAAATGACAGTACTCCAGAACGTTTTTATTTAATCGTAATCAATACTAGGAAAGTCCAAATATTCGCCTATGTGTGTCCCTCAATTGTCACTCCACACGGCGGCGTGCGTTGAAGCTTCAACGATTCTTCCCATTCACTTTGAATGGGGTGACGTCATGCTTTGCCGAACTGCATTGTGGTTCCGACGCTTCGCTTTGCTCGCTTCAAAAGTTTAGCAATGTTCTACTTTTGAAGCTTCGACGGAAGCGTCAGCCAATCAAATCATATGCCAGTACAAGCTCTAGCCAATCAAACCGCGTGCTTGTGTGTCTGGGGCGGGAGATTCATGTGATTGGTTGTTGGTCGAGCTTCAGACATGCCCGCCGGCAAGCTTCAACGCACATCGCCGTGTGGACGTACCGTTAAAGCTTTTCATTGGCCAAAGACACACAAAAAAGAGACATTTAAAGAGAGACAATTAAACTATTTTCTTTGATTTTAGGGACTTCATTGATTTAATCAAGAAAATAATCTGCAGTTTAAATGGCACCTATCATGCAAAATGCACCTTTGTACGTCTTTTATACATGATTATGTGTCCCCGGTGTTCCGGGGAACTCACCAAGTGTCAGAAAACACAACCCTCTCTATTTTCCTCCTTCGCCAAATCTCTAAAAAAGGGGCTGCAACGGATCTGAAAAAAATGGATCCACATTCCGACACTTTTCTACGTCACAAAGACGTACTCCGCTTATTGGTCAACTCTCCACCTATCAGGGGAATGAGCCACGGCCACGTGCATTGCCAAACCTCTCATTCGCATATAGGCTATCGGCAGGCTACCCCAGTCACATCTGTGTTTTTGCCTGCTCTTGGCAGGATGTCTAAGCCAGTTAAACCACGGACCATGTTTATGAACTTCTCTCAAGTCCAACACGGATATGCCTCCAAACTAATGCTACACCCGGGATCAATACCAACCATCCGGGACCAGGCCAGTGAGGACACATCCAATTCTGAAGCTGTAAGTTTTTATTTAGCGGTGTTTTTCCTGATAAAGCTATATCTAGCTGGTAGCATGTAGCTTAGCCGTATCAATGTCGCCTCAACCCCAACTAGTAATCGGTTAGGTGTTTATATGTTCTTGTAACATTTTATTTTGTACGCTCCGCAGTATTTGCTTTGTCTTTTATTTTAATTATCAGGCATTTGCGAACATGTTCAGACTGCCGTAATGGCGATCTGTGTGAAGGCTGTAAAGCCACGCCTAGCCTAGCCGATAACACAAGTATTTATTCTCCTATGTATTAGTATTTTGTATCCTCTAAAAAATCATATTGAGTAAGTTATAATAACAAACGTAATCTTCTGGAGGTAAGTGCCGTTTTGTCCAGCGTTATGTAAAAGCTTTTGTGATTGTAGTCTGTAAGAACGATCATATATCATCGACCTGTAAGCTAAGCTACGCTACGCTAATGAGACATGCCGTTTTTTGCAGCGTTATATGGAAAAGCTTTTGCATGTTTACTTGTTTGCGCACATGAATATAAATGGGGGTGTGTTAGGATACAACACTGTATGTATGTATGCGAGGGGACACACACCACGAGTAAAACGGAGCTAAAGCCCTGGTATGTTGTTGACGACATGCATTTACTAATCTCAACCACTTTTTTTGTTGTGCTTTTTTTAACATTGCACAGGCTACGTGGCCAACTTGATGGACCTCATCTTCGACCAAGTCTTTGTGGACCCTGCACCATTATGAGCAACCTGACAGGGAGGAGGTCATCGCCGGGTATGCTACACGGTTCAATTTGGCTGCTGTCTGAACCTAACATAGACATTTCACGGATCAGAGGACAACGCAGGCCGGAATCACCACTCTGATCCTCTCTCCATGGGTTCAAATAACCGTTGATTTTGACAATAAAGTTCCGAGTTGATATCAAATGTGTCGTGATTATTCATGTTTGGATGGGTAAAGAATATTCTGATTTCAAAAGCATAAGGTTGTGTGTGGACTTTTTTTGTCATACACATGGGTGCGTTATGCCATTGCTGTGTAGTATATAATAGTACAATGACAGAATGAAAGATTGCATAAAGCCATATACACCAGTATTTATTTCCATGAACAATATTAGCATTCGTTTTACAATTTCAGTCAAAACAAACCACTCAGTGCTCTATTCGCCTCAACTGTAGTCCAACTGTGTTCAGCTCTGTAAATATTCAATGCATTCTGCAGGGAAAACACATTTAGGCACACAATCCAGGATGATCCACCACACAGGTTAGAGTCCTCAAGTGGCGCAAGTTGCACATGTACCCCTTTAGAAAGAAGTCAATAACTGAGCTTTTAAAACACATGAAACACACATTGCTGACAACTGAGATGTTTGCACCTCCACCAAAACCTCCGCTGCTTCAGTTTCTGGATCAAATTGATAATATGCTTGAACACATGCATTGCTCTGAGATGACATGTGTATTCCACACTCGTAAACACAGCAAGCATGGTAACGTGACTCTCGCCGGCTCTTCTGCTGGGGGCGTGGTCAGCTGCTGCTCAGAATTTTCATAGGCAGGTTTGGAATAAAGCGAAAATGAGCGAAACGAGGCATGGCTAAAAAATGATCTGTTTGGTATTTTGGAAAATAAAATGTATAAATATACCTTATATAGGTATGGTCATACACTATATCATTTAAATATAGCATGATAGGTCACCTTTAAATGAAATTGTCTAAATAAATGTCAGTTGCGTTGCTATACAATTTGCCACGTGAAAACTGCTGCTTAAATTGTACAAATTATGGTTCAACAACATGTGTAACATTACTTATCAAATAATACCATCATGTATACATGTGCCATATGTGCCATATGTGCCATATGTGCCATATGTGCAATATACATATGCCATTCATAACTGTGTAATATACACCTGGCTGCTAAATCCTAATAACTGTTACAGGATTAAAAGTTTTTTTTAAAACTTTTTTTTATTTATTATATTTTGTATTATATCGTAACTTTTTAACATATGTAACATTAAGCTGTCTGTGGCTCTTTCCTGCTGTGACGATGCAAACGTCCCCTCTGTGGGACTAATAACGGTATTCTGACAGAAAGAAGGACATCTGTACCTCTTGGCGCAGAAAGGATGATTTGTGTTTGAACCATTAGCAAACTATGAACCATAATAAGGATCTATTTCTATGTATATATTGACCTCCTAGTAGGTCAGTTAAAAACGTTTGGGCTGCACTGCGGTTTCATTCAAACTCAATCCTTGCAATCAGTTGCAAATCAGCCTCAAATGAGACGGTTAAAACCCCACCGATGTTTGTGAATCCCATTAACCTTTCTCTCTCTCAGGGTTTCTAATCCATAATTGAGTCATGCTGTTGAAGTCTAAATCTCTGTGAGCAGCACACACACACACACACACACACACACACACACACACACACACACACACACACACACACACACACACACACACACACACACACATGATAATCCTCTTTGTGCACACACACACACACACAAATACAAGTGAACCCACCCGTGGCCTCATTTCACTTCATCACCTTGGATTGCTGTGTCCTATTTCATTGTGTATCGCACTGGTGCCACAGTTACTCTCACTTCCTGTTTCTGTATCCTTATCTCTCCTTCCGAATATCATCGACTCCACAAAACCTGATCAACATTTATGACCACGGTTTAGAACATCTCAACATAATGCTGATTGTTGACTGTAAATCTTAATTTTTACCTTTCTTTGAGATCATTTGTGAGTTGATTTCACCTTTCAAGACATATTTTTAAACACAACAGTAATGATTATAAAGTAGTTCATATCATTTTAAATGTTTTGTTTCACTCGTACTTAATATCTTTTTATGTTTATGTTACGTGATTTTATTTTGTTTTCAGTCGTTTGAAATTGGGGAGCTATTTGACTCTATTTAAAAGAGTTGATTTCCATTCAGTCACGTTTTCCCATCCAGCCAAAGATGCACTTTAGGGGTTTTCTCTATCAGATCAGCATAGACTAAATATCTTGCAAACAAACCTGATTTAATTTTAGGTAAGAACGTATTCTTATCATTATCTATCCAAGATCTCAGTTATAATATATATACGTTGAGAAATAACAACACTAACAACAAAGACGTTTCTGATACTGACCATAAGTAAGTTGAGTGAAATCTTAGGTAGAGGAGGTAAATATGAAAGTATGTTTGAGCGCCACTGGGAGAGGAAAGACCTCCTGTGGAGCTCCGCGGTGTCAGTGCCTTTATCATTTTAGGTGTTGATGGTAGAATCTCTTACCCCAGGCGTCTTTGTAGATGTTCTCCTCGCAGATGAGGAAGAGTCCGGTGTGGAAGGTGGGGAAGACAAAGCGGTCGTCTCCGGTCTCCCAGGAGAACTGGATGTCTGTGGCGTTGGCGACTCCGGGCACGGGGATGCAGTTTTGGTGTTTAACCGGAGAACACAGCGGTTTGGGAACCTTCTGCTTCCCCTCGCACCAGAAGGAGGACAAGAGGGCGAAGCCGGCCATGAAGAGGGAGGCCGTGGTCTGGAGGAAGGAGAGAGGGGGGCTTCGCATCTGCTTCACTAACGCCTTCATCTGGGGGTTAGATGGAGCCTTGGGGAACAGGTGGAGAGAGAATCAGGTTTATTGTCAAGTAGGTTTACACATAAGGCAAGTTTATTTATATAGCACTTTTCAACACAAGGCAATTCAAAGTGCTTTACAACAATGGAAGACATTAAAGGGGACCTATTATGCAGAATCCTCTTCTTCATGTCTCTTCTACATCAACATGTGTCCCCTCTTCTCCATGTCTCTTCTACATCAACATGTGTCCCCTCTTCCTCATGTCTCTTCTACATCAACATGTGTCCCCTCTTCTTCATGTCTCTTCTACATCAACATGTGTCCCCTCTTCTTCATGTCTCTTCTCCATCAACATGTGTCCCCTCTTCTTCATGTTTCTTCTACATCAACATGTGTCCCCTCTTCTTCATGTTTCTTCTACATCAACATGTGTCCCCTCTTCTTCATGTCTCTTCTACATCAACATGTGTCCCCTCTTCTCCATGTCTCTTCTACATCAACATGTGTCCCCTCTTCCTCATGTCTCTTCTACATCAACATGTGTCCCCTCTTCTTCATGTCTCTTCTACATCAACATGTGTCCCCTCTTCTTCATGTCTCTTCTACATCAACATGTGTCCCCTCTTCCTCATGTCTCTTCTACATCAACATGTGTCCCCTCTTCTTCATGTCTCTTCTACATCAACATGTGTCCCTTCTGTGTAAAGAGACTCTGAAAGTTTCAGGAACAAAGATTCTCTCTCTTTTTGATCCATTTCTATAAAAACCTGTCTGAAAATGAGCTGATCAGATTTTGGCCACTTTATGATGTCATAACGATGTGTTGTCTTGTGTAACCATTAGCCAATCAGCAACCAAGGTAACCCCCCCCCCCCCCCCCTTATCACCTGAATCTCCTCCTAGAGCACCATTGAGTTCTTTGTAACCAAATGTCTCTCAGAGGGGCGTGGGGAGGGGCTCCTTATTTTCATCTAAAGTAACAGACAGAGAATCAGCACTTTGGAAACAGGGCTGAAACAGAGGGGATTATGGGTAATGCTGCAAAGATCGGTTTGGTGTTTCAGCCAATCAGAGACAAGCTCTGTATATATTTGAGACCTGTGATATATTGATGAGAAACAGAATAACAGGGGACCCTTAAGAGCATAAAATAGCATTAGAAACATTATATTTGACAATACCCCTCACCACATTCTCACATTCCTCGACCCCTAGTCTTCCCGTGAAATTATAGTTCTTTTGACACTTTTCTAACCTTTTTATATTCCTTTCATCCTTCATAGGAGGATTTTGCTTTGGTGTAAATTGTGCATACATTAATGCTGTAAAATTAATTCAGGAGCAAAAATAGTGCTTTTATAAAAAAAAACTATTGTAAAATGAAACAATAAGAGAAATATTCACACAAAATATAAATCCACAAATAATTAAGTACAATACAATAGGACAAAATAGTAGAATTGAATGTGGAGAGCTGTGTAGATTTTAAAAGAGCTAAGAGAAATGTGCAAACTATTCGAATGGGTGTGCAATGAATAAATGAACATGATGGGCATTAAGATGTGTGCATATTTTAAAGGGTCGAATATCCAAAACATATGGAAAACTAAGAGTCAGCTCGATATTAAAGTGCACCTATCATGCTATTTTAAGGCATATATTATGGGTCTCAGATATATACAAATATATAAAAACTATGTGTTTTTCTCAAAATACAAACAGATCATGTATTTTAGAAATCCCTCATACCGCTCTTTTGCAGCCCCGTTAGAGAAACGCGGATTTTGGGTCCTTAGCTTGAAAAAAGAGGATGCGGAGCTAATGCCTGATCAGAATTCTACCGGAGTTAAAGTTAAATGCTGCTGTGATAAAACGCCATCCTGTTCTAAACCACATCAAAGATTATTTCTGAAACCGTATGGAGCTCAAATGCTTTTTCTCTTGCGGGTTTATCACAAGGTGAGTTCCTTTTTGTATTTCCTGCTTTTTAAACACATGTGCTCTCCAGTACAGGTTAGCTCTGAGTGTTAGCGAGGCTTGCTAATGTAAACAAAGACGAGATTACGTCCAAAACACGTCAGGCATTGTTTCTGATAGCAACCAAGCCCCCAGGAAGTGCGCCGGAGTCTGATGAGAATATTCATTGTGGTCAAACGGCGGTACTACACTTCCTTTAGGTTGCTGGGCCCGGAAACACTTTTTCCCATTGACTTACATTGGGAAAGAGTGGTCTGTAACTCGTTGGATAATTTTTTTAAAACTAAATAAACTACCCAGTATGAACACTTGTATAGCCCTTATTAAAAACATTCGTTCCTCAAGTTGTAAAAATGTGCTAATAACGTTATTCTGAGAGTTATTTCCCTCGGCATTATGAACGCGCATCTAACCCACGGGACCGCGCTGCCCGGCACGTTCATGTTACGTGTTCAGCACTACATGCGTTTCTCTTTACCCATGGATGCACAATAACAACGGACCATATCGCCTTACTGCCACGGAGCTGTAAGAATGGATATATTGCACATGTTTGCCGTAATTCATCATTTGTAAAATATTATACTACATGGGCTGTATGATGTAAATCTTGTACCGTAAATGTTGTATTAAATAAAGTTAATATTACCGACGTAGATTAACGTTCCTGTAGCTTCTTATTGCACTTGCAATTGTTTTAGTTACTTGTGGGCTACTTAACATGAATAATCACAGTTACTATCCTTTTACTCCATCACATTTCAAAAAGAAATAGGCTATTATTATTTTAACTCCACCACAGTAATCCATCATCAGCTTTACTTTTTAGATAAAGTTTGAACTCACAATTGATCATAACAGGCTTCAACATATACATTTTTATATATTACCAAGTGGTTTCATGTACAACCCACACAAGTATCATGCTACATGAAGCTCTGTTGCTTGGATATCACTAGATCCTGGTGTCAGCGTAATATAAAAGTACATAACGATTTATGTGCAACTTAGCATAATTTACTAGCTAGCCGCTAGCTGCTAACTGCCGCCTCGTTAATATAAATCCAGTACCATGCTGTCATGAACGCGCGGTGCTGTTACGTGTACGCAAACGAGCCTTTTGGGCGGCGTGGTTAAAGTTACGCATGCTCTATGAGTGCACATACGGGTACTTCTCAGGCATGCTGGGTAATCTGTGACGTTTCGCTCTCTCAAAAGTTGGGTCATTTTGTCATCATGCGCTAATGAGCAACTCTCATAGGAATGAATGAGGCCCCGCCTCCCACGCTGTATCCAGTTCTTATTATACATCCATGAGAGCAACTCTCTGTGGGTCCACCATCCGAAATTACGTCATATCGGCAGCAAATCTGTATCCGCTCGTTATAGCCCCGTTTTTAGAGATTTGGTTACGGAGGAAAAGAGAGAGGGTTTTATTTTCTGACGCTGCGTGAGTTCCACGACGCACCGGGGACACATGTTGATGTATAAAAGACATCAACAAGTGCATTTTGCATGATAGGTCCCCTTTAAATTAGATTTGATATATCTTTTGATCCCAAATTGTGATTTTTTCTCACAGCAGCATGTTACCGTTATATATACAATGATCTACTACACAAATGATCTATGTTTAGGATGTTATTTTTTAACGTATTTGATAATGTTCTCTTTTGTTTTGATCTTTAGAGATTATGTCAAAGGTTTTTCACGTAAACATTTTTTTTTATTACCAAATCTTAATCTCAAAAGTAACTGTTAAAATACAATAGTGGCTCACAAAATGTAGTGAGGTAGCATACAATGGAAATACCCAAAGTAAATAGTTACAATACCCGACTAAAAATATCACCAGCACGTATTTAGTAACCAAGGAGAAGCAGCGCTGCACAATTTTCTGAGATGAATAGTGTTTGAAAGAGAGGGTGCCAGAGTTTCACATGATTAGTTTCTTTTAAAGAATGAAAACAGTGTGACAGAAAAACAGCCAAATACTGGAGGCTGTTGCAAGGCTGAATCAAAAAAGCCTTGGTTTAAAAAGAGGTTTAATAGTTTATCATCTCTAAGAGACAGATGCTCAAAGCTATACCTTGACATCAGCAGCAGTGGAGTGTCATATTATACGTTATATTATAGATTAAACTAGGCAGCAGTAAAGTAATTAAAATAAGCTCCAATTTTACACATGAATGCAGCGCTGATTAAAATCCAATACATTTGATATATTTGGTATCTGAAAACAGCCATACTATACAGCCAATATATTTTGATTATAATACTTTTGTACTTTTACTTGAGTAGGATTTGTAATGCTAATCCACATTTCTATAACTTTTAGCTCAATATTCATCGAAAGCTGTCAATTGATTAACCATCTTTGAGGTATTTCAACCGTTTCCACATCGTTCTTTGGGCACTTGAAAGAATAATTCCACCGTTGTCAAGGAGGGAATTTACCTGCAATTTATTTTAAATCACTCACCTCCTTCGGCTTCTTTTTCTTCTAACTTTGTCCTCAGTTCTCTCATCGAGTGAGGCGATGAAGGTGAAGACAGAAACATCCGGCCTCCTCTTCCCGTCGACTCTTCATCAGATATCAGAGTGATGGAGGATTTTGGCCGTCCTGCTGACACACACACACACACGCACACACACACACACACACATACACACACACACACACACACACACACACACACACACACACACACACACACACACACCACACACACACACACACACACACACCGTCCTCTTCATTAATCCATCTGTATAAATCCAGAGCAGACAACTCTGTTCCATCTGTTTTCATTATGATTCCTGGACTTATTTTTGATCCGTCTCTCACCTCCATCCCTCTTTCACTCACTGTTTTGATGTGAAAAATCTAAATGACCTTGAAATAGGGAATACATATGTCAGATACAGACACTATTAGTTGGGGGAAATAGCTTTGCAGTACCATATGTTAACACTAATGTTCAGGGACAACTTGCAGTGAAGGGATTTCCATTCACTGCAAAGGTTTTAAGCTGTTAACAAGAAAACCTAATCCTTCTGGATACTTAACTGGATACTGTTAAATACTAATTATATAAGCCTATACAAATACTATTTTGTTAGCATACTTTACTTGAGTGTTTTCATTTCATTCTACTTCTAGATTTGCATGAAAATATTGTAATATAAATCTTGTAAAATGTCTTTTACATTTTCAATCAATCAATCAATGTTTATTTATATAGCCCAATATCACAAATGTTACATTTGTCTCAGTGGACTTCACAGTTTGTACAAAATATCAGTATGACAATACGACACCCTCTGTCCTTAGACCCTCACATCGTACAAGGAAAAACTTCCGAAGAAAACCCACAGTTTAAAGGGAAAAATGGGAGAAACCTCAGGGAGAGCAACAGAGGAGGGATCCCTCTCCCAGGACGGACAGTCGTGCAATAGATGCCGTGTGTACATTGAAAAGATAATACATTTGCAACATAGGTAGTCCAAATGTTTGGAAATGCATGTGTGTGTAATAGGAAGATGGATCCACGAGGATATCCATCCAGGACCTATGATCCAGGACCACAGCCACGACTCAAGATCCAGGGCTCGTGATGCAGGACACAGGACCGCAGGATCATCCATGACTCCGGATCCCAGCGTATATAGACACCAAAAAGAAAGAAATTTGGGGAAGCTGGGTTAATCGGAACATGGGAGTACACAGGTATAGACAGAGAGAAGGAAGAAGTAAGATGTCCCCCGACAAACTAAGCCTATATCAGCAAAACTAGGGGCTGAATCTAATCAGCCCTAACTATAAGCTTTATCAAAAAGGAAGGTCTTAAGCGCACTCTTAAAAACGGATAGGGTGTCTGCCGCCCGAACACAAACTGGAAGCTGATTCCACAAATGTGGAGCTTGATAAGAAAAGGCTCTGGCTCCCATTGTACTTTTAGAGACTCTAGGAACAACCAACAACCCTGCATTCTTGGAACGCAATGCCCTAGTAGGACAGTAGGGTATAATGAGTTCTTTAAGGTAAGATGGCGCCTGCCGATTAAGGGCTTTATAGGCGAGAAGAAGAATTTTAAATTCTATCCTGTGTTCTATAGGGAGCCAGTGTAAGGCAGCCAGAACAGGAGTAATGTGGTCCCTTTTCCTAACTCTGGTTAGTACACAGGCTGCAGCATTTTGAATCAGCTGAAGCGACTTGACTGACTTCTTGGTACACCCTGATAATAAAGAGTTACAATAATCCAGCCTTGAAGTAACAAATGCATGGACTAGTTTCTCTGCATCGTTTTGAGGCAAGATATGCCTGATTTTTCAATGTTACGTAGATGGAAGTAGGCGGTCCTTGAAATTGATTTTATGTGGGCGTTAAAGGTTAAATCCTGATCAAATATAACACCAAGATTCCTTACAGTCTCACTGGAGGCCAAATTAATGCCATCCATAGTTAGTATATCTTTAGATAATTTGTTTCGTAGATTCTTCGGGCCAAGTACAATAACTTCAGTTTTGGTCATGTTTAACATCAAAAAGTTTAAGGTCATCCACGTTTTTAAGTCCTTGAGGCAGTCTTGAATTTTATTTAGATGATTAATTTCATCAGGCTTGATTGATAAATATAGTTGAGTATCATCCGCATAACAATGAAAATGTACAGAATGATTCCTTATAATATTGCCTAACGGAAGCATATATAATGTGAACAAAATAGGTCCGAGCACTGAGCCCTGTGGCACTCCGTGGCTAACTTTGGTTTGCGTGGAAGATTCATCATTGACACGTACAAACTGAGAGCGTTCAGATAGATAGGACCTAAACCAGCCTAAAGCAGTTCCCTGTATGCCAACTAAGTGCTCTAGTCTTTGCAATAGGTTATCATGATCGATATCAAATGCAGCACTGAGTTCGAGCAAAACAAGAATAGAGACAAGTCCCTTGTCAGAGGCTATTAGAATGTCATTTGTGACTTTAACCAGAGCTGTCTCTGTGCTATGATGTGTTCTAAAGCCAGACTGAAAATCTTCAAATAAATCATTGTTTTTTAAGTAATCACACAGCTGTTTTGCGACTGCTTTCTCAAGAATTTTTGAGAGGAACGGAAGATTAGAAATAGGTCTATAGTTGGCTAAAACCTCTGGATCGAGGTTGTGCTTTTTAAGAAGCGGTTTTATCACTGCTACTTTGAATGATTGTGGAACATAGCCTGATAATAAAGACATATTCATAATATTTAATAAAGAAGTGCTAATTAATGGAAAAACTTCCTTCAACAGCTTAGTTGGAATTGGGTCTAATATACACGTTGATGGTTTAGAAGAGAGAATCATTGAATTTAATTGTTCAAGGTTTATGGCTGAGAAGCATTCTAGTTTACTATCTAGTGTAATATTAGAACTTACCTTTCCGGGAGTTGATAACACTATACTGGTCAAAGGCAAGAGGTCATTAATTTTGTTTCTAAGAGTAACAATTTTATCGTTAAAAAAGCACATAAAATCATTACTACTGAGTGCTATGGGAATAGAAGGCTCCATGGAGCTGTGGCTCTCTGTCAGCCTGGCTACAGTGCTGAAAAGAAATCTTGCATTATTCTTATTCTCATCTATTAGTGAAGAGTAGTAGGCTGCTCTCGCTTTACGCAGTGCTTTCTTATATTCATTGAGAGTAATATGCCAAATTAAACGAGATTCTTCAAGTTTAGTGGAACGCCATATCCTTTCAAGTTGTCTCGACTTTTGCTTTATTTTGCGGGTTTCGGCATTATGCCATGGAGCTAATCTATGTTGTTTTATTTTCTTCTTTTTCAAAGGAGCAACAGAGTCTAATTTTATTTGCAGCGCATCTGTAACACTATCAACAGCATGATCAATTTGGGGTGGTGGACATTTTGTATAAGTTTCCTCCCCTACATGCAGACCTGCTATCGAGTTAAGCATTGGTGGAATCTCTTCCTTAAATTTGGCTATAGCACTAACATATAGGTTTCTGCTGCAGGAGCTTTGGACTAATGCTTTGTAGTCTATTAACAGTACTTCAAAAGTTACTAAGAAATGGTCGGATAAAGCAGGATTATGCGGTTCGACTAATAGTTGCTCAATTTCAATACCATAAGTCAGAACAAGGTCGAGAGTGTGATTATAGCAGTGGGTTGGTTTATTTACACTCTGACAAAAACCAACAGAATCTAATATAGAGTTAAATGCAACAGTAAGGCTATTTTTATCATCGTCAACATGAATATTAAAGTCACCTACGATAATTACTTTATCTGTTTTAAGAACCAAAGTTGATAAAAACTCAGAGAATTCTGATAAGAATTCTGAATAAGGACCTGGTGCACGGTACACTGTAACAAATAAGATTGGCTGCAAAGTTTTCCAGGTCAGATGCGTAAGACTAAAAACGAGACTTTCAAAGGAGGTATAATTTAATTTTGGTTTAGTATTGATAAGTAAACTTGAGTCAAAGATTGCTGCAACTCCACCTCCTCGGCCCACGCCTCTGGCAATATGAGTATTGATATGGCTGGGTGGAGTGGCCTCATTTATGCTGACATATTCTTCATGTCTCAACCAAGTTTCAGTGAGACAGCATATATCAATATTATAATCTGATATTAAATCATTTACCAATATTGCTTTAGATGCTAGAGATCTTATGTTTAAGAGACCACATTTAATATTCCTGTTTTGTTGCACTGTAGTAGTTGTTACATTTACTTTTATTAGGTTATTATGTATGACACCTCTATTAGGTTTTACCTTAAATTGTCCTTGGGCAGACACACACACCGCTAATATTGGGTATTTTATTGGGTTCGGGATTCCTATGGATGACTGCCTAGGAGAGAGCGCAGAGAAGCGTGTAAGACTGCGACTCCGCCTCCTGGTCTCAACTCCAGTTTGTCATGGATTAAGTCCACAAAGCCCTGAAATGTTTGCCGAAATGAGATTTGCACCTTCCAAAGTAGGATGAATGCCGTCTCTCTTAATCAGACCAGGTTTTCCCCAGAAGGCTGTCCAATTATTTACGAAGCCCACATTGTTTGCTGGGCACCACCAAGACAACCAGCGCTGAAATGATGACATGCGGCTATACATGTCATCATTGATCAGATTGGGGAGGGGACCAGAGAAGATTACGGTGTCCGACATTGTTTTAGCATAACTACACACCGACTCCACATTAAGTTTGGTGCATTCTGATCGGCGTAAACGAACATCATTACCACCGACGTGAATAACAATCCTACTGTATTTACGTTTATTTTTAGCCAGCAGTTTAAGATGCGCATTTAAGATGCGCATTTTGATTTACATTTGTATTTCAGGACTTTTAACTATTTCAATCGTTATACTAACTTTTAAAAACTGTTTTATCAGGGCTGCCAACATTTGAGTTCAGCTTGGAGTGAGATTTTTTTTTGGTGAACCGAAAAAAGAAACGTTCATGTGTACAGTGTTACAAATGTATTGACGATGTACAAACTAGGGTTTCCCATTAATGTATAGGTGTAAGCAGAGGTAAAGTGCTATTTTACAAGTGGGGGGGGGGGTCCTCACCTCCTCTAGGGGGGTCCGGGGTCATGCTCCCCCGGGAATATATATATTTTTAAATATTGAAGTTAAATGCATCACCCTGGTGCACTTTGAGAGCAAAATGAAATGAATTATTTTACTGTCATATAGTATTTCGTAACTGTTTTTCATTTATTCTCATAAATGGCGACCAAACCGTTTGAGACCCACTGAGGTAACTAGACTAAAGTTAACTATCTAAACAGAGAGTCCCTTACCTCACTGAGCTGTAGTTATCTCTCTCAGTCTGACAGGACAGAGCTCTCCCTTTCCTTGTTTTAGAAACAGTTTCTAATATCCGTTAAAGGTGGGGTAGGTAAGTTTGAGAAACCGGCTCGAGATACACTTTTTGTTATATTCCATGGAATGCTCATAACATCCCGATAGCAATGAATATCTTAAGTGCTTTGACAACAAATCCATTAAAAAATGTCATCTGTGGAAGCCGTGGTACTGTAAAAAGCACGACCAATCATCTGAGCCTGCCCGGCTAAAATAACTGGATGGCCTTCCTGCCTGTCAGCCTTCCATCGGGGCACAAACTTATCTCGTGCCCTCATTGGTCATGTGCGCGTTCGTGTGTGTTGGAGGAGGGGCTCTGTGAGGAAGTGGCAGATTTTCTTCGGTTGTGTATTTTCTTATTCTAGCGATCTCGAGCCAGTTTCTCAAACTTTCCTACCCCACCTTTAAGCTAACCAGATGCTAACAACAACAATGCAAATAGTGAGTTTGGTAGAAATATACTGTATAATAGTAAAGTTATTTAAGATGATGCCATATTTATTGAAGAATTTACATTATAAATATTCCCCAAAATAGTGATTGAATATTACTGTATTCTCTTTTTTCATTGTTGCACTTTGCAGACGGTCCCTGAGCACTCGTTTCTTCTCCCAATCTCCCAATATCGTTCCAACTTTACTGAACTAAGCCAGAAGACCGTCTCATTTCGTAGACCGCTCAGTTTGCTGTTCCTTCACTTTATTTGTATATACATTTATTTTGGACGACAACTTAGCGTGAGGAAAGGCAAGTGTGGCGTGAGTGCGTGAGATATGGGTTAATTGCGTGACTCACACGCTCAATGCGTGAGTGTTGGCAGCCCTGGTTTTATGCATGAATTTGAGCTAGCTATTTCAATTGCCCATTACTTTTAGCTAATGATTTTTGAATTCACTTTAAGCTAACGTTGGCTATTTCAACTGCAAGCTAAAATCAATTGAAACATAATTTAAAAACTAGCTAACCCTACGGTTAGCTAGTTTTTAAATTATGTTTCAATTGATTTTAGCTTTCTTTAATTAAAAATGTGTCCATGACTTAAGGCTTACTATTGTTTAATTTACAGTAATTGTTGGCTAATTGTTTGAGCAGTGTGTCCATACTTGCATCTCTAACTATGTTTATTTTTGCTGTTAGCTAACATTAGCTTTTTAAATAATGTATCCATTACTTTTGACTAGTTATTTATTTTGGTTATCCATTACTTGTAGCTACTTTTTTTGACCATTTAACATAACTATCACTTTTAGCAAATTAACGAGCTAGTTTTAGCTAACCATTTTGAATGACGTTAGCTATTTCAACTGTTTATGTACTACGCTGTTTGCAACTTTTTTACATGTCAATTACTTTTAGCTTTCTATATCAACTGTAGTTTCATGAATAATGTCTTACTGTGTGTGTATTACTTTAAGATAATGATTTCAGCAGTTTATTCATTAATTTCAGCTACTTTTTAGCTGATTGTTAGCTAACGTTGTTGGCTAACAATCTATCCATCAAAAGCTAGTATTTGTATTCTTGATCCATTACTTGTAACGATTTATTTTGACCATTTGGCCTATCAATTAACTTAAGTTAGTTACCTTAGTAAGTTAGTTGCTTACATTTAAATAGTAAATCAAATAAAAAAATAAAAAAACGTTTTCATATGAACAGATATAAAGCTTCTTTCCACTTACCATGTAGCATCGTTGCAGAAGTACCTGTCCTACTGTAACAAAACAATATTGGTCCATAATATTAAAGGATCTACATTTGTACCATAACAAAACGTAAGTAAATGCACACATTCACAAAATACAATTGCCACTACAAAAGTTGGAAAATTGCATCTGTATTTCAATGCCTATTTGAACTTTTAACCTTAGAGAATTTGGAATAAAATTGTCTATTTTTACCCTGAAGCTGCCCTAGTTTCTTTAGGCAGATTCTTTCACTTTTCTCTCACTTTCTTCCAGACACAAAATTGACAGAAACACAGAATTGCCCTGGTAGAAGTTTCTAGCCTCATGTCTTCTACAGACAGAACTGAAGAGTCCGGATGGGGTTATCCACTCCCCTGAAACTGAAAAACAGAAGGGAAGGAAACAGAAATAGAGACGGAGAGAGCTACTTACCTGCCATAGAGAGAAACATTGAGAATAGGAATGCAAAAGGAAACATGAGGCAGAGTTTGGTGAAAATGGGAAAGAAATTGGGGCAGAAATGTCTTAAGAAACTGAAACAGGTGTTTTTTTATGTGCAACAAAAGTGACAAAAATAGGTTTCTGAAATAAGAAGAGAGTGTACTTGAAGCATTTTTTAAGTGTATTCATAATTCATATACATATTGACAGGTTTCTAATACAGCATGGTTTTGATAACTGTCTTCTTCCAGCTTTTTTTTTTTTTTTTTTTACAAGAATAACAATAAAAAATGATAAAGACACAACACCATGTACGACGCACTTTTTTAAATTTTATGGCAATGCTTCTTTTGAATGGATTTTGCATCTCCCGATCAAATATCACTGCGATTTCACTATGAATTAAACCATTCATAAGTACTTGGTAAGGCTTACTCCCCATTGATCGGTCACAGCGTTCATTTATGACAACGTCTCCGAAGTTTCCAGTTCCAAATTTCTTTCATAACTTCCTACGTGCAACCAGTTCAGTTTCACACGCGATAACTCTTCCATGTCCTGTTGATCTTTTTCCTTTTAAAGATGGCGGACACGCATTAGTCCATAGTGTTATCATCTCCTCTTGAAAGGCTCCTTTTTGTGTATTTTGAAAAATAAGATTGTTCCATCGGATTCTCCATGAATACTATCTGTACCGTAAAAACCCCAAGTGATGAAAAATAAGAACACTTTTCAAAAAGGACCAAAATGGAATCAAAGACCCAAGATATTGGCATTTTTTTCGGTTTCTTTCACACACACACTCACGCTCTCACACACACTAATTTCTCATTCATTCACGTGACTTTTGAAAGGCAACAGATGTCCGTTCTCCAAGGCAATAATGTCTTTGTGGCAAAACTCGACCCTGACATTCCCGACAGCATCACTCCTCCCTCTCCAGGAATGAATGGAAAATAAAAAATTAATCCAAGTCATGAATATAAAGTGAGATACATCCATTTCATTTCATGAGTAAATACTGATGAGAATACAAAAATAATAAATGAGGACTAAAATATATCCTAATATCGTAACATAAGATACTACTTGTGAGAGGATACTAAATGCTCTCCTTTCCTTGCTCCCAATACGCCTCTGTAAGGCAACAATTGAACAGATAAATGATACAGATGATTATAAAGACTTTGACTTTGAGGGTGTCAGAGGAAAATCAAAGTAAAGCCTAGAGAGGAAGTTTGTTTCTTTTGTTCTCTACGGAAAAGTTCCTTTAGTTCCTACACCGGTCTCGACGTCTCGTTTTTTATTCCGCTTTGTAGTTTTTTTTGTACTCCGTTCCTCTATGTTGCACGTCTGTCGTTTTTTCTGCGTTTAAAGTAAAGAGCAACAAAATCTTTTCTCCATTGTCTTTAAGTGTAAATAATGCTGATTCCCGTTGAGAAAATTGTACATTCCCTTTTTTACGTTGTTCTCCGTCACGGATTGCCAGTCCTGTTCACATTTCGGGTCTCATCTTCTCGGTCTTCTCCGGTCCAAAACTAACCTGGTAAAGGAAACACACACAAAAGAAATTGAGGTTAGTATCATCAACAAGGACCTATGCGTTTTAAATACAAAGTGTTCGAGCCATTTAGCCAAAGTGCTTTACTAGGGCCATCAGACTGTTAAACACCTGAACTTAATCTGTTTGCAACTCACATATATCAATATTCCAATTACTGCATATAGACTACTCTGCACAGTTTCTACTAGGGATGCTCCGATCGCCAATTTTGGGGCAGATCGCCGGAATCAGTATCGGCCGATCACCGATCCGATCCAGTGGGAGGGGCCTATGGGGATCTTCCATTTAAAGTGATGTTTAAAACTCAGTCAATGGGGCTCATTCACTGGCGCTTCCACAAACAACATAATTATTACATTCAAATGAAGTACATTATTCAAGTTTACATTAACTTTGGAGAATAACACGGGAGACATGAGCGGAAGCGCTCTCTTTTCCTCTCTCTCTCCCCCTCTCTCTCTCTCCTGACAGCCTGTCATGATATAATGTGACATATTTTGCTTAATATTTGGAGAACAACAACAATCCTGATATCATTAGAAAGCTAGGAAGCTCCTCTTTCCAGCAGTGTATAAAACTCAAAATGTGTCTTCGGGTCAATGCGACTGATTTCGATGAAGCCGGTCACATATGCTTTATAAACAGTCAAATCAGGAACAAAACACAAAGGCTATTTCAACGCTTGGGAAACTGGAATTCACCTTGGAAACTAATTGGGCTTAGATCAATGTAATATAAAACAGCCACTACAATGCAATGCTTTTACACATTTTGCAATTTCTGTCCTTAAGTAGACTTCTGTCAGAAGGGCTTTGAAGTGGTCAGATAATAACAGGTTTGCAGACTCCTTTTTACTCCATCATCTGACTCACTGACAGACATATTATTAAAATGTGTCGGCGCAAATTGAGGCAAGCACATCAAATCTTGCTTATTTTTTTAATCAAATGGATTTCGATTTGTAAAAGCCAATTTTCGAACCCATTTTAAAAGACATAAAGATTGGCTCAGATAGGAGAAAAGGAGAGTTATGTTTTGTCTTTGGTTTCCATGAGGACTTGCGGTGAGGGGGAGGAAGAGACGGGCAGCGGTTCAGACACTAAGGTGAAGCGAGGAGGAGTGTGAGAAATAATTATTTTCTCAGATCGAGCCAACAAAGAGTAGAGTAGCTATTGTACTGCTGTGTGAAATTAAATTATCTGTATAGGAAATGTATAATCAGCCCTGAGGCAACACATGAGTAGCCAGTCACTGAGTAAAAAATGTACTTGTGGTGATTGAACCTGTTGGGTTGCTATAATGTCATTACATGTTAACACCAAAAGAGGAAGGTGTTTTTTACAATCTATATGGTGTTATATGGCTGCACCATTCTGGCCCATATTTTGAAAATAATTTCCATTCAAGGATGAACAGTTAAAGGTGGGGTAGGTGAGAACCAGCTCGAGTGCGCTAGAACAGGGTTCCCAACCTTTATTGTGCCAAGGTCCAGCAGATCCATTACAAAAAAAAAATCGCGGACCGGTTGTCAATTTGAACTGATTTTAATATTTACTGACCACCAGCAGCAACAGAGGCTAATTGTAACAGCCTGAACAAATACTAGAACAATATGCATCCAAAACTCATCCAAAACGTATTAACAACGTTTTTTGGTTTTTCGGAAAAACGGAAAACCAAAAAACCGACGTTATTCAGTTTCTAAACCAAAACGGGAAAACAGATAAATCAACGTTTTGTTTGTATGATTTACGGATAATCCAGTGAATGCTGGGAAAACCAGGAGGCGCATTATGAAGGAGATGTCCGGTCGCCAGGGTGTGTGTGTGTGTGACACTTGCATTTGTTTTCAGAAGATATTATGATAGTGACGTTCGTTCCGGTGCACTCCGACAGCAATTAGCACTACATCGAGATTAAGATTAAACTATAACTTATTTTGGGAACACCCGCATATACCTATGTGAGTAAATTACTGTTCATGGTCATTTGAAAACAAATGCCGGTGTCGGACAGACACAAACACACCGAACACACAGAGCTGAGCAGAGCACATACACACACACACACATCATGCGCCTTGGTGACTGGACATCGCATAAAACTAATAAAAGGGGGAGTAATCGGGCAGTTCGATGTGTGTAGAGATGTGTGTGTTAACATGTAGCAGCCTGCAGTCACTCGCTGTTCTGATGAAGGTAAACACAGCGAAGGCGGTGCGTAAAAAGGCACATCTTTACCCGCTGGTGCTTTACTTCTCAGAGGCGGAGTTACACGTCCCGCTGCCTCCTGATGCTGCAGCCATTTCATGAAGTGAAGGAGGCTTTCCTATAACACAGCTGCGGGCAGCAGATACTGTGAGAGTCCCGGACATGAATTCATAGATCAAGGCAGACTGGTTTACTCTCCTGTTTTGCCAATCCGGTGCTTAAACAAATGGCTCTACACCCCTGGCCGACATGTCCTTAAAATGAAGTCCGAGTTTGAAATATATCTCAAATAATGTATGCACTGCCATTTCCCCACATTAAGCAGTCTGTAATGAAACGGTTGTCTCCTGTGCGCTCCTCTTCCTACTTGGCGCACCCGTAACTTTCTCGTGCGCTCGAGAGGCTGAGACCAGGCTGAGCCGCCGAATCCCTCGGAACATCATAAAAGCCATTTTCAACGGTTTTCTGGTGAAAGTTTAACCAGGCTACTGGATGAAATAATATGAGTGGTATAGGTGCGAAAACTATCCGGTACCGGACAAATGTCCGGTAATAATTGTCTGGTAATAATTAGGGATGCTCCGATCGATCGGCCGATATTCACTCTTAATAGTTTGATCGGTGCTCTCTATAGGCCGATCAGGAGAGCTGGATCTGAGCGATATGGACATAAACGAGAGTGAAATATAACCGGACTCGAGAGAGAGATCAGATCAGCTGCTGAGTCTGACCAAGACAGGCAGCTCTGAGCACCTGAAGCCCCGCCCACTGTTGAGAGGGAGAGAGAGAGAGAATCCGTTTCTCCCGTGTTATTGTTCAAAGTTAATGTAAACTTTTGAATAATGTACTTCATCTACTACAAGTAGTTTGTTTGAATGTAATAATTATGTTGTATTTTTTGTTCGTGGAAGCGAATCATTTATTGAAAAATGAATCTGAATTTTTCGATCTGTCATTAAGTGAGTTTTAAACATCAGCATATCTGGTCATAGTCCGGCAATTACCTGCTAACGGAAACTCTGCTACACAATTCTTATTATTATTGAAACATGACCGGTAATTTGTCCGGTAAAATCAATTATTTACGGACACTTGACCGGCAAGAAAAAAATCCTAGTGGAAACCCTGAAATAGAGGTACACAAGCACACACACAACAGAGTCCAAACTTACAGCTCCATGACTCCTGTATCTCTCCTTCTTCTGCGTTTCTCTCAGCCTCTCTCTGACTGCTCCAGGTAAACTGACTTGGGTGGCCGAATGCTCTGAGTAAACTGAGTGAAGGAGACAGACAGAAAACAGTTTGGGGTTAGAGGAAGGGATTGAAGAAGTGATTAAAAACACTGAATGGGTGGTGATGAGGACTTTCACTGAGTTTCTTAAAGCAAACACCAACCTCTCGTTCTTTACCTTGTGCTTCGGACACCGCAGTGAGAAGTTATCTTCGTTCAGAGAACAATCTGGAAGGGGGAGCAGAACATATTAGTACGATACTAGAATTCATCTAATCATCATAACATTTGGGGGATTTGTTCAATGGGTGGGTGATAGGCCTACCAAAGCCTCCCTGTGTTGATCTATTGAAGACATTTTGAATTGTTCTCGCATGCCACTTCGACGAATGAAGAATCAAAAAACATTAAAAAGTAAGGAAGAATTGAAGTAAATGTCGGCAGCAATGTTTCCACCAGACCAGGGCTGAGAGGGCATCCACACCGAGAGCGCTGGGTGGGGGTGACGTCACGTTGTGTCACGTGACTTGAATTTTGAATTGAGCAGTCCCTTAAGTTATAGATACTATCTCTGTACGTATTAGTGATGGGAATTTCGGCTCTTTTTAGTGAGTCTAACTAAAATAGCCGGCTCTTTCGGCTCTCCACAATTTACCACGGAGCCTCAGTTTCGCCGCTACGAGGCTCCGGCGCTCGCAGTTCACGCGCGTGCTCCACTAGCACCCTCCATCAAGGCTCGCCGGCAGTACACTTTCCGTCACAGGAACACGCTTTGCTGGCGGCGAAAATAATCCCACCAGACTCCTTTGCCCCTCCAACAAAGGACCTTGTCCTTTTTCCCCTTTCGTAATTTCAAGCGATAAAAACTTGATCCTATTCCGAATTATTTATTTTTTGGACGCCCTCGGCTCGAGTTCAGGGCGTTCCGAGCTGAATAAGAGTGTCAAATTACGGCAAGATGCCCCCTGGCGGAAAGGCTGGTCGACAGCAATAATATACCAAAACACGTGTAATCAAACAATCACACAAGTCGTGCAGGATTTCCCCAAGTCCCACCGATCTGAGACTTTCGTATAGTTTTGCTTTTTGACACAAACTTTAATGTATTTCTCTGGGTTTTGGATTTTCATCGTGAGGGCACGCGGGAAAAACAACCTATTCTTCAAAAACTCAAGGTAACAAGTAATCAATCATTTTAGAGGTGAAGTATTCCTTCCTTGCTTTTAGTAAATGCATCCACTCACCTGCTTCAATAGCACACAGGTAATGGTAGCGAAGTGTGCAGCCTTTACTGTAGCAGCCCAGGGTCGATCCGACCATGTCACAGTACGAGCAGCACTGAGCAGAGAAACAGACAGAAGAAATCAATAAACCCATACCGATAGTATAATCCACACACAGGAGTGTGAACTTATTGTATATTTGGAATGATTATTATTCATTCATGTTATTATTTACATATCTCTTTTTCTCTAGAACTCTCTTCTTAACCCATGAACAGGTAACAAAATATGAATATCTGAATTAAAGATAAATGTAGTTGTCTAACCCAGGGGTGTCAAACTCAAGGCCCGGGGGCCAAATCCGGCCCGCGACTTCATTTTCTGTGGCCCCATAAGAGCTTGCAAAGAATAGAATATGTTTATTATACGGTTACATGCTGCTTTACAGAGGCACGTTGCCCATAAACTACATGTCCCACAATGCATCTCAAATTTGACTTTCTCAGAATTTGACTTTTATTCTTCAAAATATGCTTTTTTCTTAGGAATTTGTCTTTTTCTCACTGAAGAGACTTGCAATTACTTGCCCTAGACTTCTGCTTTCAGACGTAGTTAATTATGAAGTTATTACCCGATCTGATAATAATCCAATGCAGAGAAAAACATTTCATAAAGTTTCAACCGGCCCTTTGAGTTCAACCATAATGCTGATGTGGCCCGTGATGAAATTGAGTTTGACCCCCCTGGTCTAACCCCACAAAAACACACACCCTATAACTACACACCCATAAGTCCGATACCATGTTGTATTATTCATGTTCTTCTTTTCCCCTGTTTTGTTTTGCCTAAGTCTTACTTTGAGAAATGGTCTTTTCTGTGTATATATATATATGAAGCTGTCCTTTTCTTCACCTGTCCTGTAATAACTTAATCAATTAAACCAAAAACTATATATAGCTGAGCATTTGTTGGGTCTTTTATTTACATTAATGATGTGACCGTCTATGTGTCCTGTAGATATTTAATTGTTCTTTGTACTGCACTGTTAGTGTACAGTTTTACTATTATGCTGCTGTGTTTATTATATTTTTGTAACTCTGGCACAACGATTTCTTTCGGGATAAATAAAGTCTTATCTTATCTTTAAAAATTATCCCCAAAATGAAAACAGATGCAGAGGCCACTCACTGTTTCTCTGGCACCATCTAGTGCCTCCTGCAGGCCGTACAATCTCCCATTGACAAGATACACTCCACTGGTCCACACGATGCATCCTTCGTGCACCCACAGCTCCTCGGGGTCCATGGGCATCTGAGGCAGCTGGGCCAGTTGTGCCAAGGGCCCTAAAGAATCCAAAGCTGGGGGAGGAGGCTGGAAAGGAAGGGACGCCTTGCTGTTGGATGGCACCATTCTGGGGGAATCCTCACTGGATTTGTGCCTCCTTTTAAAGCGAGGATGCGAGGTCAGCTTTCTGTGTTGAGGTCGCTGTTGAGCGTCGTCCATCGGCTGTTGTTGCTGGATTTGCGGTGGCTGTGGTTGTTGCTGTTGGTCCATCTCGAAGTCTGGCTCTCTCTTAAGCGTAGGGATAGGTCGGATGTCTAGATTCATGTCCCACGTTAGAGATGTTGTTTTACTGATGTAGGAGGAAGTGGAGGAGAAGGAACAGGAGGAAGAGGAAGGGGTGGTATTGAACTGGCCAGTCATGTGCATCATCATTTCCTCTCTTGGCGGGGCAGTTCTGACTGTTTTAATGAGAGGTATTGGGTTTGACTCTAGGTTGATGTTGTAGTGGCTCTCAGCTGGGGGCTTGGTGAACTGAGCCTCTTGTGTTTGCATTTCTTGAATTATATTCGAAGAATTTGAGTCCATGTCCAAGTTTGGTCCCGTTTTGTTTGCACCCGTGGCCGCTTGACATTGTCGGAGTTGAGGCTGGTTCTTGGGGAGTCTTGCGGCGTATTCAGCCGGATAGAAAGGTCCGTAGAGATCACCGAGGTGTTTGTAATTCGCCCATTTTTGACACAGGCAGCAGAGCAGGCGGCCCGAGTGATTGGTCTCTGTGATCACCAGGCCTGAAACAACATGGTCGGACGAAGGGAGAGCTTTTCCCGACTGAACTGTAGTTTCCTCATCGTCTGAATCCCTTTCCTCTACTTCTTTGTCTCTCTTAGACGACTGGGAGGAAAGAGCGGAGGTCAGTAGACAATCAATTCCACTCCCGCTCGCTTTCCCCCCGGCTTTCATTTTCTCTTCCTCGCCGTTTACAATGGTGCACACCGCCCCAATCTCTGGTACTTTGTTCTCCACATGTATGTGTGGGATAAACGGGCCCTTTCTATTTGAATCTCCACTTGTGTTGGGGCTCCCTCCTCCCCCTGAAGGTGTATCTGGGTCTTCTTTAGCCCTCGATGCTGCCGTTGGTGCCGCCACCCTCCTCCTCCTCCTCTGTCGACCTCTTGCTTCCAGCGACCCATCTTCATTTTTCACGCCTCTTCGTCGCTGGCGTACAGGTTTGACCTCGACCACCGGCTGCGTTTCCTCGTTCTCTACATCCACTTTCACTATCTGGGTTAAAACCGGCGGGGTCAGCGGGGGAGAAGTAAAATCGTCTGCAAGAGGGGGATCTTCAGGAGGTGGGGGTGAGCTGCAGGTGGTCTGACCATGTGCTGGTGATGTAGCTGGAGTTGGAGTTGGAGTGGCCAGAGTAGCACTTGGAGAAGTGCTTTGACCCTGGGCTTGGGGCTGACTTTGCACTGGTGATTGGCCTTGACCCTGTCGTTTTTGTTTATTCACACTCCCCACGGGCCTGCCCTTCTTCTTGCCAGATGGGAAATAGCCTTTGGGCACAGAACTGTCCGAGTGCTTAGAGTCTTGTGGCGACATACTAGACCTAGACGAGGACACCTGATGCCTATTCATGTGTCCTTGGCCATGGTGGGGAGAAGTGGATCCGTAGTAATCGCTCCTGGGATAATCGTCAAACCCAATGCCAGATTCTTGAAGTTTCTGTCGCAAGAGGTTATCAGCAGACTGCTCTCCTCTTCTGGTTTCAAGCTGCTGGTAAGTGTTGGTGAAATGTTGAATGTCTGACAGAGCGGATGAAGACTGAGGGGGGGAATCCTGGACTGGGCGAAGAAGAGGAGGAGGAGGGGGTAAAGGTCCGAGCAAAGCAAAATCCTCCTTGTCGCCAGACCCTGACGCCACGGCGGATCCTAATCCAAAGTCAAAGTCTTGTTTTATGGTTTGAGACGTGTGATGGGGGTCACATGGGTAGGCAGTCGGAGGTAAAGGACCAGCCTCATCAATCCCTCTGAAGGGAATCATATCATTTAATGAGTGACTTTCATCCATGTAACTATCATCGCCAGCGGAAACCCTGGGGAAATGTGTCAAGTCTTGGTCCTGCGAGTCATTATACGAAGGTATTTCGGAGTGAGGGAAACCTGGGTAATGATTTGACTCGTCATCAACGTGGCCTGCCGGCTTTCTAATATTTGGTGTGATTTTCTGCACTATCGCCTCCAGCTTCAAACCTCGTCCTTTCCTGTGTGTCAAAGCCTTGGTGTTTCCACTCGTTGGAGATAAAGGTTGTGAATATGTGTTTTCTCCAGACAAAGGGGAAGAAAGCCTGGGACATGGGATATCTGAACTGGAGGAGTCGTCTTCATTGTGATGGCTTGACTCAGACTGAGCCCCGGGGGAGTGGTGAGAATTTGTGGCAGCCCTTTGCTGGGAGGCTTCCTGGAGTTGCCTTTTGGCGGGAATAGGGGAGATAAAAGAACGAACTCGTCTTCGCAACATCAGCGCATTTGTGTCTCCAGAACTGCCAGCTTTAGTCGGACGCTGTGGAGTGGAGTTCATTTCTGCAGGAGGCTTAGTGGGAGGAGGTGGGAGGGGATGTTTGGGAAACTCAGGTTCAGCTGCATTTTGGGGAGGAACAGGGATGTGTGAAGCTACAGGAGGAGGACGGGGGGGAGGCTGTGTTCTGTAAAAGGAATCTCCCTCCTTTATTCTAGCGCCTTCTCTTCCAGAGTGTGTCGACTCCCACATTTTCAAATCAAAGAAAGCGCTCTGTTGATGGAGAGAAGTTTTGCTCCCAAGTTGTTCACCCGGCATTTCACTTTGTAAGATTCTCTGCCTCTGCTCTGATTGGCCGCCCTTATGTCTTCCTGGAGACAAACCGGGCTGCATCATCATCTCCTTTGACGGCCTGTTCATCGCTTTCACCCAGTCATTCATGTCGTGGGGGTGATGAGGGGGGCCGCGGGGGTGGGGATACATTTGAATCTTATTTGCAGATTGAGGGGATAAATTGTGGTATGGATGGTGGGAAGGAAAATGGGGGTTACTGCGTGGCATCATATTCCCTTCTCTTGCGTCTCCAAATCGATATCCGGGAAAACTGCCACCGCTGCCAGTTGATAAATCGACACCGTGAAGATAGGACTGATGCCTCGGGGGTGAAGATAAAGGGTTAGTGTTCGACGGATGAGAAGACAAGGGTGTTATATCAACATTACCTCGCCTATAGGGGTCAGCATTCATTACAACAGATGAATGAACAGACTTGGAATGGTACTCTTGATCAGCCTCATTAGCTCCACCATGATGATCACTTTCTTTCGATACCGTTTCCATTTTGACCACTTGTTTCTCCCCAATATCTTTTCTGCTCAGATCATTGGCTGCTGCTGCTGGAGAGGAAAATGGCTGTTGAATCACACTCTGACTTTTCTCTCTTTCCCTTTCAATTTCCCTCTCTGGTGTACCGCGTCTGTTTGGCGACACATCACAAATGACGGAGCGCCGCTCTGATGGGGCTAATATGGATGATTTCTGAGACTCAGCTTGACCAATGTTGCCTGTTAGCGGCTCTGGCTCTTGCAAAAGGAGTTCCTGCACAGCGGAGGACGGCGTGGAAACGTTAGATAAGGCTTTTCTCTGTGGGAGAGAATAGTCTGCTAAGTTGATGTGTTTTGTCGGGGGCTGCTCAGACTCTGCAGCCTGTGTTAAATGGTTCTGGGACCCACCCACTTCAGATTTCTGAGCATTTTGCAATATCTTAGTAATAGCCACTTCTGACTTCACTGACAAATGAGCATCTGTGGAAAATTCTGGCTCATTACCATGCCTCTGGTTTGCATGTGGGGGCTTTCCAGAACTCCCCATTTGTCCAGAGTGACCCAAAGCTTCAGCTTCTCCATACGGGTTTCTGCTTTGAAACTGTTGTTGAGCTTGGAGATGGGCAGGAAATGCCTGCTCTGGTCTGCCATAACGTCTATCTAAATTGTAACCTTGAAGAACCTCTTGTAAGAGGCTTGGAAATTGCTGGGAATTATCTTCGTGACCTTTAGCTCCTTGTCCTCTCTTTACCAAAGCCTCTGCTGCAGGACCAGCGTCTTTAGAGCCATAACCAGCTTGTGATTGCTGGTACCCTAAATATCTGGAATTTGATTCTGCTGGGCCAGCCCGCCCTCTGTTTTTCATTGATAAATCGGAGCCATATGTAGATTCTGGATAGCCGTATTTATTCGGTCCAGATTGGGGAGGGTTTTGAGGCCGTCCAAAATTAGATTTCTGGGAATATAAACTCAGATCCACACCTTCCTCCCCGTTGTGACTGCTTTCTCTTTTACACGTTTTTTCTTCTAAACAGTTGTCCTTGCTTTTTTCAGCTTGACTTCCCTCGGACCGCGCTGAAACAATCACACCAACACTCTGCTGTTCATCCGACTGGAGCTTTTCTCCCCTCTCATTATTGTGTAATCTGGATGCAGTGTGCAAACTCTCTTCTTTGTCCTGACAGTTTTGTGGATTGACTCCTCCATCTCGCTGCCTTTGGCTTCTGCCCCTTCCTGTTTTTTCACTTTCATTTTTGATGACTTCATTATTTATTTCTGGTGTCTTCCTATGGCCACCTCTGTGGTCATTATATCTTAGACCAGGCTCTGAGACACTATTTGGCTGCTGGGGAGGAATATTAGAGGAGGGGGGTGAGGAGACTTGAGGTGTTGAACGTGAGGTGTGGCCGGTCTCTGATGACTGACATCCAAAGGAGGGAGATGCTAATGAAGACGGAGCTTCAATTGCTTTTGTTTTAGACACATTTGGTTCTTTTGACCGCAAATCTGAGGTTTTTACCCCAGTATGACTCTGTGAGGGAGGTCGATAACCAGTGGGTTCAGATCCACTGCTTGTGCCGCTCATCTGCCTTATTCTTCCATGTTCCCCCTCAGAAAACTGCTCCTCACGCTCCACCTTGGTCCCAGTCGAGCCTCCAGCCGACATCAATGAGGAGTCTTCATCAGCACCAGCATCTAAGCCGACACCATCCCCGATCCCCAGCGCACCTCCATCTTTAACCGTGCTCGTGCTCGAGGCTGCGCTTGCATTTCGACTCCTCGGTTGCGATGGTGCCTGTTGAATATGCCCGGTGTCTTTCCCCTTCTTCTGCGAAAGCATTGAGTCGGTGAGGAGCATGTGCTGAACTGTGTTTGGTAAATTGGCTACTTGTGAACTCAAGGCATTAAGACTATTCAGGGCAGAATCCTGCAGTTTGTCAAGTGGGGAGGATGAATAAATAGAGGCGCCCTCCTCTCGAGATCCCATTCCTGGGCCGAGACCTAATTTGTTGCGGCCTGTTGGAGGAAGGCTACTCCCTCCAACACTCAAACTGTGAGCTTTATGACTGCCACTGCTACCACAACTACTGATGCTGCTGTTGGAGTTGGGCGTGGGACTCAACTGTGGCATGGTCTGCAGTAATCTACCTTGACCATGGCTGCTACGGGGGTTTGATGTAGGAGGATGCGAAGGGCCGTGACCTGAGGGGTGGCCATGAACATCTGAGACACCCATCAAAGGGGAAGGAGAGGAGCTACAACTGGGGGAATGCACTGCAGAGGCAGCTGGTGACGGGTTCGAAATTGGGCTGAAGTTTTGGTTAATTTGGGTTTGTTGAGCATTGGGATGCATTGGGGATTTGGCTATTTCTTGAGATGCTGCTTGAGGTATACTGGGATTGGAGGCATGATGATGTTTAGCGTAAACAGAGCCTGGAGACGGGCCCTGGTGCTGCATCTTGAGCGAGTTGTCATAACCTACCCCTAAATTGTGCTGTGAGTTGCGGTGCTGTAGTGTGGCTTGCTTGTGAAGTGAAAGTGTCTGTGGGGAATATCCGGGATAATTCGCAGCATGGTAACTCTGTTGAATGCTCTCCATCTGCCCCACGTTGTTAGCAGCAACTGCCCCGGAGATTGAGTTTGAATTGGCGTTGAGGCCAGGCGAAATGTTGACTTTGGGATCGAACCCGGCACTTGCAGCCCCGTCGAGATACCTCTGCGGAGGCGGGCTGTACATTCCTGACGACGCTGCTGTGGATGCCCCACCCTGTGGAGAGTAGTGTGGGTACTGGGGGGTCATCCTGTGCCCGGAGTGGGGGTAGCTCCGATGCTGCTGCTGCTGCTGCTGCCCGTGGTGGACAGTCGGGAAGGTTTGTCCAAGTTGGCGGTGCTGCATCTGAGATCCGGGCACTGCCTGCATTGCAGCGTTCTGACTCATATTGTACTGATGAGAGGGAGAAAACGCTCCGGCACCAGCACCTCCACCAGGACCAGCACTGGATCCATAATCTACTGGGTACGGTGACATCAGCCCAGACGCTGCTGCAGAGCCAGACCCAGCATGTCGGTACTGGTGAGGTATATGTCCATCGATATTAGGATATCCAAATCCTGCCCCATAAGCCATCCCCCCTCTTCGGTGCCTGTCCTTTCCACCCATTGCAAAATAATAATCCATGGCCTCCTTCCTGTAAGGGTTGTTAGTGTTGTGAATGCTACCCTGTGGTGGCGGCGCCTCGACAGCCCCTCTGCTTCTAGCACTGTAAGCTAGCATGTGGCTAGCCTGGCTGGGGTGGTGATGGCCTCTGTGCAGGCTCTGCTGTTGCATCCCCGCGTAATCATCCGTCATCCTGGGGGAGATCTGGGGGTCTGCTGGCTGAGGGGGATAGGGAGTTCCCCCTGCACCCCTCCCACTGAACCCCGGGGGGACAGAGGGGGGAGCCGGGCTGTTAGAAAAATTCTGCATTGTTTTGTTTGGATTAGAAATGGAAATATCGGTCAGTGTCTACACCAGGGAATGCTTCTGATCAGGAACTGGAAGGCTTACGGCAGTGACCATAAATGACAAAGAGAGAGTCTATGGCCTGGCAGTAAAACAAGGAAATGCTTTGAACAAGCTAAGAGCTCAAGCTGAGGAAAATATATATATCGCAGATGTCCCTTTCTTGTAGCAGAAAGTTGGTCGGGTTGATTTTGTCAATATGTGAAAAGGCCAAATGGTAAAGGTCTTCTTCAATGTGAAAATGTTATGGTTGGATTCACTTTTTTTTTTAAAACAGCTGGGTCTTAAAAAATGGGACTTAAAAAAAAGGGAAAAGATATGTATTGAAGCAGGCTTCTACTGCAGAATAAGATTTGAACTGAAGCTGAAGCGTTTGGCACTGATATCATGAACACATGACACACCACCATGTGATATGTTCAAATGTCTTTACATGTATATGCTCAACTTTCTTCTAGCAGCTCAAGCAAACAGAGCTATTTTAAGGATTGAATTGTGTCGTGGTCCAAAAGCAACTTGTGAAAAATTGAAAAAAAAAACCTCAATAAAACCATTGAGAATGTTTTCTGTCACAACAATCCTTCAGTTCATCAATATGTTTGCCACGACCTGCCTCGCACCTGCGTGAGACCAAAACTGCACAAATCAGGAGGTCTGAACACAGACCCACATTAAACACTCTCAGAGGCAAACACTCCATCGATATTCTCATCGGCTCTTGGAGTGTAATACTATTGCGATGTTCTTTGTCTTGGTCATTCCCTTCGAATACAGTCTTTGGTCCCTATTTAGTATTTGTTCTTTCCTTGATTCAGATTCTTCTTGGTTCTCTCCTGTATCTTCAGCATGTAACTGCCTTACCTTTGTTTCTTTCTGTCAACCATTATTCAACTCTACCTAGTTCCATGGCAACAATTTTCCAAAAGGAGGATAATCCATTTATTCCACTTCAGGTTCAGTCAATTCAAGCTCCAGTGTTTCTGTTCTCTCTTCAGTATTCCCATGCAGAGAAGTTCGGTTTCACCGGGAGCTGCTGACCAGAAGCCTTCTTAACCCTGCATAAAAACAAAGGAATTCATCAAAAAAAGTAAACACGCAATAATACTCAACCTTACTGTAACTTGTGCTAGTAGTAAATAGTTATAAAGACAAATGAACTGCCGTCATAATAACACCAAAACGCTTTTTGATAGTTAAAGGTGGGGTAGGTCATTTTGGAGAAACCAGCTCGAGTGCGCTAGAATTTGAAAATACACAGCCGGAAGAAATCTGCCACTTCCTCACAGAGCCCCTCCTCCAACACACACGAACGCGCACATGACCAATGAGGGCACGAGATAAGTTTGTGCCCAGATGGAAGGCTGACAGGCAGGTAGGCCATCCAGTTATTTTAGCCGGCTCAGATGATTGGTCGAGCTTTCTACAGCGCCACGGCTTCCACAGATGACATTTTTGAATGTATTTTTTGTCAAAGCACTTCAGATATTCATTGCTATCGGGATGTTAAGAGCATTCCATGGAATATAACAACAAGTGTATCTCGAGCCAGTTTCTCAAACTTACCTACCCCACCTTTAAAGCGGTTTGTTTTTTAATTCAACAATTCAGTGATGACGTATGACATATTTATTAATGCGACTACAATCTTAATACATTTAATTAGTTTTGAGCATTTGCACTCCATAAACTGTATCAAATATTAGAGGTTACATCATTATTTCCCATGTGGGCTCATTTTAACCACTGAAGTCACACATATGCATCACAAAAATATTAATCAAACCACCAATAGTTTGAACAAGATTGCCTTGTTGGCTTTATATCAACACTATTGTTGCTGAAATAACACTTTTAATATGGTTTGGATCGTTAACAACGCTGCCTCTTCTGATTGATAACAAACAGGGTTAGAGAAGAGAACATGGGTTGAGGGGCAGCATGCAATTTAGTCAACAAAGTAACATAGACAAGGTCACAAACACTACCTCACATGTAAACAAACAACGCTGTGGTGCCAAAACAGAAGCAGTAAGTTTCCTACCTCTACAAAACAACACTTTAAACGATTAATGTTAGTGTTTTTTAACGTGTTTTAATGGTCTTTAACGATTATGGGGGATAATTAAAAAGGCATGACGCCACCTTTATGAGGTCAGCCCCATAATTGCCTCGTGTGACACAAGCCTCTATTGTCCCGCAGTAAAATGGTTAATGGCAACTTTAGGTGACTTTTGTTATTGTAGTGTCGCCTTACACTTACACAATAACAAGGCATCATTGTTTATGGTTACAGATATAAGTCTAAGGGTAACTGCTGTTATTCATTAATGTAATGTATATCTTTTTTTAAACAGTGTAAGCGACGAGCAGTTGAAGGAGCATGGGAAAAAACAGAAAAAGGAAGATTACTTATATTTGGTCATACCTTGTTAATGTATTTCAGTTCAATTTGATGCTTTCAATTCTAATAAAGATTGAGTGACACTATTAAAGATTAAGGTAGTGGGTGAAGCCATGTATGATTAGAAAACAGTTAGAAAAACGATCAGCTCCTGCCTTGGTTGCTAATTAAATCACAGCAGCTCACTGTGCGTAACAGAAAAGATAATAATAATAATAACAATACAACAAATTCTCATTGCAGTCAGTCAGCAAGTCAATCAATTACATAGCTGCCTAATTGACATACGCAATGTTAATGCAGATACAACTCCAGCTCTGTTATATTCTGATGGTGTTGTGGCTCATCAACACAGCACACTAGCAACAAAGTACTTAGATCCTTTACTTAAGTAAAAGTACAAATACTATGGTAATAAAATACTCCATTACAAGTAAAAGTCCCGATTTCAAAATAATAATTAAGTAAAAGTAGATTTACTCGAGTACTTTACTTAGATATAATTATTAAGGACTTGTAGTCCTACTTTACTCTTGTCGATTTAGTTTAAATTATGTGAAATGTAATCAACACTTTAGTTATACCTGGAGCAAATTCACAAGCGACCCCGCAGTCATTATAACTAGCTGCACCTTTACCAGCTTTTATAACACTTTAATGCATCAATAATTACAAAACATATCATTCTGAAATGGACCAATCTGCACAATGACTACTTTTACTTTTGGTACTTTAAGTATATTTAGATGCGAATACTTTAGGACTTTTACTTGAGCATCATTTTGAAAGCAGGACTTGTACTTGTAACAGAGTATTCCTACACTCTGGTACTTCTACTTTTACTTAAGTACAACATCTGAGTGAGTACTCCTACCACTGCATACCATGTCTGTTACATGTACAAAGCAACTGGTAACTGTGAGTGATGTAGTAAATGTAGTGGAGTAAAAAGTACAACATTTGCCTCAAAAATGTAGTGGAGTAGAAGTATATAAAAGTAGCATTAACTGAGAATACTCAGGTAACGTACAAGTACCTCAAAATGGTACTCAGTTACTATCCATCACTGATTGACATACGCAATGTTAATGCAGATAAAACTCCAGCTCTGTTTTATTCTGATGGTGTTGCGTCTCATCAACCCAGCACAGTAGACACATTAGCCAATAGCAAGGTATACGCATTACAATTAGCTTTGTAGCTCTTTAGCTTTAGCCAAAATACCTCACATAATTCAAATAGAATGTGCGTTGCAGCCGGGTAGCTAAGCTAAGCTAAGCTACAACCACTAGTTAGCATCCAAGCTAATTTGCCTTTATTACGTTATTAAACAGGAGCAGGCTAAATCTACAAAAGAGCGGTGATTAGGTGCAGATGTTCCCCCCTGTCCAGACACAAAACAACTGTGAATAAATGCGTACATAGTGAAAGCACTGCATCAGAAAATGATCTCCACACAGCGTGACATTTTCCCTGCATAAACAGAGCTAATGTGGTAGCTACGGAGATGCTAGCTAACGTAAAGCATACCTGAAAACGTAGCAATACAAGGCCCCTCGTTTTGTGACAATCTGTGGCAGGAAACCCCGGTGTTGAGTCGACTCTCTCCGCCGCTTTCCCCTCACCCTTTTCCCGTCCAGACAACCGGACTCGGGGAGGGGGGCCCCGTCACGACGCTCGGATCCCCGGCCCTTTTTATTCCGATTTGCTCCTTTTTTTCTTTTGTCCTCACCTCCAGAAATGATGAGCACAATCGGGGTGCCTGTGGGTCCCGTAGCCAGTGAGGTCCACACACCCCCGCCCCCTCTCTTGTTCCCTCTTCTCTCTCTCTCCCTCTTTCACCTATTCCACCTATATCTCCAACTAAACATCTCGCTAGCCTCCTCTATACCGCATACACACGCCTGCTTCCCGTCACCAAGAATTGCATTCCTTCATCTGCAGCTACGACCTATTCGTTTTCCTGTTCTGTGTGTTTTTTTTCTTCTTCTTCTTGCAACAGAAAGACCGCCTTGAAAATGCATACACACTCATATTCCTGCACCCCCTCCTCCTCCCTCATCTCTCTCCATCACATCCCCTCCCTCTCCTTAAAGCTTTCCCTATTGCTTTTTTATTTATTTCCAACATACAAAAAATAACATTATAGTAATATTTATAATACATTTTATTTTTGCATGCCTGCGCAATAGGGTTTTTAATCACAGCTCCTTTGTTCTTATTGCATCTCCACAGTGAAAATGAATTAGGGTAGACTAATGAAGGCACCAGGGTACAAAGGCAATATGGAGAGGAGACAGGGGCTGAATGAAAAGAGGGTTATGTCTGAAAATGAATAAGTCAATAACAGAGAATGTGTGCAAATATGCACGCCTGCATTAGAAACAGATTGCAAGCAGTTTATTCTGGTCTCTTGATGCTGGAGACTAGCTATATTGTTGTTTTCCCATAAAGAAAAGCCACTTAAATCATTATCATTATATCTTGGTTAATGTTTGACACACTCAGAACAACAATGGAGGGGCTACACACAGAATCCTTTCCCCCATTTAATTTACTGTGTTGTCTCCGCCTGAGCTTATCTGCTCTCACACAGGGCCGAGTGCACTGCAGCCCCCCCCCCCCCGACACACACACACACACACACACACACACACACACTCCCCCACCTTCATAATGATGTGCCCTATGCCCCCCATCCACTTTTAATGTACTGCTGTGTGTCACACATGCACACACACACAAAGAACCCTACATGAATGTACAAAGAAAACACACATTTCTCACTTAACCTGCCAATCACAAGAATAAAATCTCTCAGTTTCCAAACAACAGTTCAATACATTTCATTCCCTTGCAGATACACGTCTATTTCTATCATAGTTGCCATAGCAACTGCATCACAGAGCCTTTAACTGTGGATAATTTTGAGGGTACGTATCTACACTTTGCCTTTTTTTTTAAAAAACATGTGCGATTTGAAGCCAGACGCTCACGTTTTGTTGTGTGTTGTGCTGTTTGTGTTGACACTGAAGTCGAGAGAGATGCGAGATAAAGGGCAATGATACTCTGGGCCAGAAAGTCAGCCAGCCAGGCCTATCCAATCAACAGGAACGCCTGCTGGGACACACACACACACTCTCTCCATCACAGACAAGGGCACACAATCTTTAACAGAAGAGGCTCCAAGCACACGGTTGTAGAGGATGAAAGCAACCTTTTGTACACACTGTATGTAGCCTTCAAATAAGACAAATCATTGATAGTGCTACTGGATTGGCTTTAAAAGGTGGATTATTATATTAATACAGTTTAATATCAGTATTTAGTGTCTCTTCTGTGACATGTCTCCATGCTTTAAAATGACTATGCATACAAGTCAAACAGTGCCCATGTGGTTTTCTGATGTCTTATAACCATTGACATCATAAAATCATGATAAAAATAGAAATAATTTAATATAGTTTAATGCCAGGGAACATCTCAAGGCTGTGAAACATTGTCAATATGTTAAAAAATCCTTGAATAAATATGAAAATGTAACAACATGTGGACTCTAACAAAGACAAAACACCTCATTTAGGTCGAGAGATGTTGCATGAAAGAGCACTTTTACCAAAATAAGAGAAAATATGAGTTGCCATTTACAATCCCTCTCACAAAAAGAAATGAATTGTCCTTGAAATGGCAAAACTAAATGAAGACATTTTACAACAAACGCTTACATGGATTTAATGTTGACGTGTTGAATGTTTTTCCCTGCAGAAGGTCCACAGTGCCTGCAGGCCAGAGACTCGTTGGATGTTAGTGAATGGGCAATTAAAACTGGAACACAGCCTACCTCTATAACCTGAGTGCATGCAGAGAAGAGCGGGTAATAAGCGTGAATACAACCCGCTCTGAAGTGTGGGTTTTATGTGACGGAGTGAGCAGAGGTACAAGGTTCTCTCTGCTGCTGAATGCCGCCGGTGGATATAATAACCAGTAATGGCTCCTTTCTGAGTGCCGTGATAATAGTTGTTAGAATCACTTGTTCCAAAAGCAGAACGGCCTTTACGAAGAACATGCGATTTTGTGAGTTTTATACAGACAATAAGAACAACTATTTCATTAACAGGTGGTGCATCTGTTATATCAATATTTATTATATATTTTGATATTCATTTTTATTGACTATAAAATATCAATTTAATAGAAATGGGTGTTATTCAGTAAGGTAAAGCAAATATATTATGGATAGGAAATATGCTTATTTAGAATATATAATATATATATTTGTGCCATTTATTTATTTTAATAAGATATATAAAAAGTGCCATTCATTTTCATCAAAATATATATATATATTAATATATATATATAGATACAAAATATGCCTATACAATTTGATAAGTTAAAAAATATATAGATTTAAAAAAGTCTATATAAAGAAATGCTTTTAAAATTGTGCCATAGATTTTTTTACTAAGATATAAAAAAATATATATGGATACAAAATATGTGTAGATGAAAATACCTCTATAACATTGTTTTTTTTAAATATTATGTATGAAAATATTAATAATAATCTTAATAAAAAATATGCTTATTGCCATTAATTTTGTACAAAATAAAATATATATTTGCCTCAATACAAAACATCGAAATACAATTATTAGAAAACTATTGTAATAGGACTATCTATATTTAATTATAATAACAAATGAAATAAATACTGGACTATACACACCATCCTGCTGCAGCCAATGAGTGCAGCAACAGTCTCTGAGGTGCCCCGCAGCAGCAGAGACTTGCAGTTTCCTGGATGACCACATGGAGTCAGGGTCAGACAGCACACATGCTCAGAGCCGTGCTCACATTACAGCAGCTGTCTGAAAGAGATGGAGAATCAGCCCTTAAATGATTTTCTCTGAACTCCTCAATCTCTTTGAAGCTTCCAAAGTTATACTTGGGTACAATTTCACAGGCTTTGATCCTGCGGTATCATAATTAGAGTCCCACGGACATTTAGTATTATTTCAGTGGAAAGGCTTTGATAAAATAGGCTGGAATCGTCACTCTGAGTTTGTGGACAGATGAGATGTTGAACTGTGATTGCTGCTGCTCGGTGTGGAGCTGCCCCCTTTTCACAACCTCAGAGAAACTCTCCTAGATTAAAGAGCATGATGCATCCCGACGAAATACACTCCCATCTCTAAATCTGTGACCTTAACAAAGACCATGATGCAAACTCAAAGGAACAAGAGTGCATAATCAGTATTTCGAATGCAAACCACCATCACCATACGCTATCGCTATCCCACCTAAACACATTACCTGAACGTTTGTTTGCAAATTGTACTGTGCAATAATCACTTTGTGGTAAAAACACATTTGTATACATGTCACAACGCCTTAATGTGTTACTTATGCCATGGATGTGTCTTTATTTTGTATTCAAGTACTAATGTATGATTTTATTCTCTATATTTAATATGATTGTTTACCTGCTATGCCACTTTGGCTGTAACAACTGTTTTTGTGTGCAAATTGTAGTGTCCAATAATCACTTTGAGGTAAAAACACACATTTGTATAAATGTCCCAACATTTCTATAACGTTTCAACGCCTTAATGTGTTACTTATGTGATGGATGTATCTTTATTTATAATTCCATTACTATTGTGTGCTTTTCGTCTTTATATTTAATATGTTTACAAAACATGTACACTTATACTGGTTGTTGTTTTTTACTTCTGTGTTATCCATGCTATTAAACAGATCCATCCTGCAGGTATCAATGTCCACCAGCAGGGGGCACTCTCTCCTAATGTTCCTCCCCCCTCTCTCTCCCCTAACGCTCTCACACTGAGGCCGGCTGCCACACTCATCCTCGTCTCCTAGCAACCGCAGATTCCTGCCTCCAATCACTACGGATACCGGGAGGGATGGAGGGAGGGAGAGAGGGTGTGAAACGAGGAAGAGGGGGAAGGAAAACTGAAAGTGTGCAAAGGTTAAAGAGGCCCTATGTGCTTTTTGGGATTGTCCCTTTCCTGTAGTATGTTATGTAGGTTGTAGTGCATGTAAATGGTCTGCAAAGGCTAAAATCCCTGAGTTCTCTCCCACACACTCGCCTGAAACGCCTCCATTAGACTCCTGTGTTCTTCAAAGTAACATCACTATGTAACACTCGCTCTTCTATTGGCTAGCGATCCAACACAGTGTACGTGATAGGCTAAGGGGGCGGGACATCTCTAAGCGGTTGACCAATCACAACAGAGCCGGCCAGCTAACCAATCAGAGCAGACTGGGCTCTGGTTTCAGACAGAGGGTGAAAAGAGGTGCTGCAGCACAGGTAGTATGAGAAAAACAAAGAGCATTTTGAACATTAAAACATGGAGACATGTCACAGGAGAGACAATACTGATACAATAAATATGTCAGTTAAGGCAACAAAATCACTTGTGAAAGCTTAGCAAAATATCATGGTTTAAATAATGACGTTGTTACGAAACACAAGTAAATATGTACGTTAGTAAAGTAGTTCACGCAAAGCATAACTCTGGAGTTGATGCGGAGGACGTTGTTCGGGACTGTTCCTCCTCGCTAGTCCCAATGTAATCATCTAGAACAGAAACATGACTTGTTCATTCCAAACTACTGCAGCACAATACTTTCAATAGCAACAACAACTATAGAAAAGAAAAACTGAACGTAAACAATGGCACATATGGTGTTAGCAAACAATAGCTCTAGCTAAGCTATCTGCCTTAGCTAGCTAGCTAGCCTTCGGGGCTCCATAAAAGCATAATAATAATAATACATTTATTTTGGGGGGCGCCTTTCATAACACCCAAGGACACCTTACAGGGCATGGGGGTAATATAGGGAACAATTAAAACAGTGGATTTAGTGAAGTATCAGCCGGGGTAAGACAAGACAAACAACAGGAAATTGACTACAAAAGGACACAGGGTACAGTTTATAAAGAAAATGCCAGTTTGAACAGGTGGGTTTTGAGTAGGGTTTTGAATGTTGTTATGGAATCAGACTGTCGGATGTGTCGTGGCAGGGAGTTCCAGAGTCTGGGAGCCGAGCAGCTGAAAGCTCGAGCACCCATGGTTTTGAGGCGAGAGCTTGGGACAGTGAGAAGTCCTACGGACGAAGAGCGGAGAGTGCGGGAGGGTGCGGGAGGGGGTGTACTCCTGAAGGAGGTCGGTGATGTAGATGGGGGCAAGGTTATGGACAGCTTTGTATATGAGTAGAATGTTTTTGTAGTCAATACGGTAGCATACAGGAAGCCAGTGTAGCTGAGTGAGAATGGGGTGATATGGTCGGATGAGTTGGTGCGGGTGATGATCCGGGCAGCAGAGTTCTGGATTAATTGCAGTCTATTGAGGAGCTTGATGGGAAGGCCAGTCAGAAGTGCATTGTAATCAATCCGGGATGTGACGCATGAGTGGACCATGATTTCAGTGCTGGGTTGGGACAGAGATGAGCAGAGTCTGGAGATGTTCCGAAGATGAAAGAAGGCGGTGCGGGTGATGTTCTTTATGTGTGGTGCGAATGAGAGGGAGCCGTCCAGAATTACACCGAGGCTTTTCACCTGGGCAGCGAATATGGGGAAGCCGTTGATGATGATGTTTGGTGCTGTGGTGTTATGTGAATTGGTGAGGGTGGATTTGGAGCCGATGAGCAGGGCCTCAGTTTTGCTACCGTTAAGCTTCAGGAGGTTCCTGCTCATCCAGCTCCTGATGTCCTCAAGGCAGGTGGTGAGGGAGGTTGGGGGGAGGGCAGTGGTGGGTTTGGAGGAAATGTAGACCTGTGTGTTGTCGGCGTAGCAGTGAAAATTAACCTCATGGTGACGGAGGATTTTGCCCAGGGGGAGGATATATATGATGAATAGGAGTGGACCCAGTACTGACCCCTGGGGGACACCCAGTGAAATAGCACTTTCTTGTGACTTGTGATTACAGAGTTGTTCAAACTGCTGTCTGTCAGTGAGGTATGATGAGAACCAGGAGAGTGCAACACCAGTGATCCAAATGCCAGCCAGGCGGTCCAGGAGTAGTGGGTGAGAGATGGTATCGAATGCAGCGCTGAGGTCAAGGAGGATGAGGATGGTGAGAAGTCCGGAGTCAGCTGCACGGAGGAGGTCAATGGTGATTTTAACCAGGGCTGTTTCAGTACTGTGTTTTTGGCGGAAACCAGATTGGAAGGGTTCATGGAGGTTGTTTGTGTCAAGATGGGACTGAAGCTGTGCGGCAACCACCCTCTCAAGGGTATTGGAAATGAAGGGTAGGTTGGAGATGGGCCTGTAGTGGTTTAGATCGGCTGGGTCAGTACCAGGTTTTTTGATGATGGGAGTGATTGCAGCCAGTTTGAGGGAGGTGGGTACAATTCCAGAGGTGAGGGAGGAGTTAATTATGTCAGTGATCATGGGTGATATGGCTGGTAGGCAAGCCTTGACCACGGTGGTGGGAAGAGGATCAAGCTGACAGGTGGTGGTTTTAGCTTTACGGATGAGCTCTGAGATGGTGTATTCCGATGCTGGGGTGAAGATGGAGAGGGAGCTGATGAGTGATGGACCAGTGGTAGCCATCCAGGGTGGATCACTTGAGGAGGTGCATGCTGAGGCCAGCTCTAGGTGAATGGTGTTAATTTTGGAGTGAAAAAATTGCAGAAAGTTAGTACATTGTTCAATGGAGATATCTGGAGGGAGGGTTTGAGGAGGCTGACTGTGGAGAAAAGAACTCTGTTGTTACCAGTGCTGATGATGGGTTGTCAAGCATGGGTTGTCGAACATAAATGTAAGGATAAAATAGACTTCTTTGTTAGAAGTGAGCTTTAGAACAGATAGGGACACAACGCTTTCAAGCAAATAACAGAGCGTTAGCAAAAACTTACCATGCAGAGACTCCAGTAACGCCGTTGCAGAGTCCAGGCCTCCCTCCCTCCCAACGCTAGCCGGTCTATGGCCGTAAATGGTGTCCATTAGGTCAAACCACTTCCAGCTTTTCCTACTGGCACCACTCGTGTTGTTATTATCTTTGACAAAGCGATATTCACTCTTCATCTTTTTGAATTTTTCCCTACACTGCATGACAGTCCTCGAGTAACTACTTGTGGACATCAGTGTAGCGACCTTATGAGGCCAGAAAAACTGTGAATTAGCACCCGCTAGCAGGTACTAGGCCAAGTGGAAACGCAACCAAAGACGGGCCGCTGACGTCACAGCTCTCTTAAACCGGGTTCCGCGCTGCAGTGGAAACACGCCATTACACCCTCCGTCACAGTTTTAAAAACATGGTAAACATTGTCAATTCCAACTAAACTACTTGGTTAGTGAAGGTTTAGATCACATGTGTCAAACTCAAGGCCCGGGGGCCAAATCAGGCCCTTGGTGGATTTACTTTCGGCCCACAGGATAATTTGTAATTACTATTAGATCTGGCCCGCCGGTATATTGCACGTACACCTTCACTCCATCCTGAAGGTCTCCTCAGCTCAGAGCCTGAGCCCAAACATTGATGAACTTGCACCTGAGATGAGATGCCCAGTATCTGAACTAGCATCACAGAGCAGCAACCTGAGTTCAATGGATGTTTCCTTCTGCACTTTCTCTCTCACGACAACAGAGCATGTTTGGTTTCTCTTTGAGGGGAATAGTTTTGTTGAAGCTGTTGTTGGCCTGTGGGAAAATGTGATCATAAGAAATGACTCTGGAGAAGCTGCAGATAGAGCCATAAGAAATGAATGCAACTGATTATTTAATGTTTAATGTTGTTTTTATAGCAATCATTTCATCTTTGTTAGTTCCAGGTTTAATATGTGCAATAAGTTCATTTCAATAAGTTCTGCAATAAACATTTAACCAGTCCGGCCCTCGACTAGTACCCATTTTCTAATTTTGGCCCACTGTGTGTTTGAGTTTGACACCCCTGGTTCAGATCATTGTTTAAATTAAAAATACGTACATTTATTACATGAACTGAATTAAGGGGAGTAATCAATGTAAATAACAGGTTACATTATTTCTATATTGTCATACTTAGATTGCAACTGATTACATTTCTTTCTTCAGGTTATTAATCAGCCTGTTGAGCCCTGGTGGGGGTGTGTGAGGTGAATCACAGAGCCAAGGTTCTTGGGAACAAATTGAGATCATAATTCAAATCAGGCATATTGCAGATTGTGAAGTGGAAGAGAGTGATTGCCCCAATTAAGCCTGTTTGTCTTGAGGGTCCCTGCCGCTCAGGGTCCTCCCACCCTCAGCTCCTCGTCCTCCTCTTCCTCTTCTTCCTCTTCTTCTACTCTCACCAGCACATTACATTTGATGGTGCCATCATCATCCCGCTCTGTCCTTGTGACTCGCGGCGGTGCTTTATTACTCCCCTCGTCCTCCGGGGGTCTCTAAGGTGATTTATGTCTCTCTCACACACGGGCAGTGGGGGAAGAAGTACTCCGATTCTTTAGTAAAGTAAAAGTATTAATACCATGGTGTAGCCCTGCATTTGAAATGTTTAAAATGTAAACGTATATTTACAGTTACAGTATTAAACGTACTTTAAATGTGCCCAGGGTAGAACAAAATCCTTCTAAAAGCCGTATAAACTGTTGGTTTGTTTATTCATAACAACCTATTTTATAAATTCAAATAACAGCCTTTTTTATAAACCATATGAAACGTCACAATTTTATCAATTCTAAAAAATTCAAAAATTGTGTAATTCCCTAAAAACATCATAATTGTCAAAAATAACATTCTATAAACTCTGAAAAAATTAAAAATACAAGAACAAACATATTTGTAATGATAAAAAAACATCATATTTTTTAAAACTTTCAAAAACATTAAAAGAATATCGTATTTAAAAAAAAACATAACATTTTATAAATTCCTAAAACATGTGATTTTTATAAACTCTAACAGATATCATATTTTATAAATAAAAACCATCATAAGTGCAATCTTACAGCATCACACACTTCATATTCAATTCTGCACGACACACAAAGATTACCTGTACATGTAATGCGTGCAGACTACAAAGAAAGCGCACTCACACACACACACACACACACACACACACACACACACACACACACACACACACACACACACACACACACACACACACACACACTCACACACACACACACACACACACACACACACACATACCATGTATACATCACTTCAGGGGACATTACATTGACTTACATGCATTTCCTGGAGACTTATCCTAACCTTAACCATAACCAACACATGCTTAACCCTTACCCTAACCCTAACCCTAACCAAGTCTTCACCCTAAAATTAATGATTCTCTGATGGGGACCTCCATTTTGTCCCCATAAGGGAGGCGAGTCCCTACACGTGACTGTGTAAACAGATTTAGGTCCCCACAAGTATAGTAATGCTAGGCCACACACACACACACATACACACACACACACACACACACGCACCCACACACACACACACACACGCACACACACACACACACACCTACACATGATCGTCACTCACAGTCACACACTCGCTTTCACACACCCCTCGTGTGACCTTAGACAGTAGATCTCCTCCCCCCCGCGGTGGTGGCTGTCACACAGAAACATGCATGACAGGTTCAGCTTGAAAACTGAGCCATGTTCAACTCCAGTGACACAGCAGCAGTCAGTGGAGTGGGAGCTGTAACGATACGATACCTGAAAAGTGACATGAGACGAGAAACAGACTAAATACAATATGATCCTACATTTTGTGATGTAGTTGCACGTGAGAGTTTTTCTAATGGGAGTAAAGTGATGGAATGAGTCCTTAAACCCAGATTAGTGAGCATTTTAGCACTTCAAGGGTTTTCTATATGAAATGTGTCAGTAAATACCCCACTGGTGAATTTCTTAAGCTTCTAAGTGTCCTAGAAATTGCTAACAAATGACTAAACGAGACGACTAATGGTCATAATGCTAACATTAGCTGCCTTTAGCTTAGCAGTGTAAGAATATGATATAATCGTACAACTATTAAGGATATAAGTCATATTTTCTAAGTCACGACTACAATTATCTCTGCTCGTGATAGACCAGCAATGTTCATTCTGATATATAATATGATCATATTTTACATGACTTAGCTTATTGGTTGAATTTGTTGCACAACACCATTCATTTCAAAGAACATCCTGTGCTTCTGACTGCTGCCACCGCATCACCCACACACATACACACACACACACACACACACACACACACACACACACACACACACGCACACACACACACACACCGTGCTTTGAAGGAATCTGTCAATGTACGCCTGCAAAAAACTTTAACTCTGAGAGGAAGGCGGGAGAGAGAACATGTGTATATACGTCTGTGTGTGTGTGTGTATGTGTCTGAATGTGTGTGTGTGTGTGTGTGTGTGTGTGTGTGTGTGTGTGAATCTGTGTGTGGGCACAAGGAAGTGAGGGAAATGCTGGCTGCTGTTGCCGAGGCAACCGTCTCTCTCCCCTCTCCTCTTTAACCCTTTCTCCTCGGCACTTCCTTTTCACCTTCTGTCTTTTACCATGGCAGCACTCTCTCTCACTTGTTGATGTCCTGTCACTCCATCTGTGCCTCTTCCCCACGCAGATCCATCCCTCTCAGACTCTTGATTTGTGAGGCTTTTCGCTCGCGTCCTCCTCTTGATTATTCACCCTCATGGCGGCACACCTGTCATTGTGTCGGCACACATGTGCTTTGTTAACTCACTCTGTGCTCGAGAACAGTAACGGTTTCTGCTAAACTGTGTTAAGTGTCCGGAAGTCATTGTTTCACTGCAGGTGTTATTGAGGATGTGAAAACTTTACAAACATGGGGCTCGAACACGACTGCTGGTATGCAGGAACGTTAAGTACCGTAAATAAATAAATGTCAACAATACTAATCAGTCATTTTGGACAGGATGTGAATGTTTGTATATTTGAAATATACACCAGACAGGCAGAACAAGCACTAGTTGGATTTAAAGAGGCTCTATTCTGCTAATTTTCAGGTACAAATCTGTATTTTGTGCCTCTGTTGTGACATGTGTTTTCTCATACTGCCTGTGCTGCAGCACCTCTTTTCACCCTCTGTCTGAAACCAGAGCCTGAGTCTGCTCTGATTGGTTAGCTGGCCGGCTCTGTTGTGATTAGTCAACCGCTTAGAGATGTCCCACCCCTTAGACTGTCACGTATGATGTGTTGGAGCGCTAGACAATAGAGAAGCTTTGTCCCTCCCTTCCCCGGGGAGCTCCATCGGACCTTAATTCGGAAAAAGTATGCATTGAAGTGAATGGAGAGAGAAAGATTATTTTTCGATGCCGTTTGAATTGTGCCACGAATTACACAGATGATGTTTCTCAATTTAAAAGATAATTTTGCAAGTAAAAAAAATTAAAATGTGTCGTAAAACTGTGAAGTAACACATTTGGTTGTGTGAAACCGCTCAATGAACTACATCTCCCGTCTCGCACCACACACCCAGACGGCCGTCACGTTGGAACATTTCACTTCTTTCTTTCAGAATGAGGCGGAAAGTATTAAACGAGGTGAAAATCACTGCAAGTCTGCATGTTGAGAGCTGTGCACACACAAGGGGAGTCAGTCGGTTCCGAGAGCCAGCATGCGGGACCGGGACTCTGGGATTTGTAGTCTTTCTAGTTGCGTATTTTTCATAGTCTTATATTTCAACAGTTTTACGACAAACTGTGACTTTTTGAACATGGAAAAGATTTTTTAAGATTGACAAACATTATATGTGTAACTCATGGCACAAAACGGGATCGAAAGATAATCTTTCTCTCTCCATTGACTTCAATACATACTTTTTACGAAATAAGGTCCCATGGGCGTGACTTCGCCTCTCTATAGAAGAGCGAGTGTGACTTAGTGATTAAAGTAATTGTTTCATTTTAGTTTGATTCACCCAATCATGTCACTGCTGGTTGCAAAAACAAGATGGCAACTGCCAAAAACCCAAACCTAAACTCTGTATTTATTACAGATTCAATTAAATGAGCTAGGCTAGCTGTGTCCGCAATTTTTCCAGTCTTTATGTTAAACTAAGCTAAGCTAACCAGTGGCTGACTGTAGCTTCATACCTAGCATTCAGACACGAGTGATATCAATCTTCTATAGGCAAAAAGCTAATATTTGTATTTCCTTAATTGTTAAACTGTAAGTATTCATCTCTGTTACAACACAGTTTCCTGAATTTGCTAATTTGCTAACTACTAACAAATTAATTTACAAAGTCCTCGCCTACTTAACTGTTTAATATGATGGTTGTCTGAATGCCAGAGCAAAATAAGACATTTAGAGATAGGGAAAAAACAACAACCTCAATTCTTACCAATTAGCTAAATGTACTCTTTTCGAACTTCACATTATGAAAAAAGTCATTTTGGTTTTCGTGGTGTGTGCATTGATCACTCCTCACACTCAGTGGCGACTGGTCATTAGGGGCAGGTGGGGCACAGCCCCACCTAGTGTCAGCAGAAAGTATTAAAAATAATGATTACAAAAAAATGCAAAAGATAAATTAAAAAATATATTTTAAGATCATGTTTAATCATCTGATTCGTCTGTACGTTGCTGTTTTAGTCTGTGTTCTTCTAATTAGTGTCTAGACTCTACAGTGTGTGCCTATTGAGCTGTTTAGAGCCATGTGGGACAAAACCCGATCCTGCCCCTCCCTCTCACTGTCTAAGTGAAAGGTGACTGTAAAAACTACACTGCGCATGCTCAGAATATTTTCCTATTTAATGTGTGTGGCAAAAAATAATGACCATAGGGGCATAGAGCTGCCATCCCCACCATACGTCATCTCACACTATTCAGAGCTGATTGGCTGTAAGTACGTGTGCCGCGAAAAGTGTGGTGTGAGAAGAGGAGACGAGAGAGCTGCAGTGAGGCGTCCTAAAACCCGGAAGTAAGCTGCGCATGGCTTTCCTCGACAAAAAAGCAATGAGAGTTCTCCATAGGATTTTAGAAAATAGCTCCAAATAAGATCTGTGAGAAACGTAGCTGTTAGATGAATGCACGTTTTGTTCAGCCGGATAATCTCCACATGTCTGCCATACTTTTATCATTTTCGAATCATAAATCTATTGATTAGATTAGATTTATGATAGACTTTTGAAACTACAAGAACATAAGGAGGACTTTTACAAAAAAGTAATGGAGATTTTTGTCCAGACGGATAGGCAAATGGACTTCATCTTCAAGTCAAGGTAAGACCACCATTTTATTGAAAATGGGATCTTACTAAGAGAGAACAATCCAATATTTAAATGATAAAATTACATTTTTTGGGTATCCTTCTGTTGAACTGTCTGTTTAAAATGAATTGAAGCATCAGACTAAAAAAGCTTTTGAAAATAATATTATATTTTGATTTAGTTCAAAATATAATATTTGTAAACCTGAAGTGTCAGTGCCTCACCAGCCATGAACCTCACTGCAGAAGCTTATATATAGACATCTACGTTTTTTGTGCCCCACCACTTTTGTACATATAAAAACGCCACTGCTCACACTGCATACAATAACAAAGCTGGTGTAGCCGCTGTCCACATGTTGTATGAAATCAGTGTCTGGTGTTCCTCTACAAGCCTGATGCTCACACACACACACACACACACACACACACACACACACACACACACACACACACACACACACACACACACACACACACACACACACACACACACACACACACACACACACACACACACACACACACACACACACACACACACACACACACACACACACACAATGTCGAGACAAATTAAATCGGTGTGTGTGCGGAGGTGTGTAATCAACACGTGTCGCACATCAGCCTTCCATTGTACCAAATGTGGGAATTAAATGCAAAAAGGCATTATTGGTAGGAACAATATCACAGTCACTAACATGATTCATACTTCATCACTGCCTCAGACCCCTTTTTCTCTCTGTTTTATTTTAAATAATATATCTAGTTGCTAGGTAACTGTTAATTGTTAAAATGCAGGTACTTTATAAAGAGCAGAAACAGAAAGGACAGGAACAGAAAAAAAAACGGTAGAAGAGTGGCAGTGTTTTAATGCGACACAGTACTAAAAGCCGAGCGATATTCAGCGAACACATGAGTCGTCTAAGGTTGTGCGTTTCAAGGATGAAGTGAGTTGTGTTGGACGTTTGCTTCATTGGACCAATGGAAGTGCTGCTTCTCTGTCCTTATCTAGCCCTCTTCTTCCTCCACCCTGCTCCCCCTCTCATTCTTCATGATCCAGTGAACTCTGGTCCATAACTCACGGTGCCCCTCTTTCTTTTATTACCACGATGGCCCCACACCGACTCCACCCCTTCCTGCGTCCTAATAATTCAACCTGACGCACAATATAAGTTGGAGAGAGAGGGGGAGAGAGATGGAAAGAGACAGAGAAGTAGGGGTCAAAGGAGGATAAAGGGACGGAAACCAGTCAGGAGAGTATCTTCTGAAAATAGTAGAATAACGGTACGTTCCCTCGGCAGCGTTGCGTGCTTCAACGGAGACGCTTCCCATTCACTTTGAATGGGGTGACGTCACGCTTTGCCGAACTGCATTGTGGTTCCGTCGCGTCGCTTTGCCTCCGTTGCTCGATTCGAAAGTTGAGAAAAGTTCAAGCCAGCCAATCAAATCATATGCCAGTACAAGCTCTAGCCAATCAAACCGCATGCTTGTGTGTCCGGGGCAGGAGATTAATCTGATTGGTTGTTGGTCGCACGCCAGACACGTCCACCGTCAAGCTTCAACGCGACGCTGCCGTGTGGACTTACCGTAAGATGGAGTGACGAGAGGGAGGTAGATGGAAAGCTTTTGCCTTGAGTTGCGGTCAAATTGTCCAAAAATCGGCCTATGTCGTCTTTTCCTAACCACTATTCCTTAACCTCTGTGAGAAACATCATGGGGTTAATGAAAGATGATAGGAGAATTCATCAGGACTTAGGAAAAGACAACTGGCTTTTCAATCAGTTGAAGTTTTGCACAGGTGCATAGTATTTGGGTGGGGCAAGCAATCAGAGAAGAAGGGAAAACACAAAGACAGGAAGTGAAACCAAACCAAAACAGAAGAATGTTCACACAAAATAAAGCAGGGATCATAACATAACCAAACCAAGATAATGCTATAGGGACGGGAGGCAACATCCAACCCTTCCTTCGTCCTAATAATTCAACCTGACGCACAATATAAGGTGGAGAGAGAGAGGGAGTAAGAGGAAAGAGACAGAGAAGTAGGGGTCAAAGGAGGATAAAGGGAAGGAAAACAGTCAGGAGAGTATCTTGTGAAGATAGGAAAATAAGATGGAGTGAGGAGAGTTACAGGGAAAGCCTTTGCCTTGAGATGCAGTCGAATTGAAAAATCAGCCCATATCGTCTTTTCCTAACCACTATTCCTTAACCTATGTGAGAAACGTCATGGCGTTAAGGAAAGATGATAGGAGAACTCATCAGGGCTTAGGAAAAGACAACTGCGGTGCTTCGAGAATCCGTCTGCACTTAAACTATCCGACGTCATTATGATATGCCAGCGGACGTTATGAAACTACAGTATTCCTTAAATCAGACTACTATGAGCGCACCTAGATACTCACCCTCCGGTTCACACGTATTAATCCACATGAATCCCAATACGTATGATTGTATTAAGATATTGTAAAATAAACAACTCTATTCAATATATGCATAACTTGTTAGGACTACACATCCATCAAACATGTTTTAAATAGTTGAAGACGTCCCACACAACTCGGTAAACACTATGAATTCTTGACTTTGATCATTTTCTTGTAATAGACATTATGTTCATATTTCCCCTTTTGATTTAATACTGTGTTTAAACTTCAAAAACAATGCAAAAGCACTTTGGAAAAGGACTTACAGTAAAGGTCCCATGTCATGGCCATTTCTACTGATCATATTTCCATTGTTGAGGTCTACTAGAATAGATTTACATTGTGCAATTCTCCAAACTCACATTGGTTTCTCAGCATCTCTGTATAGTCTGTGTATTCACCAGGTATCCACTCTCTCCTGCCCCCCCCAATGTGAGCCCCGTGTGCTCTGATTGGTCGGGACGTTGTGAGGCTCGTTGCTGCGAGGAGCGGACAGGTTTCCGGGTCGGCGATACAGCGAGAACAAGCGAAACTCATCCTGAGCACACAAACACAGCCGAATTAAGTGTGGCTTGATATTGAGTCAGAAAAAGGTTTCTAACGCTGTGAGAATGGGTCTGCGGAGAGCATTCCTCCGCCATCCCAACTCGTCTATTACCAGTGTTCAGGGAGCTCTATGCAAGTCAATGGGACTCCCTGTTAGTTAGCCAAGGGGTCCTGGTGTGTGAGGTGCTCCACGGTTCCAGGAAGAAAATAATGGAAAATGAGAAATCCCCAACGAGGCGTTCTGGGGCAGCACAGACAGGTCTTCTCTGTGTTAGAGTTTTACTCGCTACAGGGTGCACTTTGAGGGTTTGTGACTCTGCAGACCGTTTACATGCAGAAAAACCTTCATGACACAAGGGGACGGGTAATAACCGGAGAAGCATGACATGGGACCTTTAATAGGCACCAGAACGTAAGTGAGTTTGGACAGCATTTTCCACTGTTTCCTAAACTAAAGGAGATTATAAAGGAAGTATTGAAGATCCTTTCCTATCATATAAAGAATCGAACATCTCTCATCATGGCTGCAACCTAGATACTACCGGGTCATCTCACTCTGTTAGTAACCTTCCAAAACAAACTTGACAATTGGACCGCAACCTCAGACTGGCTTTTAAATCAGAGATGTTGAAGTTTTGCACTGGTTGACATTATCAGGGCGGGGCAAGCAATTACAAAAAGACGGGAAAACACAAAGTCAGGAAGTGAACCCAAACCAAAACAGAAGACTGTCATACAAAATAAAGCAGAGATCATAACATACCCAAATCAAGATAATGCTAAAGGGAGGCAACATCCACCTCTTCCTCCGTCCTAATAATTCAACCTGAAGCACAATATGAGGTGGAGAGAGAGGGGAAAGAGGCAGAAAGGTAGGGTCAAGTGAGGATAAAGGGAAGGAGAGTATCAGGTGAAGATAGGAGAATAAAATGGAGGGAGATAAAGGGAAAGCTTTTGCCTCGGACTGGCTTTTAAATCAGAGCTGTTGAAGGTTTCGGCCTTCAGATACCAGACGTCGGGCTTCTGTACAAAAGTTCACACTGTCTCCAAATCAGAAGAAAAAAAAGATTTGACAAAAATAGTAGCGCAGAATCACAGTTAGGTTGCGTGTGAATCTCTATCTTACTAATATATCTCATCCCTTTTTCCCCTCACTCCCCTCCATCAATAATTTAATAAATCTTGCTCGTCGGTGTGAAATTAATGTAAGCTCGGAGTGAGGGGGGTGTGCGGATCCAGAGATGATGGATGAGGACGTGGGTGTCATCATAGCTGGGTGCAGGTATAGAGGTGAGGGGAGGGCAGATATTTAGCATACAGAGTGGATGTGGAGTTAGTTAGTTAGAGTTGTGTACGGCAGATAGTGGCAACCTCAGGGTCAGAAAAGTAAAACCAATGTGTTTGGTCCTGTGTCTTATTCTGGGAGAATGTTTTTATGATAACTATATCTCATCAGAATTAGAAACAGGTTTATTAACAGTTTACACGTATGAGGAATTTTACTTGGTGTCAAACAAGAATTAAAAACACAGGTCAGGTAGAGAACTAGAACAAATGTTAAAAAATATAGTAAAATATTTAACAGTATTTACATTGCGATGGAGTGAAATAAGAAGGAATCCAATATGAAATAAAAATCGGCTCATTGCTTTCGTATGACAGACTAGCTTTTCTTCCTTGCTTTAAATAATTAGTTCGTGCTACTATACATTTGTTTGACAATGTTTTTTTTCCCATTAGCACCAACCAGAAGATGCTTGCTCTCAAACTTTGTGCATGAGCTGCTCAATCTGATGAACATAGAGCGGGGATTTCACAAGGTCTCGAAGGCAGTTGGACCCAAACACAGAAGAGAAAAGGACCCATGGTATAAACAACAAAAGGCAAGTAAAGTGAAGCATGGTGTAAACACTAAACTAAAGGAGCAGGCAAAATAAGAAACATGGAAAAGCAGCAAACACGAAACGAAGAACCAACCAGGATGTTAGGAAGAAACAGAAGCAGAAAATCCAGAGGAAGAGTCAGGAAACATTGACAGAAACCTTATTGTGAAGAACCATAAATGAACGGGACATTTGGCTCTTAAACCTCAATTCTTTCTAACCCCCTTGCAGAAATAAGTCTGATTGTATAGACGTCTATGAAAAAAATGACATGACTTATACCTTGATATATTACCTTAGTAAACATATTCCTGCCGAGTTCGCAACACAGTCTCACGGCATTTCGTGTTATAGTCACGAAATTAATCAGATTTCAGTTTTCTGACATAGAACGATTATAGAAGCAATGTATTTCTGGTATATGTTTCGTGCCTGCACCAAATAATAACAAATTAGAAGGAACATTTAAAAAAACCTAAAACAGGTTTCAGTATTCTGAGACTCTGAGCCATTTCTTTTCCTCGCGGACGGCAAAAAAACTCCGACATTATACAATTTAAAATAAAAGGCTTAGGGTAAGATATTGAGTAAGAAAATGTTTTTATGAACCACACAGCTTCTGGTGTTCCAAGACCCGACCGGACAAAAAGACGTGGTGCAGGCACGAAACATACTACCAATAGAAATACATTGCTTTTAAAATCGTTCTGTTTGACACGAAAAAAATGCTAAAATCGTGTTGGTGAACACGAATCAATAGATTAAATTAATTTCGTGACTATGACACGAAATGCCGTGAGACTGTGTTGGAGTTTATGGTCTCAATACCTTTATTGGTCCCACAGAACATGATACATTATGTATTTTTCTAAAAGATGGTCCCATTTGTAGTAAAATAGACAATAAAGCAAGATATCCTTTTTACGATGTTGCTACCTATTCCGTGTTTTTGTCTTAAAACTCTTTGTAGTTTGTGATTTCATTCCATAACAAAGTTTAACGTAACAATTTTGATCGCCAATAAATAATTCCAGGTCAGAGTTGTACTACATTGCAGAAACAAGACTGTGTTTGTCTTGTCTGGTCGAGTTCACCATCATGTTCCCTCCCAGACACCTAATTTCCTAGCTGTGGTCTGTGGGGACTGAAGCAGGTGAGAGTCTGCTCAGGGAGGCAGTCCAGCCACTTAATCTCGTCTTCACTATTTTGGGAGGTGGCTGTAAAGATGAGTTAACCCTATATGTGACTCTCTCTCGCTCTGTTCTCCTTCTGAAAACCCTTTATTTTCTTCTATACCCCACTGTAGAGGAAACTTCTGTGTAGCAATGCAGTGGGAGTCACCGACTCAGGAATGAGACACGGGAGGAGCAGGAACTTCGATGTCAAACACTGATGATTTATTTGGAGTTACGGCCGGAGAGATTCACATCACAAGTCACATCAGTCACGGTGAGACTGCACGGGAGAGTTGCCACGTCAATTCTAAAGAACTCTATCCCAGACCCCTGTATTTAGCTAGTTCTGAGAGCATCATCAACATGCTGCTTAACAAGATAGAACCATAACACCTCTATCAGCTGACGTCAACAGGCAGGAACATAGAATCATAACACCTCTATCAGCTGACGCCAACAGGCAGGAACATAGAACCATAACACCTCTATGAGCTGACGTCAACAGGCAGGAACATAGAACCATAACACCTCTATCAGCTGACGCCAACAGGCAGGAACATAGAACCATAACACCTCTATCAGCTGACGTCAACAGGCAGGAACATAGAACCATAACACCTCTATCAGCTGACGCCAACAGGCAGGAACATAGAACCATAACACCTCTATCAGCTGACGTCAACAGGCAGGAACATAGAACCATAACACCTCTATCAGCTGACGTCAACAGGCAGGAACATAGAACCATAACACCTCTATCAGCTGACGTCAACAGGCAGGAACATAGAACCATAACACCTCTATCAGCTGACGTCAACAGGCAGGAACATAGAACCATAACACCTCTATCAGCTGACGCCAACAGGCAGGAACATAGAACCATAACACCTCTATCAGCTGACGTCAACAGGCAGGAACATAGAACCATAACACCTCTATCAGCTGACGCCAACAGGCAGGAACATAGAACCATAACACCTCTATCAGCTGACGTCAACAGGCAGGAACATAGAACCATAACACCTCTATCAGCTGACGTCAACAGGCAGGAACATAGAACCATAACACCTCTATCAGCTGACGCCAACAGGCAGGAACATAGAACCATAACACCTCTATCAGCTGACGCCAACAGGCAGGAACAGGGAGACAGAACACTGAGAGCACAGCAGCCAAGGTGACGAGGTGCGTGTGCTCAGTCAGGACAGTTTGAACTAATAAACTGGGTCAAAGTTATGGGCCTTGGAAAATATTCCACAACACCCACAATCAATAAATCTTTTCATTTTTCACTCAATGTAACTATCTTCTAACCCCAATAAATGTTTAGCCATGCTAGCAAAGCCATGCCATGCTAGCAACTCCAGTGATGATTGTGTCAGTAGATAAATCAATTTTAACATCGGTCCAATGACTCCAATCTGATATAATTTAACAATTATTGGATGGATTGGCTTTTACATTTGGTTGAATTAGTTAAATACTTCCGTTTATGACCAGAAACTAGTATTCAGTTTTTAGTGTGGTTTCTGTTGAATGCTACTCTTTAGCAATCAAGTGCTAGCATGCTAACACTAAGCATGCTAGTTTAGTGTGTTAGCATCCAAAGTGTTAGCATGCTATAACCCTTAACTAGAGAACATGGTAGATATTACCTTCAAAATATTAGCAAGATAGTATTTCACTATGCCAATGATAGACAAACATCCTTTCTCTTGACCAGATGTGCGAGATACAGAGCGTTGAAAGTACCTAGCATAATCGTTGAGTCATTGTTATTGATCAACAACCCTATTAACTGAGTGTAGATATATAGTGGCCATTTTGTAGTGGCAGTATAAATGTTACTGCAAGTCCCTCTGGATAACATCTGCTTGTTAAAATGTGAAAATATAAAATGTACAGACCACACAACCCAGCTCTACTCAACAACAAAACAGTTTTGTTATTTTAATGTGAGGCAATCACGGCCAATCACACACACCTCCATGTTGAAAATGGATTTCCAATTCAATGAAGCATCATAATTTAAAACCTGGCTAGATTCTGGTGTTTATAATTGTACAACATGGAAGAAAAGCAATGTTTAAAATGCAAACTGTTGAAAAAGAGAGTAGAGTAGCCAAGCTTCATCGACAGGAGTTCAGCTTTGATTTTCTCTGGCTTGTTTTGCCTGTATCCACCTGCTTATTATTCACACATTTAAATACATTTGCACAAGGGACCTGCTGGTTACAAACACAATATTACACTATTGGCAACTGAACAGCGATGGAGACTGCTGCTGGAAGATAAATGCCCTTTTCAATGTCAGTTTGATGGCAATTGGCGAGACAGGGGAGAGTTTCTCTTTTTTTTCCATTAACTTCTATCCACCAGATTTTTTAAATTGGTCCTGCTTCCCTGCCCTCAGATAGTTATTATCCATCGTGAAAGACATCCTCAACCTCATGTTGGAGTATCTTGAATAAAATCATGTAAAATCATTATAATTTAAATGGAAACAGTGATTTTTAACCCACGATACGATAATACCTTAATGGTCAGATCAAGTCGGAAATTTGCTGTGATGGAAGTGAAATTTCAGACTTGATCTGACCATTAAAGTATTATCGTATCATATTTATGTCAATTTGAGGACTCACAACAGGTCTAAGACAGGGCAACTGGACAGCTTTAGAGGATAAAGCAGCCTGATGGAGCCCTTCAGACGAAGCTGTGTGTAGCGCCAGCAGCAGTGTTGGTTGTTGAGGGGGGAAGACCCAACCACTCCACCCACTGTCACCATATGGCCCTACTTTCTCAGGCTTGCCTCTCCACACCCTCCTCCCCCAGGAATCCCTGCCTTAGAGAGACTGAGCCAGCTTGTGTGTGAAAGGAAGACCACGCATTTGTGACAGAAAGCAAAAATAAAAAGAGAGATGAAAAGGAATACATGAAGGGTTTCAGATTATGAAAGTGTTCCTGTGACTCACTTTGACAAATTTGAGTGTGAAACGCTTGAGGTGTCTCAATCGCCATTTTGGCTACATAACAGAAGTCGAGGACCAATAGTTATTGCGTTAGATAACACTGCACTATACATGTGAGTTTCTTACAATATTTAATATAAGAACCACTATTCTGTTGAAGGATATGAGCCATCAGTGCGCTAAATGGGTTAATTAAGCAATAGGTAATGACTTGGTATTTTGAATGATAACATTGGTAGCTAGTTATTTATCTACCAATGTTATCATTCATAACTCAGCTAGCTCACTCAACACATTTCCAGTTTTTAGCTGTGTGCAATTTGGACAACGCTTTCGTGTTGAAGTTCACAATTATTTAATGCCATGTATTTCTTCTTTTAATGTATATTTTATTAGCTTTTCTTTTTAATGACTGATTTTAAATGCCATTTTCTTAATGTCTTTCATTTTTTGTAAAGCACTTTGAATTGCCTCGTGTTGAAAAGTGCTATATAAATAAACTTGCCTTGCCTTGTTCTCTTCCCAAGTTGTAAACCCATATTTAATGATGTCAATCCAAACAAAAATATTGAAGTTGAGTTTAGCCAACTAAACAAATTGGGTAATCTTGGTTTAAGATATTTGTTTAAAATAAGTACTTAAATTAAATATGTTTGCTACAATAAGTCGTCAACCCAAACACACTTGGATTGGGCAGCACTCTGAAACACATGGTTAATATTGTAATTTCCAACAAAACTACATGGTTAGTGTCGGTTAAGATCATTGTTTGGGTTAAACATTGTAACATTAAGTGATGTATTTAGGTCAAGTAGCAAACGGAAACACATACGGCTGCCTAGCTACAGTTTAAATCGCGCGGTAAACATTGTGAATTCAAACAAAACTTCTTGGTTAAGTTAAGGCATTAAAACTACTTGGTTGGATGTTAGAAAATATCATGTTTTTTGATTCAAATAAGTAATTTCTTTCGGTACATTTCAACGTGAACCCTTATATACGGACCGTATTGACGCTCAACTGCAGAAACACACAGTTAACATTTCAAACTAAACGACTTGATTTACGAAAATATTGATGTTAAGGTTAAAATAAGTAGACGTTAGTTATGAAAATTAAGTTACGCTTAGCTGTTGGTTGACTTTTATACATGAGACACGAACAGCCGTCTCCTAAGATAAAGCCTTGTGTAAGACTTCCAGAGATCTTGTTTGGAGCGCTTATGCCTGACAGATACAATGAAAAACATATATTGTAATTCGAATGATAACAAACCAAATGAAAATGTGTTTTATGGCCAGCAGCAAAACGAAAGGAATGAAGTGTCAAAATTCAGAGGTAAACACAAAACAGGTTAAAAAGACTCAGTGCCATGTGCGTGAAACTTATAGTTTTTTATTATTAATACTCAACACTTCATTATGTTCATCATGTACAAAGAGAAAGAATAGTCTTATTTGAGCACTTATAACCGTAGATATCAGTATTATCCTTATTAGAAAGTACCTTAATGATGTTTTTTGCAATTTGTCATGACGTGGTTAATTTTGTAATTGAGATTACGTTTCCATACAAAAAAACAAGGTAAATGCCCCCCCCCCCCTCAATATTCAGTATTTACACAACCTGTACAATTATTTGTTTTTGTGTCGTTTCTCTGTTCATATGGTGTTAAAATGTGGGGGATTTATCTCAAAGAAACGGGCCACAAAAAGAGAAAAAGAATGGCCGAGAATAATATTACGTATATCATTAAGTATACTATTCATATGTTACATTTGTCAACCCACAGTAAATGTAATCATGTAGTTTGTGTGTTCACATTTGGTGGCAACCCCTTATATGTCATTCAGGTAAAGCAATCTGTCTAAATGACGACGATGGAAAATAGCAATATATTAACAACCAAACAAAACTGTACACAATTTAATAGAAAATTCTGTATGCATCAATATAAAGCGATATCAATACATATGAACACAAGTACACACAGGTTTCAAATATGCATTGAATTAGGGTTGAAATCATAAGCAGCTCAAACACATGGACCTTCACACAATCATGTAATATCACAGTATAATTCTTGCCATTTCATTAAGAAAAAAAGCCGGTGGGATAAGCAAATTAAAATGTTAGAAATTTCAAATAACTTCCCTCCAAAAACACACAGAATGTTCACGAGTCAGTTTAACCGGTACATCGATCCCTGCAGCTGACCATTTCCTGCTCTTACTTGGTCCCGTGTGTCAGTATCGCTGAGGATGATCCCTCCCTACTTTAAATCGCCATTTCTTCCCTTGCGTTGTAAGAATGTGACACAGTGTTTTGCTCGACACGACCTCCCTTTTTTTTGTTGAACAAATGCGTTGTGGCATGTTCGTGTGTCGAAGAGCCAGGAGGGAAATAAAGATTTACTCTGCATCATGACCCCGACCTGCACTATCTGGCTTTAGAGCGGAGCAGCTGGAGGTGGTAAAGGCCTGATGATAGCATGTTTACCACAGTGTCAGGTGCACCTTCACTTCACTATACCAGCAGCTGGAAAAAGAAATATCGCTCGCCCTTGGAACGCATGGAGAACAAAACCCAGGCAGTGACGACTTGGCTCGTACAGTGAGGTCTTTCACTGTTTGGTCATCCTGTTTATTGCAAATAAGGAAAACTATGTAGGAGTTTACGTGGATTCATTTGTCACTTTTCAATCAACCCTGTAGACATGAAAGCAGTTGAGGAGAAAAACAGAAGAGATGGATTCCTTCTCTCCGGGTCGGGGTGACGATTAAAAAGACTTATTGGTATAAGTACAGAAGAAGAGCGGGGGAAATAATTCCTAACAAAAATTGCATACAACAAATTACAAATGATATATCCCGTCTCGTACTGAGAGAACAAGCACGGCACACGTATGAATAAGAATCCAACGCTTCTTAAGTGTTTTCATCTGTCAAATAATACAGTTTAGTAATATGTGAGATGTATTCCCCTGAAGCAGAAGTCTACATGAAAGGACAGAACAAATGTTGCACCTTTTAATCAATAAGGGGTTGCACAAATGCATTCAATAGGGAACGGGAATGTGGCGTCACTAACGGCAAGTCGTCCATCTTTGGAGGATACCGGGGAAGGCAACTTATTGACCTGTATGGGGAGCAAAGGAGCTTAACTTGTTCACTTTCTAAAACATGGTCGGTCGGCACTGTTATGTCGCTCTAACAGCCACTCCTATGACCAATGAACACTACACTGGGAATATGATTTATAACATATAGCAGTATACTTGCATATACCACAAGATTAGTTGCCTTACATCTCTTCGGATGACTGTATAGTTTTCAATACACCTGTAGATTTGAAGGTCCGGTATCAAGCTGTCTGTAAACTTGACATGGGCCTGTAAATATTTAATATTCTTATTTTACCGACAGCTGGAGACACTCACTCCAAACACCAGAGAGGACCGACGGTGATTGGTTCATTGTTCTCTTAATTCATAAGTACAGATGGCATTAATTAACTTTATTTTGTAAAATAACGCTCCTCTGTTTCTACCTATAGTTTGTATGTGTAAGTCGTTAATATTTCACGCATACTTTATTCATGTTGGATTAAAAAAACGCTGACAGGTGACCAGGAAACGCTGATATACAGTATATTGGCGGCTGCTGTTGTTGCTACGGACGCTGTCCTCCAAAGATGGCCCCAGAATGCACCCTGTTTCCCTTTCCCTATTGGGTTCTCAATACGATTACTCGCTCGTTCAATGTGTGTGTGTGTGTGTTGATACGTGTGTGTGTGTGTGTTCTTTACCACAGTGATGTCTATCCCAAACAGAAAGAGAGGGAACAGGATAGGCCGGGGCCGACAATGGCTCTAAGTTCTGTGCATCAGAGCCCAGGTGGAAAAAAAGGAAACACAAGTATCTGTTTTGAACTGCCTAAAAATGAAGGATCACAATATACTGCCTCTATATGCAAATATCATCTATGTATACATGTAATATTGTATTCCATAAATGTGTAGATAATTGAATTTATCTCAAAAAGCATGAAGAAGAGCTTACCTTAAAAAGAGAGAATCTAACACAATTCAAGGGAAACTTAGCAAAGACTCCTAAAACTAAACCTTCCCCTTTTTATCACCAAACGTCTACACCTACAGTAAAGTATCCTCGATTCCAACACTTTAGTGAACATATGAAAGAAAGCATAATTCTTAACATAATCAGTATACTGACTGGTAAACTATTATAATTAAATAACATGAGATTCAAAGAAAAAAGAGGTTCAATTATGTCCCTTATGATTAGTAATATTTGTGTCTTAACTATATTTTGCATATTTTTCAGTTTTTTTAAAGAGTTTTTTATTGTGGTTTTATTTCTTAAATTGCTGTAAAACATATTGAAAGTTACATCCTGTCTGTCTGTTTACTGTACAAAGTGAAAAGAGTATTTTAAATAGATTATTTACAAGGAAAAAGATTGAAACGTACAAATGCTGACGCTGATTGATGCCCACACACAGAGGTCTCTCTCGCCTGCTCCGTCTTATTTCCTCGTCGTTTTGATCCCGTTATCCTTCATTTAAACCGCCACGCTGACAATAGTTGAAACCTGAACTTTCAAAAATGTGTGCGTATAAAAATTCCAGAGATCCCAATCGATTTATTAGGAGAGTCATGGTGGAGGGGGGGTAAGATCTGTTTGATTTAAGGCTAACTCGATCGGTCTCATTTAGTCCGTGTTATCTGTGGAGCAAGGGGTTGAACCTATGAGCAGTTATCAGTCGCACACACACACACACACACACACACACACACACACACACACACACACACACACACACACACACACACACACACACACACACACACACACACACACACACACACACACACACGCCAAACCTCTTACATTGATGCATTTAGATTAGGGGTTATAAGGTGACAATAGATCCCTCTGCGCAATCTTCCCGCAGCCCTTGAACTTCTGACACGGCCAGCTAATCGAAGATCAAACCTTTAAATACAGGCTTCTTTATTCTGTACAGTAATGTGATGAGTCATCATACGACAGCTCCAGGTGGGAAGGGGGGGGGGGGGATGATAAGGCATGTCTACTGAGTGCCTGAACCACTGAACACTGAGTAAAAAGGTCCTGTGCAATAAATGAGGCCTCTCAAGCGGAAAAAAATGACGATATCTACATCAAGATTTCGCAAGATGGCCGTCTTCCGGTACGCCTCAAATAGACACCTTCCTCAGCCCCTAGCTTTAACGGGCATCATTGTCGCAGGAACACATCTCCTACACGTTGTTGCATTTCGCCAACATAACAGTGCATATATTAATCACACACAATGTACAAACAAAGCTTTCTGTAAGTGGAAAGTAACGCCTTCAACGAGAAACCGGTTGAGAGGCCCAAACAAAGAAATAAAGAAAGAGTGCCCGGTGACTGTTAGCATGTAACCTGAATAAAATAAGTGGTCTAAAGGCTGCCGTGTTGTGAAGTGAGACGCTATCCGTGACATCCTGAATGCATTGTGTACGTAAAGCGCTGCTCAAACTCGCCGTATGAAATATCTGTTGTATAAAACGTCTGTAGTCGAGACCGTCGGCTGCAGCAGCGCCTCCAGCTTGATGTCAATTTTCACTGCAGTTTTTTTGGCTCAAACACGAAAAGAGATCAGCCTGAAAAACATGCCGGTCCGTCCCTGGTTTGAACCGGAGGACACATCCACTGGAGACCATTAAGGCACGTCCTTCCTCTCGGTATCTTCAGCTTCGGGGACGTCGTTCACAGTAACACAGGTTACAAGTTGTGTTTTAAGTGATTTGTAATGTCTTGAACACATGAAATAAAGGACCTGCCAGTTCTAGACGTGTCCAGATCCAGTTCTAGACGTGTCCAGATCCAGTTCTAGACGTGTCCAGATCCAGTTCTTTTCACCAGGAGCAAATCAATGTATGAGCATGGCGTGAACACAGAATTAAAAAGGAGTTAAGGTCTCAGTCTTTCTGGCTTGTTGGTTGAACTTAACAACCGTCCTGCTTGCACACAGGATTACAACTACAGATACTAAAACAGTAGTGAAATATTATACCAACAAAACATAAAACAAGAAAAAACTTATCATAATCAGCACTAACATCTTTGTTATTCACAATATTATTATTGTTGTTCTTATACCCTGTTTTTTTCTATAAGAATATCTTATTATCATTCATGATTGTATTTCTCATAGCAAACAAGATCAGCTCTTTTGGCGTCAGAGATGAGGAGGAGGAGGAGGGTTGGGGGTGAAGAGGTAAAGGATCGCAGCTTGGGGGTAAAACATGAAAATGTCTCCTTGTCTGCGGTGAAACAGGGGCAGATGGGCAGCTCGTTTTTCCTCAAGAGCACTCAGCGGGAGATCTCTCAGACAGCCATCGCACCAGACAGTCCAATATCAAACTGAGATGAAGTGTCACCTCTCTAAGAACATCGACTTCTGCCTCATGAAATGACAGGCTTGGAGTTGAGTGCGGTTGCGATGTTAAGGGGAATGTTGATTGACTGTGTTTGGACATAAAAGTAGCTTTGCCCGTTACTGAGAGAGAGGGTTAACGTCCCACAGCTCCACAGGGGGTCCGGATTTGACCAGATTGACCCTTTTCAATTTCACAGCTCTCTCCCCTTTCACCTTGCTGTCCCAATATGGGGCTAGAGTTGCAGTGTGTTGGACAGTGTCTGTAAAATCATCCCTGATCTCCTAACACAACACGCCTCGATTTCCTCCCTTCCTCCTCCCCTCGCCCATCGTCCACTCCTAACTCGCCACTTGTCGATCTCACACGTCAGACTCAATGCTGGACAGTTTCTCGTACACATGGCCATTGCTTCCATTGAAGGGACGCGGGGGGCCGACCCCCAGCATGGAGCCGTGGTGGTTCATTCCACCGAGGCTGAGCTCTTTTGGGAACCGGGGCGTCACGTTGGACATCACCCCGGCCGTGGCGGACGCCGGCAGATATGACGTCGTGCTCATCTGGCTCCTGAAGTCACTTCGGCTTGGTTTGGGAACTTGTTGCTGCTGCTGCTGCTGCTGCTGCTGCTGCTGCTGCTGCTGCTGCTGCTGCTGCTGCTGCTGCTGCTGCTTTTTCATGTAATATTGTTTGGCTCCGTGCATCAGACACTGGTCGTCGCCAAAGGTGGGTATAAAGGGGTTTTGGTTGACCCTGTCTGGGTAAAGAGATTTGGATAAAGAGAACCCTCCCCCGCCTCCTCCCTCCATCAGAGACCTGTCCCTGTCTCGCATGTCTCTCTCTCCGATGGAGCGGCGGTGAAGGCCGTCGCCTCTGAACAAACCGAACGGTGATCCGGGTCGTTTGCGACCCTCGTAAAACAACGGGTCCCTGTCTCGTTCCCGTTCTCTCTCCGAGCCCCCGTGGCGCTCGAATATGTGTGCGAAGGGGCTGGTACCCTCCATGTAGCGCTCTTTCTCCTTCAAGCTAACGCTCCTGGGTGGGGGCAGCATCCCTCCCATAACTTGGCTCCCCATTCCCCCCCCAACACCTCCCAGACCCATTAAACTGCCCATCCCGCCCGACTCCTCTTTCTGAAGGTCAACAAAAGCGTCGTATGAGTGCTGCCGCCTCAGTGGTTTCCCGAGTCCTCCGCTCTTCCTCCTCTGCTGGCCCTGAGATTGAGGGCCCATAACTCCACCTACCCCACCAACGCCATTCCCTCCCCCCATCTGTTCCAAGAGGTGGTTGTTGTCTTCGCTGATATCGTAGAGGTTTCCTGTCTTTTTACAACCCTCGCAGCGCATGCAGGTCGCAGAGCTTGGGCGGCTGTTACCTCCGCCTCCCGAAGTCCCACAGCTCATACCACCACCGTACACACCGCCGTGCATCGACATCTGCTTGCCTCCCCCGCTAGCCCGACAGTTCCTGCACTCCCACTCTCCCCCTGCCAGCCCAGATCCTGCCACACCACTCTTTAAATCTGACTTTTTGGCTTTGCTTTGCTTAAGAAAGTCATCCACTGGAACCAGGGTGGTGCAGTTGCCTCCATCTCTACTCCCAGGGCCTTCCGTCAGGTCCACATGTTCCCACTGAGGAACGCCCTCTTTGGGCCGAAACTGGTCCAAATAGAAATCCCTAACGCTTTCCTTCTCTCTGAACATGTAGTTCCCGTCGCTGTTCCCACTTAAGCCTCTCTTCCGTTCTGGGGGCAGCAGCGGTGGGGAGGCGGAGCGGTGGCCGTGGTAGTGATGGTGGCTGATGTGGTAGGGTTTCCTCCGGTAGCCCAGCTCGATCTCGTCCAGCTCCCGTCTGGACTTGGCAGAGGCCGGCCTTTTTTTCAGGCTATCGCGGTACTGTTTGCGTTTCTTGGCGTTACCCTCCAGGTTTCCGTAAGTCACCGTGTGCGTGGATATATCCGAGACGTCCGACCGTCGATCCATGTTCCCATCGTCGTCTCCTCTTCCTCCGCAGTATCCGTGCCCGGGGATAAACGTGGAGCTTGAGGCGCCTCCCTTAAAGGAAAACTTCCCGTAAAGGTCCGGCAAGCCTCCCTTAAAGCTCTGCCCTGAGGGAGGAGTTTGTCCGGACAGCAAATCAAACTTGCTCATGTTCCTGTGGGTCAATGCCGAGCAGGGCTGGGTGGTGAAAATAGGCGCCACCCCTCCTCCAATGCTCTCACAATCAAACATCCCCCCTTCCAGAGAACTTGCGCTACCCAAGCTATGAGGCCTGGGCGGCGGCGGTCCGCTGAGCCCTAGCGTCGAGCCGTGGTGGTGCAGGTAGTGATCCTGGTACAGATTGCTGTCCTTCAGGTGGAGGTTACCAAACGTCCTCTCCACCTCGCTGATGTAGTCGCTGAACATGTTGTCTTCCGGTGGGTACGGCGGCTTGCAGTCTGAGTGTCCCGCCAAGCTGCGCCGGTGTTCGGAGATGTCGTAGACGGAGGATTCGCGGCGGATGAAGTCCAGCGCGCTGTGGGGCGATCCGTTCACTCCGGACAGGGACGCCATGTTCTTGGCAGTTCGTAGGAGACGCATGATGTTGGAGTGGGTGTTGTTCATGGTGGCGGATGGGGAGTTCAACGCCGAGCTGTTGCTCTTCTCCTCGATCTGCACCCCGTGGATGCAGCTCCAGATGCCCTGTGGGGAAACACAGGCAAGGGGAAGCATTAGGGAGGGAACATTCTGTAAATAGTGTACCAATATTGAATTTTAACGTGTATGTGACGTGTTTCTTTGTAATGGTCTGTTAGACCTTCTACATCAGGGGTGGCCAACCCGCGGCTCTCGAGCCGCATGCGGCTCTTTGCCTAGTTTCATGCGGCTCTTCAGTTCATATCGAATTGTATAGCCTGTGTGAGTTTGGGGAAGAGACAATTACTCCTGACTAGTGTTGCATGGTGTACCGATACTTGAAAGGTATACCGCGATACCCTGCCGTTAAAAACGTTACGTTTCATTAGTATCGGTACTTTAAGAATGACGGGGGGAAAGTACTCCGGTAAGAAAGCGCTGTTTTAACAAGAGCAGTGTGTGTTCAGCGCTCTGCTTCCACTCCCTGCACTGCAGCCGTGCCTGCAGTCCCGCCCCTCTCAAGCACGCTCAAAGTGCCTCCCCTCTCTCGTGCACGTGCTAGTTGCCAGAGCATGTGAGAAAACGAGAAGCATGGCTGCAAGTGGGAGTGCAACTGCCGCTGCGCCTCGGCTTGTTGACAAAAAAGATGCCAGAAGCGAAATTTGGAAGTATTTTAGCTATATCTCTGACAGTGAGGGCAAGCCTACGGACACCACGAGGCCTGTCTGTAAGAAATGTATTAATTGTATTTAATACGAATTATTGTAATTTATTTTATTTATTGTTCTCATTGTTTAAAAGTGTGTGTTATGGTTATGGTTCTGGTGTGAAATAAAGCACAATAATTACATTTAAGACTGTTTCCCTCTTTTTAAGAAAAGTATCGAAAAATAATCGATTCTTCTGGACTTGGTATCGAAACCAAAATGTTGGTATTGTGACAACACTAGCTACTCCTGACATCACATTTGAGGGGGGGAAACCTATCGTTGATTAAACACTATCCAGTGTTTCCCCTACCATTGTCTTGGAGGGGCGCTGCGCCCCGCCAGCGGAGCCCCGCGCCCCCCCTGAAATTCAAGGTGTTTAAAAAATATAATTTTTTTTTTTTATAAATATAGCACCAAATTGCAAATAATCTATAACTACTGTCACTTTTCACATTGAACATGTGCTCTTTTATTAAATAAACTAAACACTTTCATTTTAAATTGTGGGTTTAGTGTTTTTGACCCTAAGAAACACTGATGCATTAATCAATAACAATAATCCACAGCTCTTCTCTCTGCTCCAGAGGATTTAAAAAATATATATCCCAATGCCACAAAAATGCATCAGTGACGTGGTTGAAATCTTGTCTCCAGAAAACAAAAAACTATTTGATGTGGCTCTTTGCAGTAACATAGAAAAAATGTGGCTCTTAACCTCTGACTGGTTGTCCACCCCTGTTCTACATGCTCTATGGTCAGTGGAGGAGCTATAGTTGGTCAAAATGGACATGATCTACTGTGTATTGTGAACGTCTTTGAAGAATGCAGCTGCTTGCCAAAAACACGAGAATGCAGCTGTTTTGCATCCTGACTGACGTAAAGCTACTAGAAGCTCTTTTTCACTGATTCTGTCAATACCTTACTCAATACATCGGTAACAACAGATGCAACGTGTGATTTATAGACAGTAGCGTGTTGTACATTAGCTGGTGTGCAAGTGAGCGTACAGTAAGAAGATTCAGGGAGGACAGTGTGGCTGCACGGCGGATGATTGATAAAGGCAAAGGGGCTGGAGGGTCCTGCTGGTCAATACCTTTAATCAATGTGATTAGAATTCAGCTGAACAATATCCTCCGGTAGTTATTAAACACCTCAGTTCCACTGCGGCAAACACAATCTCCCTTTGGAAAGAGAAAGGCTTAACCAAGGAGACGGCGGCTGAGCGTTACAGTGGCAGAAAGACAAACTGCTCCATTTGCATTCAGTGATGTACGATACAATATTCAGATAAACATGGATGTACAAAGGAGAGCAAACCAGGCATGACGGATGGGGACGCTGCAGAATCAGATCAATTCAGAACAATGATTTTGCTCCGTTTTTCTGGACGTCTTTAGAATGAAACAAAGGGATGCTTTCGGTCACTTTTAAAGGTCACCTATTATCCAAAATCCACTTCTTCATGTCTCTTCTACATCAACATGTGTCCCCTCTTCTTCATGTCTCTTCTACATCAACATGTGTCCCCTCTTCTTCATGTCTCTTCTACATCAACATGTGTCCCCTCTTCTTCATGTCTCTTCTACATCAACATGTGTCCCCTCTTTTTCATGTCTCTTCTACATCAACACGTGTCCCCTCTTCTTAATGTCTCTTCTACATCAACATGTGTCCCCTCTTCTTCATGTCTCTTCTACATCAACATGTGTCCCCTCTTCTTCATGTCTCTTCTACATCAACATGTGTCCCCTCTTCTTCATGTCTCTTCTACATCAACATGTGTCCCCTCTTCTTCATGTCTCTTCTACATCAACATGTGTCCCCTCTTCTCCATGTCTCTTCTACATCAACATGTGTCCCCTCTTCTTCATGTCTCTTCTACATCAAAATGTCCCCCCTCTGTGGAAAGAGACTCTGAAAGTTTCAGGAACAAAATGTTCTCTCTTTTTGATCCATTTCTATAAAAACCTGTCTGAAAATGAGCTGATCAGATTTTGGCCACTTTATGATGTCATAACGATGTGTTGTCTTGTGTAACCATTAGCCAATCAGCAACCAAGGTACCCCCCCACCCCCTATCACCTGAATCTCCTCTAGACCACCATTAGGCGCATTCACACTGCGGTACTTTTCCCACAAAGGTTCATGCGAACTTAGTTCAGTGAACTCTTTTATCGCGTTCACACCAAAAAGAGCCGGTACTAAATATAGCTCTTTTCTCACAAAAGAGCCGCTCGTAAGTCCCTGCTACAGAGCAGGGACTTTCGAGCGGCTCTTTTGTGAGAAAAGAGCTATATTTCTGATTGGCTGGGCGGATTGCAAACCACGCCCCGTAAAACTTCCAAAAAGTTTTGTGAAGCCGCCATTTTATTATCCTCGCATTAGCATTATTAGCATTAGCATTAGCCCAGCGCAGAAACGCAGAGAGACTAACTTATGGCAACACAAAATAAAACATGGGAGCGGTGGAGATGAGGAGGTGTCGGCGTTCTGGCGATTTACTCGGAGGACTTCAGTAGAAGCTGCTGGGAGTCCCAGCAGCTTCTACTGAAGCCAGTCCCCAACTCCGGGGACTTCCGGCCGGGGACTTTGGGCGGCAGTATCCGCCGTGAAGTTGTTTGTAGCCTGCCAGTAAACCCAAAGCAGAAGAAGAAGAAGTGAAGTCAGCGGCTTCATTTGCCTAATCCACCCCCAGAGACTTTTTCCGGTGTGAACGCGATCTGTACTTAGTTCATGCGAACTAAAGAGTTTGCATGAACTAAGTTCGCATGAACCTTTGTGGGAAAAGTACCGCAGTGTGAATGCGCCTATTGAGTTCTTTTTAACCAGATCTCTCTCAGAGGGGCGTGGGGAGGGGCTCCTTATTTTCATCTAAAGTAACAGACAGAGAATCAGCACTTTGGAAACAGGGCTGAAACAGAGGGGATTATGGGTAATGCTGCAATGATCTGTTTCAGCCAATCAGAGACAGGCTCTGGATATATCTGAGACCTAAAATGAAGTAATGAAAAACAGTATAATAGGGGACCTTTAAAAGACCAGCTGATCTGCAGATGTAGAGGTCAAGACAAGAGGTCAGCTGGCTGTCAAATCTTCTCCGCTGTTAAGCTGCGACTCCTTCAAGCATTCACCGTTTATCCACTAATTCGACTCGTTGACCCTCGGCTCTCCGTTCCCCAGTTTCTGCTGGTTAATTAGCGACATGGACAGTGCCTGCATTGCAGCAAGAAGAGGCCTTCATCCTTCATTCCGCTTTTATGGATAACTGTATTACTTATTTCAATTTCACAGTCTGTTAACACCCGAGTATATAAAGCCGGACATTGGCTACAACTTAAAGAAGTTCACATAAACAGAAAAGACTTCAGAAATATGGGTTTTGGATGAGAGTCTTGCAGAGGAGGACAATTGAATACACCAAACCCATATTTCAATGTGTATCTTGTCTTTCTCCGTCTCATCTGTGTGTCCTTCCTCCATCTGCCTGTTGATATCATTTGTCATCACTTCATATCCTTTGTTGTCCTTCTTTCATTGTCTTGATTACACCGCACCTGCTGCCAAAGCTGTCACGTCTCTCCGCTCTATGACAACAATCCATTTCCAGACTTTTCCAGAAGCATCCGCAATCATTTTGGTAAGACATCCCCCTTTTGGCTATGTGTTGTATTCAGCATTGACGGTGTGTAAAAGCAAGTTAAGGATGAATACTTTTTTAGGGTTTTAAGCGTTTTCTTAGCTTTTGTTTAATGCTTTTATGCCGTGATCCACCATCTCCCCAAACTGCCATATATCAGCTGCCCACTGCTTCTAGAACAAGGAGGATTTAAATTCAGATGCCACACTTTGCAGTGCGAACATGTGTTCAATAAAGAGCGTTTTCATTCACATCCTCCATCTCTACTTCTAACAGAGGAACAAAGAACTGTTGTACATTCAATTATTGGGCTTTTAACAAAGAGACTGCTGCTTCGTATTCAGCAGCACATTTTGTCTACCCTACATGCCCACAGAAAGTAACAGTTGGCAGATTGCTGCCGGGCCCAGAGCTACAGTCGCTGATTATTTGGGCAGGATGTGTGAATAGCAATAACTGTGGCCTGAGGGTTCGTAGGAATTTTCAATCCACCCGGGATCGCAGCAAAATCTATAAGTGATTCCGCTGGTACAGAGAGGCAGGAAATCAACAAATAACTAGCTGCAGCTGTAATGTACGATTGCATATAGAGTGCCTTTTGTACACGCTGCCGCTAATCATTTCTGTAAGGATATGGCGCCTAATGCGAATGAACCGAGGGCTGAAAGAAGGAGCGATTAAAGCTCTAATACATTTACAGGTCTTAAGTCATTAGGGCTTTTAAATTCATATCATTAATTTGTCTTAGTGTTGCAGGTGTGTCCTGTGGAGCAGGTAGCCGGGGGGAGGGGGACGCTAACCGGGCATGAAGACCGTGACGTGGCTCACGCCAACCGTGACAGATGTCTCATTTTTTACACTCCAGAGCTTAAATGTTAATTGCGGGCAACAATAACAATAAAGTTTATTAGATTATGCTGTGAAATTAAAAAAGCAGAATCAGGAAAGGGGGGAGTGGAGAAACTGGCCTGAGAAAAAACTCTGGACGAGACAATGTGAGGCGTTGGTCGAGGAATGTGGGAAGATGATAACACGTCATTTCCACCATTGTGTTTTGCAATCCCTGAGCTATGGTGGCTGGCAGGTTCAAAAGCGCCACATCGGCCCAAAACACACGCAGTGAGAAACATTTCCACCAATGTTTTCAAAAAGCGCTGCATAAACGAAACACTGCAAATATCATGACTTCTTAAACTGCCGCACGTTTCTCCATATGAAAATGTGTTGGGCTGTTTGCTCGTGTCGGCCACCCTAAGAGCTCCGTGTGCTTCATATGCAAATGAGCGCTTGATGAATAAACCTGAATCGTCTGGTTGTTATTCTGTTCATTTGTCGAAGGTGATGTCTGTAAACGGGAGCAATCAATCAATGTTACACAAAAGCATAATTGCTTTCCCGATCCAGACCCCCGTTCTCAGTGTAATGATGTAATCATCAAAAACAACACCTAGCAGCCTGTCGTTCGGAAATGAGAAGACATTTTTAGCAACTGATATTTCACGCTACTTCTACACGAACAGACACAAGCACAAACAAGGTGACAACGTAAAATTAACACCGTACAAATAATCAAAGTTGGGCACTGGAGCGTAGTATTAGAGCAGGGAGGGGGGGAATGTGATTTGTTTCTGCTTTGCTCTCTTGGTACAAGCAGCCCCGGTATATCAAATGTGTGTGTGTGTGTGTGTGTGTGTGTGTGTGTGTGTGTGTGTGTGTGTGTGTGTGTGTGTGTGTGTGTGTGTGTGTGTGTGTGTGTGTGTGTGGTGGGCTGTACATTTGCCACGTGGTTTAGCCCGCAGCGGTTCACCTTCAGAGGCAGTGAATTACACCGGAGCCATGTCAAAACAATTGGAATGCAAATCAAATACCTCGGGGTGACTTTGGTCTCCTGGGATCCAGTAATCTACCCTCTCCGGTTGTGTGGCTGATTTTTGTTGAGAGAAATATTGATTTTGGCTCAAGACTTTGTAAATATTTACCCCTGCAGACGTCAGAAAGACCATGGAAACAAAAAGGTAAAAAAGCCCCCGTGTCTATTTGGAAGTGACGTTTGGTTACAGACGGATGATTTAGGGACGAATAACCAAGGTCACTTTACAGACAAGGAGGAATCAGTGTCACTGAAGTCAATAAATACAAAATGTGGTTGTTTTGTTAAAGTGGCAATAGACCACGTTTGTACTTGACCTATCATTATGTAGTTAATATTTATTGCACAATGAAATGGTTGTAGAATAATGACACCATGATTGCATCCTCCCTTTCAAAATAAAAAGCCCAGGAAATAAACACATGCATTACTGACTAACAGACTTCATTTTATTTTTATTCCATACTGGGTCACTCCCTTTACTGTTATAGCTATATAACTCTATTTTATTACATTTGGAATTGTTTTTGTTGGTCTTTTCTGTTATTTTAGCACCTGTCAGTCATCTGAGAAGCGCCTGGAACAGTTTAAAAGGTGCTATAAAAATAAACCTTGATTGATTGATGATTTATTGATTAATTTTAACAACCTTAGTCAAACTTCATCATGTCGGCCCCTAATTTATTTGTTGTTTTGTCTGTCTGTCTGTTTTAGTTTTTTTCAGTTTGTGTTGTGTCTCGTCAAATGTGTTAGTTTTGTTTATGTATTTTGTCTGTCATTATGTATTCACCTCTTGTCTTTCATTTCAGGCCCTGTTTCTTCCTCCCCCCGTGTGTTTTCCCGCCATCATCAGTGTCTGCCCCGCCCCCGATTGTTTCCACCTGTTCCCTCACCCTCATGTTTAAAGAGTCCTGTCTCTCCCCTGTCCTGTGTCAGTGCGTCTTGTTTGTGTCCACCTGTTCCCCTCTCACCTCATGTTTAAAGAGTCCTGTCTCTCCCCTGTCCCGTGTCAGTTCGTCTTGTTTGTTTCCACCTGTTCCCTCTCACCTCATGTTTAAAGAGTCCTGTCTCTCCCCTGTCCCGTGTCAGTTCGTCTTGTTTGTTTCCACCTGTTCCCTCTCACCTCATGTTTAAAGAGTCCTGTCTCTCCCCTATCCTGTGTCAGTGCGTCTTGTTTGTTCCACCTGTTCCCTCTCACCTCATGTTTAAAGAGTCCTGTCTCTCCCCTATCCTGTGTCAGTGCGTCTTGTTGTTCCACCTGTACCTCATGTTTAAATAGTCCTGTCTCTCCCCCTGTCCTGTGTCATTGCGTCTGTTTGTTCCACCTGTTCCCTCACCTCATGTTTAAAGAGTCCTGTCTCTCCCCTGTCCTGTGTCAGTGCGTCTTGTTTGTTCCACTGTTCCCTCACCTCATGTTTAAAGAGTCCTGTCTCTCCCCTGTCCTGTGTCAGTGCGTTGTTTGTTTCCCTGAATGGTCGTGCCATGCCTCAACCCAGAAAGGATCACTTTCACTCATGTCAGGTTTTGTTGTTTTGTTTATTTTATAGGCTTAAGTTTTTATTAAATCCTCTTTTTGTTACGTTTAGTTTTTCCCTCCTTGTGAGCGCCTCTTGTTATTTCCACTACCTACTCCGTTAAGAGGGATTACCTGATTTGTGAAAATAAATACACTTTTTTTTATTACATTCACACAAGACGTTGTCTCTGGGTCGTGCATTTGGGTTCATCAGTTTGTGTCGAGGTCTTAACAGTTTTTTCTGTAAAGCGACCTTGGGTCCCCTGAAAGGCGCTATATAAATCTAAGTTATTATTATTATACTATCATTATTATTATCATGTCTAAGCCCTTTTCCTCCCCAGTACCTCCACTCCCTGTCGGAGGATCTTGGGACCTAAGATTTACATCGACATAACTACACTGTAGCAATGTACGAATGACGAGAAAAGCCTTGAATCTTGAAAATGAATCATTTATGGAACTTTATCATGTCTGAGCCCTTTTCCTCTCTGTTGGGAAAATACTGAATGTACTCTTCTAATATCAGAGTACACATGATAACAAAGGCCCTACGTAGCTGTGTACGTAGCCGGATGTATGATTGCATAGAAGAAGCTCATGAGACACTGTGTTGAACATACGATAGCTATGACACAGCCCCTAGGGAGATAGACATACATGTATGACTGTCATGTTTATTGCTTACGTGGGTCTCAGCTAATCTGAAGTAAACATTGAATACTGCTTTCTATTCCTGCATCTTGTGACTGTGTAACTCCCTCTCTTGGATATCAGCATGTGAAGGACACTGCTCAGGAACTAGTTGATGCTCTGTATGTGATGACTACTTCCTGTCTTGAGAGGATAATAAATACATGGATCCTGTTTTGAAGCTCAAGCCTCCCTTCCTCACCCTGCTGATGGAGAAGACGAAGCCCGGCTGTCCGGAGCAGGTTCCCATGAAGCAGAAGCGCAGCTGCCAGTAGAACCAGTGCTCGCAGATGAAGGTGATGAGCGACAGAGCCATGGCGGCGCCCAGCATGTAGAAAACACCCGCCATGTTGTCAATATCCAGCTGACTGGACATCACCTCGTTCTTCTCGTGGTGGCAGATTCCCGTCAGCCAGAGCGACTCCAGCTCCTCCATCTCACCTGGAGGACAAGAGAAGATTAAGACTTGTGTAGGAGTAACAAGAAGTTACAATAAACACAGGGGTTTAGAAACATATAGTATGAGGGCAATACTGTGGCGCTGATTTTGTAAATAAGATGTATCAGTTCTGGCGAGAACATGACGCCCGTAAACAAGATGGCGCCTCAAACAACAACGTGGGAGCTCCGTAAAAACACAGCAGTCTCACAGTCTATTCAACACAATTTAGTAATTATAATGTTTTTGACGAACAGAAATATTGTTTTCTGGCATCACTTTTACATTACATTGCATTTAGCTGACGCTTTTATCCAAAGCGACTTACAATAAGTACAATCGACCAGGAAGACACAACCTTGAAGAAAACAGAATCATAAAAGTACATCAGGTTTCATAGAGCCAAACATTTTAAGTGCTACTCAGCTGGCTTTAGAGAAGCCAGTCCTTTATTAGTATATAAGTGCTCTGTTAGCAGTTCATTGTTATTAATTCTATGGCTCGAGGTGGAGTCGAAAGAGATGAGTTTTCAGTCTGGAAGGTGTGTAAGCTTTCTGCTGTCCTGATGTCAATGGGGAGCTCATTCCACCATCTTGGAGCCAAGATAGCAAACCCACTTAAAGATTCTATGGGGATAATCAGCATTTTGGTATGAGGGCGCTGAAAGTTACCCGGTTTAGACAAAACCCTGAAACATAATAATAATTTGCTTATTTGCCGGCTCATAGAGTCCTATTGTGAACCTGGAAATGTTGAGTACCCAAAAGTTTTATGTAAGAAATGTATAGTACGGGTCCCCAGCACATAGAACATGCCGGGTGCTAACTTCCTCATATGTTCACAACAAGCATAAGTGCATATGCAGATAATAGCTAACAAATGGCTTCAACGATTTGGACAATTTCTGAGTGGTTTTCGAGATTATTGAGGATGTTGAATAAAACTCTGACATTTTAAAGACGAATATTAGCAGTTTTGAGTCCCCTAAAACGTTGAGATTGACCCAAAATTCATCAAAATCAGCCCACCAGATGTACAAATATGGTCCCACTTATCCAGAAAATGTTAATTTTTAAACATGTTTTTGACGAAATTGATTGATTTCTATATAGTTCACTTTATTTGTTTTTTAAAAAGTTATTTAGAGAATATTTGTTATAATGTTTTTGCCAATTTCCTTCAGAAGAAAAAGAGTAAGGACAGAGGAAAGGAGGTTAAAGGAGGCGAGACACGTTAATGTCGGGAATTGAAATAAAGAAAGGGTGGGAAACTATAAAGGAGGATGTGATGTAACATCAGGATGGTGTATTTGGAGGACACGAGGGATGGAGATATGATGCAACAGAAGAAGAAGAGAGGAGGGAAGATGGCGGGCAGACGGTGGGATAAAGGAGGGGGGGCTTGAATGTTGCAGTTCTGCAGACAGGAACAGATAAAGCCATTGGTCACATGTCTTTTTTTGCTCTCATTCCTGCAAATAATTGAGTCTTTCTACAGCTTTAGGCCTCAAGGCAAACGGTAAGGAAACAAGTCTTAATTTGTATGCCTGTGCACGTATGAGAGTGTGTGTGTGTGTGTTGGATGCTGGTCCCTGAGCTTCTGGTCTCTTTTGTGGGTCACCTTCTGTTTCATCACGAGCTGTTCCCTATCAAAGCCGAGCGAGCAGAACAGGCGTCGCTTAATTAATCATACATTCAGCCGGTGTCGCTGCACGTCAGCGCTGACTGGCCTCTGAGCAGAGAGGAGCAACACAGCATACAGAAAAGTAAACGAGAGATACCACACACACTCTCACACACACTCTTACACACACACAGTCCCACAGCAGCCACTACTTTATATCTGCTGATAAACTAGTGCTGAAAGTACATTTAAACTACCGTACTCAACTCTTATTTTGACATAATTGGACTTTGCTAAGTATTTCCATTTAATTATACGTGATACTTCTACTCCCCTAACTGTTTACTGTTAGACTGCCTTGCAGCCCTGGGTTTAGCACCACCTTGTGAGTCCGGTGTGCTTCTAGGCCACCAGGAGGGAGAGCGTGGTGAGGCGTGGTGGAGTGACATGAGATCCTGAGAGGGGTGAGACAGGGAGACTGAGGGGTGAGACAGGGAGACTGAGGGATGAGACAGAGAGACTGAGGGGTGAGACAGGGAGACTGAGGGGGGATACAGGGAGACTGAGGGGTGAGACAGGGAGACTGAGGGGTGAGACAGGGAGACTGAGGGGTGAGACAGGGAGACTGAGGGGCGAGAGGGAGACTGAGGGGTGAGACAGGGAGACTGAGGGGTGAGACAGGGAGACTGAGGGGCGAGAGGGAGACTGAGGGGTGAGACAGGGAGACTGAGGGGTGAGACAGGGAGACTGAGGGGTGAGACAGGGAGACTGAGGGGCGAGAGGGAGACTGAGGGGTGAGACAGGGAGACTGAGGGGTGAGACAGGGAGACTGAGGGGCGAGAGGGAGACTGAGGGGTGAGACAGGGAGACTGAGGGATGAGACAGAGAGACTGAGGGGTGAGACAGGGAGACTGAGGGGGGATACAGGGAGACTGAGGGGTGAGACAGGGAGACTGAGGGGCGAGAGGGAGACTGAGGGGTGAGACAGGGAGACTGAGGGGTGAGACAGGGAGACTGAGGGGCGAGAGGGAGACTGAGGGGTGAGACAGAGAGACTGAGGGGTGAGACAGGGAGACTGAGGGGTGAGACAGGGAGACTGAGGGGCGAGAGGGAGACTGAGAGGTGAGACAGGGAGACTGAGGGGTGAGACAGGGAGACTGAGGGGTGAGACAGAGAGACTGAGGGGTGAGACAGGGAGACTGAGGGGTGAGACAGGGAGACTGAGAGGTGAGACAGGGAGACTGAGGGGTGAGACAGGGAGACTGCTTCCACGGCGAGCAAACCCATAGACAACACACACACACACACACACACACACTTGTTCCATGTTATTTAGTTGACACTTGTATCTGGCAGTATGAAAACTACAGACCTTGTTGAACATTAAAGCATGGAAACATACACGCAAATAAAAATATGAGCATAATGTTTCATTTAAACAGCTTCCACTCTGTGTTGCCCACAGTATATCAGTATCTCTTAATAAAGTATACATATTGTTCTCACTCTCCACCTCGTTGCATCAACATTTTAATAACAAAACGTCAACTTGTACAATAGTGTCCTATGTGTATATTCTATATCTTTTAGTAGTAGGTTGGTCTATTACAGTGTACTCTAACTTATTCTGTATATGGTATGATCAATGAATTGTTAACAAGCTGCTGTAACAAAACTATATAAAATATATATGATATTTAAACTAATATTTTAAGTTACATACCTTTTTGAAAAACACACACACACATACACACACAGCGCTGTTACTGAACTGTATCTAGGTTGATAAAAATAAACCTGTCACAAATCTCTTCACTACTCTCTCTTTATCTCTCTAACACACACACACACACACACACACACACACACACACAGACACACACACACACACACACACACACACACACACACACACACACACACACCACACACACACACACACACACACACACACACGCCCTCTTATTTCAGAAGCCTGACCCATATCCACATTTGAACATGCACACAGTCACACACACCGAACCACACACACGGTGTTGAAATACACCAGGAGCGATGCTGGCACCCTAACTGGGACGCACTGTAACGGCCCCGAGGCTCCTGGGTTCAGGATGCTCAACACGCTGAGCCCAAATAAACACACACACACACACTAACTGAGCGAGCGTTGGGTGTTAGGAATTAAAAGATGATATGTAATTTCGATGAAGTATTACAAAGAAGATTACAAACAATAATTAACTATAAAAAATATTGTTTGTGAAAATATTGGTGTATTTTTATCTAGGATGAAGTGAAATATTCTTTATTACATTTGAGTTAAAGGTCACGTGTCATGGCCATTTCTACTGATCATAATGCCATTGTTGAGGTCTACTAAAATAGATTTATATTGTTCAATGTTCAACTCACATTGGTTTCTCAAACAGCATCTCTGTAAAGTATGTGTATTCACTCTCTGTCCTAAACGGCTTGTTGAAGCTGCTGCCCCCCCCCCCCCCCCCCCCCCCTCCCTGTGAGCCCACTTTGCTCTGATGTGTGTTTATCTATTACCATGGCGTTTGTTAGCAACCAGAAAATGACAAACAGATGAGAATGCTGCGTGGGGTCTGTGTGCCGTGTTGGCGGGACGTTGCGGGGCTCGCTGCTGGAGCGGACAGTGTGAGCTGGGTTACTGGTGTTGTTTCCTGGTTGCTGCGTGGGGTCTGCGAGACACCGAGGAACTCAGCCTGAGCACACACACACGTGAGTGGAGATCCACGGAGCTGAGGCTGAGAAAAGATAAGGTGTGTACCGGTATGGTCACGTCACAGAACCCAGGAAGAAAACAATGGAAAAAGAGAAATGTCCAACGAGGCGTTCTGGGGCAGCACAGACAGGTCTTCTCTGTGTTAGAGTTTTACTCGCTACAGGGTGTACTTTGAGGGTTTGTGACTCTGCAGACCCTTTACATGCATACAAAGCTACATAACACACAAGGGGACGGGTGATAACCAGAAAAGCATGACATGGGACCTTTAAGAGTAAGACAAAAGTATTTAAGTTATATAATGTATATATACTATATTTTTGGATCCAATGGATGACGTAGCTTTTTTGTCAGTTTCTTTAGTTTCTAGATGCGAGAAGAAAACAATATTTGTGAAAATTAGTTTTCTTAACTAAATGTGAAAATGTCAGTTTTTTTCTGCCCAACCCTGCGAGCTCATGTTGACTCTAAAACATTAAAACATTGACTTGTGTATGTTTTTGCAGCATGTACTACACCGGTTAGAAATGGCTGTTTTGTAACACATTCCCTTCCCTTCTCCACTCGTTGTGCGACTCATTAATGCTCCGCGCTGACAGCAATGAAGTGTTTCTGAAGAAAAAGCCCCGGAGAGCTTGGACAGTCTCCCATAAAAAGGGAAGCGTGATCATAAAGCTTCGGGCCCCCAGGGTGGAGCTACATCTCAAGTTGTATTCCTGGCTGCGCTGAGTTACCTTTTCCGTCTGCTCTGGATATATGAAAGTGGAATTACATGAGCATTTGACTCAAAGAGACAATTAATCACCACAATCACGGTCGCAGGACGTCCCTCAGAGGAACTGTTATTTTCTTCCCGTTCCACCAGAAGTCATCACAAACAGGTGACTAAAACATCTCAAATCTTTCTGTCTGGAAGCTTGTTTTTCCCTGATTAGAGTAGATGTTCTTAAAATAAGTGTATTTTTGAAATTTCCCACAGTGTGTTGTCCCTACAGGACAGCCCTGAGGCCTGATCTGCTCAAAGCACAAAGCACGATCAAGCGTCTTGTTTATTATAACTTATTTTTCTATTAAAGCTTATGTAACATTGTAATAACCTGTTGAGATCTGTCAATTTAGCGAGATCACAAATTATAAACAAACCAGGTTTAGCCAATTTTGTTTGGAGGAAATTATGGTTGAATTGATGTTTGTTGCCAACATATAACACCGTTCAAAGACCAACTTCCTGGTTCCACTTCGACCTACTATAAAGTTCTTATAGGGCTTTCACACCAACGCGATTCCCGTTCTAGCTCCGTGCGAGAGCTTTTCTGGTTCGGAACCGGCTTTTCTTTTCAGCCGCCGTTTTGTTCACACCGCCCAGAGCCCGGCTGGTGCTGCCGCTGCTGCGTCATGACGTCACCGTTTACGTCGCTGTGTGGTTGCGTTCTAGTCACTTTGCTCAGCGCTACTGCTTGTTACAACTTGTATTTGCCGTACTCGCCTTTAACTGTTAGCTCAGGTTAATCTCGCCCCCCTCAGACGTATGCGGTTCTTGCTTCTAGACCGACAATGTTTTTTGGGTGCTTTAAACGAACCGGATTCCGGAGCTTAGAGGCGGCTCCGCTGCGGTGTGAACAGGAAAAAACTGTGCTTTTCAGGCTCTAGCTCCGAACCGGCCCCGGAACCGCGTTGGTGTGAAAGCCCCATTAGTGTAGCTTTGCATATACTCACAATCTAATGGTGCGATGAACAGTTTGGTGCAATAACTTTCAGTTTTCCCTACAAATAAAGGGGTTTAGATCATGCGTCGATTTGCCTATGACTCGCCTTATCGGAATTTGAAATGATCGTGTTAAGTATGTAGTTGAGAACATTGGATCTCATCCATCAACCATCTTAAGAAGTTATTCCCAAAGACCTACTCGAGCACTTTTCACGAATACGTGTCATGAATCTGACGTAGACTCTTTTTTAAAGAATGAAGCAAAATGTTCCTATAACTGAAATGAACTGACTTTTCTTAAGCAGTTTGCCAGGTTTTTGCCATACTTGTAGCTAGTTGAGTACATTGGGTCTCATCCGCCACACACTTTTAAGAAAAGATTCCCTGCAGTTTTCTAGAAGTTTAAAGACATTCAACTATGTTTCCTTTTTTTCTTTTATCTTAAACAGCGTTGGAAAATATTGCATTATCTCAGTGACTAACTGGAGCTTCTTTCACTTATTATCACACTTATTATCACATCAGCACAGCCGTATGCATGATAGACTCTCTGCCTCCGGAGTGCATTAATAGTACAAATACTTTGTTACTGAACTTAAGTACATGTTTCTGGTATCAGTACTTTACTCCACTACTTATTTTTCTGACCAATTTTTACTTTGACTTCTTACATGTTGAACACAAATACCTGTACTTTCTACTTCTTACACGTTGAACACAAATACCTGTACTTTCTACTTCTTACATGTTGAACTCAAATACCTGTACTTTCTACTTCTTACATGTTGAACACAAATACCTGTACTTTCTACTTCTTACATGTTGAACACAAATACCTGTACTTTCTACTTCTTACATGTTGAACTCAAATACCTGTACTTTCTACTTCTTACATGTTGAACTCAAATACCTGTACTTTCTACTTCTTACATGTTGAACTCAAATACCTGTACTTTCTACTTCTTACATTTTGAACACAAATACCTGTACTTTCTACTTCTCTCATGTTGAACACAAATACCTGTACTTTCTACTTCTTACATGTTGAACTCAAATACCTGTACTTTCTACTTCTTACATGTTGAACTCAAATACCTGTACTTTCTACTTCTTACATGTTGAACACAAATACCTGTACTTTCTACTTCTTACATGTTGAACACAAATACCTGTACTTTCTACTTCTTACATGTTGAACTCAAATACCTGTACTTTCTACTTCTTACATGTTGAACTCAATACCTGTACTTTCTACTTCTTACATGTTGAACACAAATACCTGTACTTTCTACTTCTTACATGTTGAACTCAAATACCTGTACTTTCTACTTCTTACATGTTGAACTCAATACCTGTACTTTCTACTTCTTACATGTTGAACACAAATACTTGTACTTTCTACTTCTTACATGTTGAACTCAAATACCTGTACTTTCTACTTCTTACATGTTGAACTCAAATACCTGTACTTTCTACTTCTCTCATTTTCCAAACAGCTGGTTCCCTTAGTAGTCAGTACTTCTACTTTCACCAGAGTATTTTTAAACACGAGTATCTGTACTTCTTGAGTAAAGGATGCGTATACTTTTGCCATCTCTAACTGCAACCAATTTGTTTACTAAAACAGCCTCACCGTCTCCAAAGAGCATCAGGATGGCCAGGTCGACGTGCCTCTTCCAAAGCGACTCCTTCTGGATGGCGATGCCGTACCCCGTGGTGGCGAAGATGTATCCGCTGCCGATGGTCACCAGCTTACAGCCCTCATCCCGACCGGCCATGTAGTTCAGCACGGCCGCGTCGTAAATGAAAGCGTCTAGTTTGCTAATGAAAAACAGAGAGAGAGAGAGGGAGGGAGAGAAAGAGAGAGGTAGGTTACAATTAATTAGCACTGAGGAGTCACACATCGCGGCTACAACAGTCCAATTAACCTGCTAAACAGCACTAAGCTGCTGATAAGCGTAATAGACTTCCTCTGCGTTTGCCAAAGGCATGAGCTGGCACACAGACCGGGAGAAAAGCAACGCTTGATGGAAAGTGAAGAGGGGGAGGAGAAGTTATATTGGAGGTGTTCAGAAAAAGAAATAACATGTTTTACAAGAAACTAGGAAGAAAGCTGACTTTAGCATTGATGGAAATGAGCTAATTACTAAAGCTGGCATCAATTATCTCTCCTTCTTTTGAGATGAATGTGTGTTTATGCCGGGTCCTTGTTTATAAAAATGTATAATAATAATAATTTAAATTAATAATAATAACCAAAAAGTTATAAAACATAGTTATTATTTAATACATAATTGTATTATATTATTTTTTAAATTATTTCCATCACAAATATTAAATAAAATAAAATGTATTGCGATTATTTTTGCGATTATTATTATTTTCATTCATTGGTAAATATTATTTAATGATTATGGTATGTCGAATACACTTTGTAGGCCAGGGATTCATTCAAAATGGTATTTTAACACATACTTATCTATTAACCAAATATTGAACTTTATGCGATTTGTATAACTTAAGATTGGAAAATTAAAATCATATTATAATTCAAATTAATCAAATGTTTTCTTACGTAAATGTAATTGAAAGTGCAGGTTTCAATATAATTAACTCCTGACAGAAGACATTTCAATATGCCGGAAGCATTTCGGGAGGCTGTGGCTCAGTGGTAAGTGCGCTGATCTTCGAATCAGATAGCAAGTTCGAGTCCCACTGCAGTCAGCATGTCGTTGTGTCCCTGGGAAAGACACTTCACCCCAAATTGCTCCACAGTATTGTATAAGTAAGTCGCTTTGGATAAAAGCGTCTAACAAGTGACATGTAATGTAATGTCATTTACCTATCAATAAATCCATCTCAAATGATAGTCACCACTTTGTTAAAGAGTGACTGTAGTTTCAAACCTTATTTAAAATCAAAATCTCAAAATCTGCTTTTACAACTGAAACTCAAAGCCCGGCGTCAGTGTGTGGTTTCTCACCCGGCCTTCAGACTCCCCAGAGCTTCGTTGACGTTCTTCTGATGAAACTTGGTCATGTATCCGTGCATCTCCGGATAGTTGTTCCTGATGTTCCTCTCCGTGCTGCCGTTTGGGACAGTGCCGAACCGGAACGGAGGCGAGAAGTCGTTTGGACTCTGGAACTAAAGGAGGAAAACGAAGCGTGGTCAATTAAAGTTAAAGGACGACGTGAAGACCAGGGTTAGGGTTTTATATTAAAAGTACAGTTTTGCAAATAATATATTTTTAGAGACCCTAAAATGAAAAATGAAACACCAAACAAAATTAGTAAAATTGAATAAAAAAGAAAAAGTACATAGGGGTTTGAAATGACAAATATTTACACATGTACACTCTAACACAGTGATTCTCAAATGGGGGTACGCGGATCCCTAACAAAAAGACAAAATATATCCGTGTTACCTTTTTGTCGGAGAGGCCGGTCACCTGGTCCACGTACTCCTCCTGGATCATGAAGGCGGCCAGGTTGGCAGTGTAGGAGGCGAGGAAGATGACGGCGAAGAAGGCCCACACCGACACCATGATCTTACTGGTGGTGCCTTTGGGGTTCTGCACGGGCACGGAGTTGTTGAACACGAGACCCCACAGCAGCCAGATGGCCTTACCGATGGTGAAGGACGGACCGTGAGGCTCTGAGAGAAGAAACAAAGACCCGGTTTAAGAAGACGTGACGGAACAAATCGCTTTCAGACCAGAGCGAGAGAAACGCAGTCGGTCTGGTTTTACCGTTGGGTCTTTAGCTGATTCTGTTTGGAACCTGTTGATGTGTCTTCTTTCCAAACAACTCTGCCATGCCACTCAATTCCAGCACCAGACACTTTTTACGCTGCGATGGACAATCTTGCACTAATGTACATTCCCAAAGATATTGAAGTGACTGTTATTTTCTATATATTGATTGTTCTGTTTTTATCTTAATGTGTGCATATGTATGAATGTTTCCGTTGATAGGATATACATATTTTATACATATTTGTATTCATGATTGTGGGAAACGGTATTTCGATCTCTGTCTGTACACACAAACTGAAAGATTGACTTTGACTTTGATATCATTCATTGTTAACGCTTGCTCAGTGTGAAATGTTGACTGCTTAGCGTTGTCTCAAATCGCTCATGGCGGCTGAACCCTGAGAGGAAGTGATGATCACCACTGTTAGTTAGCTGGTTAGCTAGCTAGAGTTAGCTATTGTTAACGGTGGGAAATCATCACATACTAATCAACTAACCGCGAAAAAGGCAACAGTGGCTTATTTTCAACACAAGAATAGTGGTAAGATAACTACAGAAATGTGTATAGTGCTGTGTCCTAGAGCAACAGCATTCTCATATGGTATTGCAACTTCTGTTACGTAGGCAAGATGGCCGACGTTGAGTGTGAGAAGTGTCCGCTTAAAGAGATTAGCAAAAAACCTGAGCGCTTTGCAGTCATTCAAGTCCCCATCAGGAGGGATTTTAATAACTTTGTGAACACTGCACTTCTGTTTTAGAGCCAACATCAGGTAACATTCGTCAGAACTAATGACATTCCCAGTAGCCTTAGCTTTGTTTTAGGTCCCATTTAGCACACGTTAGCATGCTAACAAGCTAAACATCATCATGTTAGCATTTAGCACAGCCTCACAGAGCTGCTGGCATTGCTTCAGACTCTTGTCATTTGAAGTCACTTACATCAGAATATCAGCGAAGTGTTATAATAGATCTTTTGGGGATAAATGAGAGAATGTATTGTTCAGTTCATCTCGGAGCTGGCAGAAGACGGTTTTGTTCCAGCCATTATTCTGTGATCAGCAGTTGGTTCATAATGTTTGTGTGGGTGTGTGTGAGCGTGAGAGAGAGAAAGAGAACGTGTGTTTGCGAGTGTGTGTGGGTGTGTATTGTTGCATGGAGCTTTTGTTAACGGACAAACCCACTCTATAATGCCAAAAAATCTTCCTTTGTGAAGTTCGCAAAAGGGAAAACTTGGTTAAATGAATCGGGCAGCGACTTTTACAAATCTGCAGTCGGGCCATTGATACTTTTTTTTCAGTTTTGAATCCTTTGAGTCCAAGACTTCGATCTGCACTCTTCATGATGCCAAAGTCCCAGCGCGCAACGAGCAGATACAACGAGAAAATAACAGCTTTAGGGAGGAGTACATCTTCTCCAGAACATGATGAAGGGTGACAAAATAAATATAGCCACATCAGAGATAGCGTTGTGGGAAGACATTGATTTTTTTGTTTTTTGTTGTTTCTTATCTTTCTGGCTTGGGGCGGGAGATCTAACACAACGCTAGCCTCTTGCTGTCAGAGCCGGCGACACGTGCATTTGGGAAATATGGAAATGAATGCAAATGCGTTTCAACACACCTGTACTGTACATGATTTAAAAAGAGAGCAGCATGGAGGAGGAGGAGGAGGAGGAGGAGGAGGAGGAGGAGGAGGAGGAGGAGGAGGAGGAGGAGGAGAGGATGAAGTCACGGGTCAGTGAGGACGGCTGGTCTATATGTGGAGGCGGCCCGCAGTGCGATTGTGCGTCTTTGTGCACAGAAAGACAATGTGTACATCTGCAGTGGAGATGTTACAGACAGGAAGCGTTTACCTGCAGAGCTGCTGGTTTGCAGCGGTGGAAAGACGATTCTCTACTTATTTAAAGGTCCCCTATTATTCTGTTTTTCATCAATATATCACAGGTCTCAGATATATACAGAGTCTGTCTCTGATTGGCTGAAACACCAAACAGATCAGTGCAGCATTACCCATAATCCCCTCTGTTTCAGCCCTGTTTCCAAAGTGCTGATTCTCTGTCTGTTACTTTAGATGAAAATAAGGAGCCCCTCCCCACGCCCCTCTGAGAGACATTTGGTTACAAAGAACACAATGGTGCTCTCGGAGGAGATTCAGGTGATAAGGGGGGGGGGGGGGGGGCTACCTTGGTTGCTGATTGGCTAATGGTTACACAAGACAAAACATCGTTATGACATCATAAAGTGGCCAAAATCTAATCAGCTCATTTTCAGACAGGTTTTTATAGAAATGGATCAAAAAGAGAGAGAATCTTTGTTCCTGAAACTTTCAGAGTCTCTTTCCACAGAGGGGACACATGTTGATGTAGAAGAGACATGAAGAAGAGAGGACACATGTTGATGTAGAAGAGACATGAAGAAGAGGGGACACATGTTGATGTAGAAGAGACATGAAGAAGAGGGGACACATGTTGATGTAGAAGAGACATGAAGAAGAGGGGACACATGTTGATGTAGAAGAGACATGAAGAAGAGGGTACACATGTTGATGTAGAAGAGACATGAAGAAGAGGGGACACATGTTGATGTAGAAGAGACATGAAGAAGAGGGGACACATGTTGATGTAGAAGAGACATGAAGAAGAGGGGACACATGTTGATGTAGAAGAGACATGAAGAAGAGGGGACACATGTTGATGTAGAAGAGACATGAAGAAGAGGGGGACACATGTTGATGTAGAAGAGACATGAAGAAGAGGGGACACGTGTTGATGTAGAAGAGACATGAAGAAGAGGGGACACATGTTGATGTAGAAGAGACATGAAGAAGAGGGGACACATGTTGATGTAGAAGAGACATGAAGAAGAGGGGACACGTGTTGATGTAGAAGTGACATGAAGAAGAGGGGACACGTGTTGATGTAGAAGAGGGGACACATGTTGATGTAGAAGAGACATGAAGAAGAGGGGACACATGTTGATGTAGAAGAGGGGACACATGTTGATGTAGAAGAGACATGAAGAAGATGGGGCACATGTTGATGAAGAAGAGACATGAAGAAGAGGGGACACATGTTGATGTAGAAGAGACATGAAGAAGAGGGGACACATGTTGATGTAGAAGAGACATGAAGAAGAGGGGACACGTGTTGATGTAGAAGAGACATGAAGAAGAGGGGACACATGTTGATGTATAAGAGACATGAAGAAGAGGGGACACATGTTGATGTAGAAGAGACATAAAGAAGAGTGGACACATGTTGATATAGAAGAGACATGGAGAAGAGGGGACACATGTTGATGTAGAAGAGACATGAAGAAGAGGGGACACATGTTGATGTAGAAGAGACATAAAGAAGAGTGGACACATGTTGATATAGAAGAGACATGGAGAAGAGGGGACACATGTTGATGTAGAAGAGACATGAAGAAGAGGGGACACATGTTGATGTAGAAGAGACATGAAGAAGAGGGGACACATGTTGATATAGAAGAGACATGAAGAAGAGGGGACACATGTTGATGTAGAAGAGACATAAAGAAGAGGGGACACATGTTGATGTAGAAGAGACATAAAGAAGAGTGGACACATGTTGATATAGAAGAGACATGGAGAAGAGGGGACACATGTTGATGTAGAAGAGACATGAAGAAGAGGGGACACATGTTGATGTAGAAGAGACATAAAGAAGAGTGGACACATGTTGATATAGAAGAGACATGGAGAAGAGGGGACACATGTTGATGTAGAAGAGACATGAAGAAGAGGGGACACATGTTGATGTAGAAGAGACATAAAGAAGAGTGGACACATGTTGATATAGAAGAGACATGAAGAAGAGGGGACACATGTTGATGTAGAAGAGACATAAAGAAGAGGGGACACATGTTGATGTAGAAGAGACATGGAGAAGAGGGGACACATGTTGATGTAGAAGAGACATGAAGAAGAGGGGACACATGTTGATGTAGCAGAGACATGAAGAAGAGGGGACACATGTTGATGTAGAAGAGACATGAAGAAGAGGGGACACATGTTGATGTAGAAGAGACATAAAGAAGAGGGGACACATGTTGATGTAGAAGAGACATGAAGAAGAGGGGACACATGTTGATGTAGAAGAGACATGAAGAAGAGGGGACACATGTTGATGTAGAAGAGACATGGAGAAGAGGGGACACATGTTGATGTAGAAGAGACATGAAGAAGAGGGGACACATGTTGATGTAGCAGAGACATGAAGAAGAGGGGACACATGTTGATGTAGAAGAGACATGAAGAAGAGGGGACACATGTTGATGTAGCAGAGACATGAAGAAGAGGGGACACATGTTGATGTAGAAGAGACATGAAGAAGAGGGGACACATGTTGATGTAGAAGAGACATAAAGAAGAGGGGACACATGTTGATGTAGAAGAGACATGAAGAAGAGGGGACACATGTTGATGTAGAAGAGACATGAAGAAGAGGGGACACATGTTGATGTAGAAGAGACATGGAGAAGAGGGGACACATGTTGATGTAGAAGAGACATGAAGAAGAGGGGACACATGTTGATGTAGAAGAGATGTGAAGAAGAGGGGACACATGTTGATGTAGCAGAGACATGAAGAAGAGGGGACACATGTTGATGTAGAAGAGACATGAAGAAGAGGGGACACATGTTGATGTAGAAGAGACATAAAGAAGAGGGGACACATGTTGATGTAGCAGAGACATAATGTGACCTTTAAGAGCACAAACACCTCATTTCAAATCTAATCTAAGTCCTCTGTCCCTGCATCAAAAGTGATAAACTTGCAGCCTGTGAGATGTGCATCGCCATGACGCAGAGTGCAGTGTATTTTACGCACACCCGGCCACAGTAACATCTGTGCACAGCTGTAGTGCCAAAAGGGACGGACACCAGTGGACATGAGCTTGTAAAAATGCATTTCTAAGTCGGTGTTTACTGAAAATGTTTTTCCTTCTTAAACATTGGCAGCGCTACACATGGAATAATAAGCAGGAGCGGTGTCGCAACGTCTCAACCTGTAATGAACCCATTAATAATTGGTTAATTAATCAAATTCGCCATTAATCATAATATTATAAAAGCTGAATTTACTTGGCCTGTAAACAAATCTTTAGCGCTCTTTGCATTAGAGCTGGTGCCTCTCAGCAACTTAAACCATTATTACTGGCTGGTTCTTAGTTTGACAATTTATACTGTAAGTAAGTAATAATGTTTCTCCTGTATCTTCTCCCACACTACATTCTACATGTTACACTTCATTGATTATATAAATACTGCTGCTGCTACTTTCTCTACTGGAACGTGTACTTTGTAAATTGTAATAATCTTGAATTGAAATGTTAAATATTATGTGCAGGCCCCTCATCTAAGAGTGTGTGTTGTCTCTATCTTACTTTTGCTCGACGGAATTCTGATTCTGAGATGAGGGTGTCGAATGAAAGGAAACTAAATAAATCCATGTGTGCGACCGTCACCCGCCCTGGACTACCGCCGGTCTGTGATTCTCCAGAACACACAGATGGCAGTCCACCCATCTGAAGATTAACCTTTGCTTTCCTTTGTTCCGTTTGAACAATATGCCTTGGCAGATACACTCACCTTTTCAGCTGGCTGTCATGTAGATAATGTGGAAAGCTTTACCTCAATCAATGTTTATTTATATAGCCCAATATCACACATGCTACATTTGTCTCAGTGGACTTCACAGTGTGTTCAGAATATCAGTATGACAATACGACACCCTCTGTCCTTAGACCCTCTGTCCTTAGACCCTCTGTCCTTAGACCCTCACATCGTACAAGGAAACACTTCCAGAGAAAACCCACAGTTTAAAGGGAACATGGGAGAAACCTCAGGGAGAGCAACAGAGGAGGGATCCCTCTCCCAGGACGGACAGACGTGCAATAGATGCCGTGTGTAAATCCAAGAGATAATACATTTTACAGCATATAGACCCGAATGTTAGGAAATGCATGTGTGTACCTGCCTACTTCCTGCTAACCACATTGATTTCAGAGTGCTTAAAAGTCTAACTTTAACTCGAAAGTACGTCACTTTTAGCACATGTTGCAAAGGCATAATTTCCCTGGTGAATTCAACCTGAGCGTGCCCTCCATCTGCTGCTGAAACACAACCGGTGAGCGAGGGTGGAGGCAGCAGAGCTGGAAGAGAGAACGTCTGCATGTATTTACATCTATATCCTCAAACATATGCATCCTCCCAACAGGTGTGTGTGTGTGTGTGTGTGTGTGTGTGTGTGTGTGTGTGTGTGTTGTAAACTCTCACCTCTGCCGTCAGCCAGACAGTGGTTGTAGCCCACGGGGCTGAAGTACTCGAATATAAACACAGCCATTGCTGACACCAGCAACAGCATCACGAACATCATCACCCACACATCCGCACTGAAGGGCTCTGGAGGGCGAGAGGAGGAGGGAGGAAGGGAGGGAAGGAGGGAAGGAGAGAGGAGGGAGGAGGGGAAAAGGAGGAAGAAGGGGAAGAGACGATGTAGGGAGGAAGAGGGAGAAAAGGCGAGGGCGTCAGAGAACAGGAAGCGAGGGGGGAGAGGGCAAGAGAGATATGTAAATTGAGGAAGAGAAAAAGAGAAATGGAGTAGGAGTGGGAGATATGAGAGGGCAGGGAGCGAGAGGCAGAATAAATAAACAGTTAGCATCATTATCATGCACTCCAGTCTGCCTCCTCGTCACACACATGCATTCAAACTTGGCTGTAATCACTAAATCACTTTTAGTTCAACTTCCGAAGGTGTAAAAATGCACGAGGACCTAAAGCGACCTTTGCATACGGCTCTGCAGTCTGTCAGCAGCGAGACCACAGTTACATCAAACTCAAACAATGGCAAAACTAAATCCGCAACGTTTTGCATATCTCACAAATTGCCGTTAAACAAAATGATGTACGTGGACGAAACAAGATTTATTCGGGGGGTATTTAATGTACAATTTGATTTAATTCAATCCCCTTAATAATTATATTATCATTTTACATTTAGGTACTGTTCACACCTCTTTATAAGTAATTATGCTGAGTTTATTTGTTGGAAATGACTGTCTATTCTATATCAAATGTATATTTTTGTATCCATTATTGTATTTATGTTAATAATTCTCTTTATGGGAGTTTGATACAACACAATGTAAACACATAGAGGGCCGCCAACATGTGTTCCTGTATTATAGTGGGCCTGATGGTGGAGATGTGACGACCTGTACCTGTCCTACAAATTCAACGTTTGCACCTTTAAGTGGATAAGGCTTCAGAACCACTTAAAATAATAATAATAGCTACACGTGCCAGCAATTACACCAGGGTCACAAATCACACATCAAATATCATATTATTATATTCAAATACCTTAAAGGTGGGGTAGGTAATTTTGGAGAAACCGGCTCGAGTGGCTAGAATTTGAAAATACACAGCCGGAGAAAATCTGCCACTTCCTCACAGAGCCCCTCCTCCAACACACACGAACGCGCACATGACCAATGAGGGCACGAGATAAGTTTGTGCCCCGATGGAAGGCTGACAGGCAGGTAGGCCATCCAGTTACTTTAGCCGGCTCAGATGATTGGTCGTGCTTTTTACAGCGACACGGCTTCCACAGATTAAATGTTGTTATGGATTCTTTGTCAAAGCACTTCAGATATTCATTGCTATCGGATGTTAAGAGCATTCCATGGAATATAACAAAGTGTGTCTCGAGCCGGTTTCTCAAACTTACCACCTTTAATATCGATATTATAACGATAATGTTTGCCAGTGGATGAATGTAGATCTTCTCAAGTATTGTATTTAAAGATTAGATTCCTTTTATTGTCACTACACAGAGTTCAGCGAAATTCCAAGCATTCCCGATGGTGCAATCACACAAAACAGACAGTACAAGTATAATGTTGACAATACAAGCTAAAACCTTTTAATATATAATATATAAAGTGACTATAAATTGGACCTATGATACATTGAACAGTACGATTACAAAACCATACAACATTAAAGAGGACATATTAAGCAAATTGTTCCGAGCATCTTCTAAAAAGACGACAAGACTCAGCGTTAATGTCTTGTAACTATGTTGTTTAAAAGAATGAAAAATTAATAAAACGTATTAAAAATAAAAATGATCTGTGCTGCTTACCTAAGAAGGCGGAGGGCGACACGGTGCCGTTGCTCCTGGAGACCATGACGCTGATGCCCGTCTCGATGAAGGGGACGGAGAAGTCGATGACCTCCGACCTCTCCTCGTTGATCGTCAAGGAGCCGACGGCCATGTGAGCGTTCTTCAACACCACCTAGAGAGGGGAGGGTGGAAAACAGGAAGTGTCCGTTATTCAAACATCGTTCCTCCATTTAATGAAATATGTCCTTAAAACCTTTCGTCTGGGTTAAAGGTGTTTCTTGCTTTAAAAAACAAAACCAGACGAGTGTTATATCGTATACCCAATGAAAAGATCTTAGACAACTTTAAGGGGAAACCTGGAGACTTTCAAAAGATATGGCGTGGTTTCTAAGGTTCAAGGTTCAAAGGTTTTATTGTCATAAAGCTACAGTCTAGAAATGGCAATTCAATTCTTCTGACCTGAGCTCCTCCAACAACGCAACATAATAATAATAATAATAATATAACTCTACTTTTATATTCAATGTTGGCATTTATCAAACATGTGAGTCAGATATATCTCTCATTTCATTGGTCATTGCTTCTTTTCTTTTGTTCTTATTACCTTGTTGTGATAACAAAATGTACGCGCAACAGGGCTGTGATCAGTTCACCGCCTGTTGGAGCCACAATGCTTCTTTATCGTTTGTTCATTATTTATATTATTATGATTATCTGTTCACACCGCACACATTTAATGGGTCACTGTTGGCCATGTGGTTGTACTTGAGTTATTTTTTGTTTTATTTCCTTTATTAAACATTGTGAAACTTAAAGTGGACCTGTCATGCTATATTTGAAACATATATTGTAGGGCCATACCTATAAAACATGTCAGTGAAGTTGTTTTTTCAAAATACCAAACAGTTCCCCCGTTGTAGCCATGCCTCATACTGCTCACACCCCTCTTTTGCAGCCCTGTTAGAGAAACGCGGATTTTGGGTCCTTAGCTTGGAAAAAAAAAAAAAAAAGGAGGCGGAGCTAATGCCTGATCAGAATTTTACCGGAGATAAAGTTAAATTCTGCTGTGATAAAACGCCATCCTGTTCTAAACCACATCAAGGATTATTTCTGAAACAGTATGGAGCTCAAATCCTTTTTCTCTTGCAGGTTTATCACAAGGCGAGTCCTTTTTTATTTCCTGCTTTTTAAACACGTGCTCTCCAGTACAGGTTAGCTCTGAGTGTTAGCGAGGCTTGCTAATGTAAACAAAGACGTCCAAAACACGTCAGGCATTGTTTCTGATAGCAACTCTCTGTGGGTCTGCTGCCGATTTGACGTCAGATTGGCAGCAAATCTGTATCTGCTCGTTGTACACCCGTTTTTAAAAGATTTGGGTACGGAGGAAAAGAAAGAGGGTTTTATTTTCTGACGCTGCGTGAGTTCCCCGACGCACCGGGGACACGTGTTTATGTATAAAAGACATCACAAAGTGCATTTTGCTTGATAGGTCCCCTTTAACTTTGGTACAGCCTCTATCTTGGGACGCGTCAAAGTGATGAGGGGTAAAACTAATAACATTAACTAACTAATTGGGAGTTTACTCGCTATACTGCCTTTACGAAATACATTTTCAGGATAAAGATAGACTACGAAAGTGTGTAAAACCAGCATTAAAACACAAGCATGAAAATGATATATCACATCCTTCAGCTAATGTTAAGGTGATGTGCTGAAAGTCTTTCTAAATCCAGATGAGAAAATGTGAAATGGACAAAGGTGGACGTTGTTACTGCAGTCCCAGCGTTTTAAATGTCATCGTGCAAACATTTGAACAAATAGCTTTTTACCATTTTATCGTGGACTCTGCTCTTATATCACTGGGTGAATGAATAAATGTGACTGGGCCTCTTTCGGCAATCTAATATCAAGAGTAAATATTAGGTTACAGTGTCAGCTCTTATAATCCAGGAGCAATATCTTCTGTCTAGACACATCGCTTTACACTGACACACACAACCCATTGTGGAGGAGCAGTTTCAACCGTGCAACAACTATTGTTCAGAGTAGAGGGGAAAGCTAACGTCCGGTCCGCTAACATGCAAGAAGCTGCAGCAGCAGATGAATGCACTCTCTGTGTTAGCTGTCAAAAGGTCTTTTTGGGAAATGTAGGAAATCAAATTTGACAAAATATCAGAACGGACAGGTTTGAAGGAAAGTGGATGCATTAAAAAAGCGGAGAGGCAAAGTGAAGAAACATGGAGTTAGGGGGGGGGGGGAAAGGGGGCTGAAGGAGTTCTTGTAGGACTGGATGGTCACTGGTTTGAATCCCAGTACGGAGCACAAAAGAAAAAATATGTAATAACATTATTCGTAATAAATAAAATAATGCTGTTTGGACAGATGGGATTTAAAAAGAATCACACCATTATCTTTTGAATCTATATTTTTATTTAAGAGAATGGTGTAAAAAATAAATGTTGTTTTTTCTGTTAAAGGTCCCATGTCATGCCTTTCCGGTTATTACCCGCCCCCGTTATGAAGGTTTTTCTGCATGTAAACGGTCTGCAGAGTCAAAACCCCTCAAAGTACACCCTGTAGCGAGTACAACTCTAACATAGAGAAGACCTCCCCAAAACGCCTCGTTGGAGATTTCACATTTTCCATTGTTTACTTCCTGGGTTCTGTGACGTGTGAACACCCAGAGGCCACACCCTCTGCCAGCATTTCACGAATCAAAGCTTCCCAAACCTTTCAGCGATTCATGCCGGATATGTACGGCGTAGGGCGCTGAAGAACGATGCTGTTCCTACTTTGTTTGGACCAGCGGGAGATTCGGGTACACAACCTGTAAGTATTCATTGTTGTTTGTGTATTTATGATGTTTAAAATAAACAAGGTATCTACCACGACTGTTTAAATGGGTAAACGTTTTTCGGACTACTAAATTGAGATCACGGAGAAATGCTCTCCGCAGACCCGTTCTCACAGCGTTATAAACCTTTTTAGAGAGTGAATACACATACTTTACGGAGATGCTGTATGAGAAACCAATATGAGTTTGGAAAATTGCACAATTTAAATCTATTTTAGTAGACCTCAACAATGGAATTAGGATCAGTAGAAATGGCCATGACATGGGACCTTTAAAGACAAACATGAGTGTTGTTTTCTGAAATAATTAATAGAGTGTCTTTTTGTTGTTCTTGTTTATTCTTTTGTATTGATCTGTAGTTGAATTTTTTTAAATAATTGATAACATTTACAAATGCTAACCTCTGCTCTGAATGCCTTTATTTAATATATATATTCAATGGTAATGTATAATGTTTCAAAAACGGCCATTCCCTCTAATATCACAATTGCATTCAGTTATTTTTTTTGCAGCCCTACAAACGCCCTACGCAGGACACTCGTGATGCGTCTCGGGGAGGGAAAAGGGGGAGAAAGACAGAAAGAAGGAGGAAGAAAGTGGGTTACCACAGTGGGTCATGGCTGCTTGAAATAGCCGTCTGTCCTTCGTCTACCTGCCTCTGCTCAGGTTGTATATTTAGCCCCAGATTTATTCAGCCCTAGAGCACAGGGGCAAAGTGGGCCACCGTCTCACTGAGTTAATAGAGAGGGGCAGGGATGATGTATTATTGTAGGCCGAGCAGGAAGTTAGCATCACAATAGCTCCCTCGACAAAATGCTAATGGCTTATTTTAATTTTTTATGTCGCCGGTTTTGTTCAGCAGGATAATCTCGACATAGTAACGCCACTTAATGATTTTTTTACGTAACCACCGCTAAGATAAAGGTGGCTAATGTTGGGCTATAAAGGAACTACAGCACGGTCACATGACTTCACGTCACCACCGCTAAGCTAAAGGCGGCTAATGTTGGGCTATAAAGGAACTACAGCACGGTCACATGACTTCACGTCACCATTGCTAAGCTAAAGGTTGCTAATGTTGGGCTATAAAGGAACTACAGCAAGTTCACATGACTTCACGTCACCACCGCTAAGCTAAAGGCGGCTAATGTTGGACTATAAAGGAACTACAACACGGTCACATGACTTCACACAGCACTGAAACAGCCCTTTTAAGAGTTTTTAATGATCTGCTCCTAGCCGCCGACTCAGGTAGCCCAGCTGTCTTGGTGCTGTTAGACCTGACAGCTGCTTTTGACACTGTGGACCATAGCATCCTGTTGTCACGGCTTGAACAGTCCGCTGGCATCACAGGCTCTGCCCTTGCATGGTTCAGGTCCTACCTGACAGACCGTAGCTTCGCTGTGCAGCTAGGTGCCTTCTCCTCTGCAAAAGCCCCTCTTACCTGTGGGGTTCCCCAAGGCTCGATTCTGGGCCCCATCCTTTTCCTACTGTACTTACTACCCCTAGGCTCAATTCTCACAAAACATAATATTCCCTTCCACTGCTACGCCGACGATGTACAGATTTATCTCCCTCTCGAAGCAAGTGTCACACACTCATTACAACAGTTGATGGACTGCTTAACTGAGATAAAATCCTGGCTGAGCAAAAACTTTCTTAACCTCAACGAAAGCAAGACTGAGGTCATCTTTTTTGGACCCCAACCTCCAGCAACCCAGGTTGATATTCTAGGCTCCCTCCAACAGAACATCCTCCCCTCGGTCACGAACCTTGGGGTGACCTTCTCCAGTACTTTTAAATTCGACAAGCAGGTCAGCAGCGTAGTCAAATCCTGCTTTTTTAAAATAAGACTTTTGGCCAAAACCAAGTCGTATTTATCTTTTAAAGACCTGGAAAGGGTTATTAACGCCTTTGTAACCTCGAGACTCGACTACTGCAACGCTCTGTACATGGGTATGGACCAGGCATCAATTAAACGCCTGCAGCTAGTCCAGAACGCAGCTGCACGTTTGCTGACTGGCCATAAAAAGCGTGACCACATCACCCCAATTCTGGCCTCACTGCACTGGCTTCCAGTTCGGTTCAGAATTGATTTTAAAATCCTTTTATTTGTTTTTAAAGCACTAAATGGGCTGGCTCCGGCCTATATAGCTGAACTCCTCCAGCGCTACACCCCAGCCAGAGCTTTAAGGTCTGCTGACCATCTGCTGCTGGTAGTGCCCAAGACCAGGCTCAAAACCCGAGGGCACCGAGCCTTCGCAGCAGCTGGCCCCAGGCTCTGGAACACTCTGCCCCTCCACGTGAGGTCGGCCCAGACCCTAGGGGTTTTTAAATCCACACTAAAAACTCACTTCTTCTCTCAGGCCTTCTAGTCAGAGCGGAGCACGACTCCTCACTATTCCCTGTGTTTGTTTTATATCTGTTGTAAATTATTGTCTTTTATTGTGATTATATGTGTTTTTAATGCATGTACAGCACTTTGGCTCGACCAAAAATCGCTTTTAAATGTGCTTTATAAATAAAACTTGATTTGATTTGATTTGATTCACATCACGACCGTTAAGCTAAAGGCGGCTAATGTTAGGTTATAAAGGAACTACAGCACGGTCACATGACTTCACGTCACCACCGCTAAGCTAAAGGCGGCTAATGTTGGGTGTGATGACGTTTAGTTGTCTCATTTAGACACTTGTTAGCAACCGCGGTTTTTAACACATTTAAAAGCTTCATACATTCACCAGTGGGGCATTTTCTGTCGTATTTTATGTCGTAGAACAAAAAATCTATTAATCTCAGACCTTATTTCAGGCTTCTAACCAAAACAATGTAAAAAAAATCATTGACTTTGAGAGGCGTGAACATTAAGTGTTGAAAAGCTAACTGTCGTTTGTATCCATATCATCTTAAAGAAAATATACCACAACTATATGACACACTACAGGAAATGTAAAACCCTAAAAAGCACTCACAGCTCAACAAAAGGAGCAATTCACAAAACTGCATCATGTTTGAGATGACAGGAAGCAAAAGGGCTCAAATGCTAACTCATTTCCAGTCTTTAGGACTCATTCCTGCAGCCCTCTATAAGCCATCTGTGTCTCAGAGCTCCAGCGTTAAAGCGTGTGTGCATATGTGTGAGTCATAAAAGGGAAAAAGACAGCGATAGAGAAAGCAGTGAACCTTTGTTCTCCACCTGTGAAGTGGACCTTTACAGGCAGCAGAATAACAGCAGCGCTACATTATCTGCACTTTTCAAAGTGTTCTTCTGGCGTCTGTGAGTGTGTCTGATTGTGTGTGCATTTGTAACTTTTCTTGTCTTGTTTGTTCTATCAGCATGTAAAGTGTAAAGTGCATGTGCATGTGTGTGTGTGTGTGTGTGTGTGTGTGTGTGTGTGTGTGTGTGTGTGTGTGTGTTGCAGCATGAATGTGTGAATGTCTCCCCGGGGATGAGAGTCCATCCAGCAGTGTACTCACTTCCTCTCTCCATCTCCCTCCTACGACTTGTTCTCTCCGTGTTATGAAAGTGACCCATGTGGGTGTTATTGAGAATGAGCGAGCGCAGATCTGTGTATCAGCTGGTGTGTGTGTGTGTGTGTGTGTGTGTGTGTGTGTGTGTGTGTGTGTGTGTGTGTGTGTGTGTGTGTGAGACTGTGCTAGCGAGGCCAAACTCATGTAATCAAGTGCATTGCCTCTAATATTTCAGATTAGGAGCATTAGGGCCGAGCACCAGTCAATGCCGCCCGAGAAATCTGACTGAGATCCAGTTATGACAAAATGTCGGCCTGCATCAAAATGTTCATTGATTTTTTTCATCTTTTGTCTTCCAGAGCTTTGGTAAATTGTGTAAAAGGCCCTCAGTGATCTCTGAGTGATCAGGAGTGTGCATGGGCACGTCCTAGTGTGTGTGTGTGTGTGTGTGTGTGTGTGTGTGTGTGTGTGTGTGTGTGTCCAGATTTCTGTCCATTAAAGGTGTGAGATATACTGAAGTGTTGGCTTTGTTCAAACTGGAGAAGAACACAGGTTTTGAGATACATAAGATGATGGTGAAGTGTGTGTGTGTGTGTGTGTGTGTGTGTGTGTGTGTGTGTGTGTGTGTGTGTGTGTGTGTGTGTGTGTGTGTGTGTGTGTGTGTGTGTGTGTGTGTGTGTGTGTGTGTGTGTGTGTGTGGGAGGGAGGGAGCTAAACTGACATAACCAGTATGTTCTCTTTCTGTACATATGGTAACAGTCAGTTTTTCTGTGTTTACGCCTGTTGTGTACATTTGTTAACATTTATATAAGCATTGTTTGTTTCTGCGATCGTTCGTACACAAGCGTCCCTCGCCTACATGCTGAGTGTGTGTGTGAGTGTGTGTGTGAGCATCAACGTTTTGATCCATTAAAGGTGTAAACGGACATTCTGTATTGTCTCTCTGCAAACCAAAAATAACAATTAACAATCATGGATCCAATATGTCAGTTTGAAATAAAATGACGAGCAAAAATGTCACTGCATAAGAAAAGAAAAAAACATCTTGTCTGTGACTCGTGAAGGTTGTTCAAACGTCGGCGTGTCCACACACAGAGTTGTGTGTTTCCAACCTTCGGGCATTTATCGATCCGTTTGCTTTTTCCTTCATTAACAAATGGCCCAAGTCACGCAGCAGAGGATCAGCTCGCTGTGGAAGAACGAGAACTGAGAACGACCTTACCTCGGGAACAATGTCCATTAGAGAAGGTTTTAGTTTGTTGTTGCAGCTGACTGCGTTGTGAGCACCCCAGGGCTAGGTGCTCAGCCCACGACACAAGTGTTGAAAAAGCGGTTGACCCGGAAGGGAAAGCTCATAATTCGAGGTATGAAAACACACTTCAGAGAGGAAATGAAGCCTTCAGGTAGCTCCTATAGAAGCTAAATAAAGCACATTTCACACAAGATTTAACTCTCGTTTCCCCTTTGAGCATTTAGCGTTGTGTTCTTTTCTGTGTCCAAGTTCAGGGGTGTCAAATTGTGCAATATGCAGATGATACAAACTCTATTGTTGTTGGAACTATTGATAATTGAAAGGGTGTTTTAAATCAATTACTCGACCAGATGATAGATAATAAATAATGTTGGGGCCACATTGTGATTATGTCAGATCATGGCTTGCATTGTTCATTTATACAAACCTATATTACTTGGTATATTAAAGGTCCCATGTCATGGCCATTTCCACTGATCATAATTCCATTGTTCAGGTCTACTAGAATTGTGCAATTTTCCAAACTCACATTGGTTTCTCATACAGCATCTCTGTCCTAAACGGCGTGTTGGAGCTCCTGCCCCCCCCTCCCTATGAGCTCAGTGGCCTGCGGTCTGCGAGACAGCGAGACACAGCGAAACCCAGCCCGAACACACACACACACACCCGCGGCGAGGCTGGGAGTCTGTGTGTGAGCACACACACAGACTCCCAGCCTCGCCGCGTCCCGCCGTCTCAGGGAGGAGAAATCGGCGGAGCTGCAGCTGCGAAAAGATTGAGTGTGTGTGTGTGAGGCTCCGCGGACGTAACGTAACGGCTCCACGGATTGGTCCATTTGGGTATGGTCACGACACTGTACCCAGGAAGAAAAAGAGAAATATCCAACGAGGCGTTCTGGGGCAGCATCTTTTCTGTGTTAGAGTTGTACTCGCTACAGGGTGCACTTTGAGGGTTTGTGACTCTGCAGACCGTTTACATGCAGAAAAACCTTCATAACACAAGGGGACGGGTAATAACCGGAAAAGCATGGCATGGCTTTAAGAAAAGCCATGTTTAAATGCTAACTTCTGTATATTAGGAAGTTTGTATTTTAAAGCTTGCTGTCAGACATATGTCCGTTTATCTCCAATATGCATATCTTCATATACAGAAGTTTAAATGTAACTGTATTCAACAACATATAGAAAAAAGGCTCTCCTAGTTCTCTCCTCACCTCTCCCACCATGCCGTTCCACGTGCCGTTGATCTTCTTTCCGTGCTTGCCGTTGGTCACCAGGTAAAGGTCGTAGGTGAACTTCACCTGCTTGGCGATCTTCTTCAGGATGTCGATGCAGAATCCCTTACAGCAGCGCTTTATGTAGATCCCAGAGTCCTTCGTTTCATTGCTGCATAGACAAACAAACTGAATGAACCCCCTTTTTTCAAAGATTCAAGATCCAAAGGTTTTATTGTCATGTGCACGAAGCTACAGTGTAGAAATGGAAATGTAATTCTTCTGACCTGAGCTCCTCCAACAATGCAACATATACAAAAATACAAAGTAGTGCATAAAGTCTACGTACATGTCAGTAGAATATGATATGTACAAGAACAGAGTATGAAATGTTTTTTTTTAATTAAGACAAAATGAAATGCAATGATTACTATTTATATCAGGGCTGGGCAAATGGCGGCCCGGGGGCCTTGTAGTACTGATACCGTCCACTAGACTCCTAGTTACGTCGCGAGCTGCGTACATGAGTTCGTTCGGCAGCCAAATACCGCGAAATAATCTGTGACGCGTTTGTGTGTCTTGTGTTTGTTCACTCACAGGAAACACGGGCTGTTGGTGGAAATTACTTTACATTCATCGCAAGAAGTGAAGCAAAAGTCAAGACCGCAGATTCGTCGATGTATACTGCCACAGAGCAGATTCGTCGATGTATACTGCCACAGAGCAGATTCGTCGATGTATACTGCCACAGAGCAGATTCGTCGATGTATACTGCCACAGAGCAGATTCGTCAAGTTGACTGATTTGAGAGGTTGTAATAACCAAGTTGCAGTTGTAATGGAAAATATATTTAAAAAATATGTATTTTTCTGCAAGAGAACATTTCATCACTAAGTTCATTTTTTTTCTACAAGCTACAAAACTTTTTTTCTTCTTCTGTGACTTCAAACTTGGTTCACAGTTATGTGCATATTTTATACAAGTGTAAATGTATGCACACAAGAATTTGAATTTTGAGCACAAAAAAGTTGCCCATCCCTGATTTATATGAAGTATAATTTATTTCTCAGGTAGTAGTAAAGTAGTTTAATATTTTAAGGGATTAGTATTATCTCGTATCGTGAGTAGAAATGTGTTGGACAGACTAAGAAACATCTAAAACTACACAAGAAAATCTCGGAATATTCGTTTTTAATTTGTATTTCCCTCTTTGTATGATTATTATTTACATTAAATATAATTATTTTTCATTTTATTCGTTTATTTTTTATTAAGGATAATAGTTATCATTATTATTACTATTTTATTATTTATTCATATATATTTTATTTGCATGTTTTCCGATGCTTTCAGATATAAGGCATATAATAAAGCATGTTTCTGTGTCTCGAATTCTTTATACTGCACTTAGACAAACTGAGTCAACGACTAAAAAGATAAAACAACTGAATACTGAATGAAATATGTGCTCCTGAATTGCCATGAAGTGTTAATTGTAGTCGTGATTTGGAGTCTCTGGCAGCGTCACTGTCACACCGATGAAGTGTGAACTGATTCTACCTCTGGCTCTGTGGAGCTGTCGTGGGAAATCATCATCATTCAGGCAGTTTCATCTCTTCTGTCAAGTCATTTAGATTTTCTTCATATCTATTCATATATAAATGCATTCATATGTTCGACTTTATGCCTGTTTTGATACTAGAATGTCCTTTTCTGGTAGTAGGTTTTGGGAAATCATCATCATTCACAGGAAACATCTCTTCTGTCAAGTATTTTTGAAATCATTGCTATCTATTCATTTGTGAGTAGATTCACATGTTAGACGTTCTGCTTATTCTGATATTAGAATGTCTTTCTGGTAGGAATCATTCAAGTAGGTCGTAGGTCATTGCTGGGTCACACCAGTCAGATAACAGCTGTGTTTGAGTGTGAACATATTTTGACTACAGACAGATTTATCCTGAGTCAGATAAATAAGCACAGGCTGGAAGAGTTTGGCAGATTTGACTATAGCTGCATCTCACTTAGATTAAATGGATTCCTTGCGTCCCTCACTTGCGTCGTCTCCCTGCGACTAGTCCCTCCCAGACGCAAGGAAACCACGAGAAGCAGGGAAATTAGTTTTAAGAGCAATGGGACGTCCTTTCCTCCGGAGCGCCACGTGAAGCGACGTCCGTTGGTGATGACGCCGCACAGCTGATCGTCTGACAGCAGCCAGATCAGTGCATGCGCTGCATTGTCCAATCAGTGAGCGATACACAGTAAGGGGGCGGGGTGAGGGTTACATGACATTTAATTTAGCTAGATGCTTTTATCCAAAGCGACATACATTTACATTTACCGATTACAGGGACATTCTACCTGGTGGGATTTGAACTCACAACCTTCCAATCTTGAGCCCACCTCACAATCCATTAGACCACCACAAGCCTGAGGATAGTGTCTGAGGATTTCACCGGAGGATGGTCTGGTAGTTCCTCCATTATCGCTCCTCAATCCTCGGGCAAAAATAAGGCCACTGGGATGGTACTCAAGATGGTGCAGACAAATCAACTTCCGGTGATACCGAGCCCGAGGAGCGAGGAAATGAAAAGTAAGAGAAGTGAGACGCAGCCTGTGCCATATATTATGAACACTTCTTCGTGTTCTGCTTTATATTCGTTTGTTCCCTTGGTTAAGCTCAAGATCAATTTGGAAACCTTAACGTGTTAAAACAAGTTATTTTTTTGTGCTTTAGAGAAGTGTTTGAAAATGTCAGGTTTTACGCCAGAGCATTAATTAATGTTATAATAAAGTAACAAACCCTCTGATTAACACGATTACAATCGATTTCAATCTGGTTTCCGCCCCCATCACAGCACAGAAACAGCACTGGTGAAAATCACTAACGACCTCCTCATGGCAGCTGACTCCGGACTATTAACTATCCTCATCCTCCTTGACCTTAGTGCAGCTTTTGACACCATTTCCCACAGCATCCTCATTGACAGACTGACCTCCATCGGGATCACTGACACACCCCTCCTCTGGTTTAAATCATATCTCTCTGGCCGCACTCAGTTCATCCAACTCAAAACCTTCAAATCACAGCCACTTCCAGTCACGACCGGTGTTCCCCAGGGCTCTGTCCTGGGGCCTCTTCTTTTTATTATCTATTTACTTCCTCTTGGCAATATCTTCCGTAAACACAACATCCACTTTCATTGCTACGCGGATGACACCCAGCTCTACTTGTCCTCCAAACCAACCGCCATCCTCCCTCCATCCTCCCTGTCTGACTGCTTACAGGACATCAAATCCTGGTTCTCCTCTAACTTTCTCAAACTTAACGACAGTAAAACCGAGGTTCTCCTCATTGGCACAAAATCCACCCTAACCAAACCTGACAGTTTCTCCATTATTATAGACAACTCTTCAGTCTCCCCCTCCCCTCAGGTTAAGAGTCTGGGTGTCATCCTCGACGGCACACTTTCATTCAAATCTCACATCAGTAATATCACTCGGTCTGCCTATTTCCATCTACGCAACATCAACCGCCTCCGCCCGTCCCTTAACCCTAAGACCACCGCCATTCTTGTTCACACCCTGGTCACTTCCCGCATCGACTACTGCAACTCCCTTCTTTTTGGTCTCCCTCTCAAATCCATCCACAGACTTCAACTGGTTCAGAACTCTGCCGCCCGCATCATCACCAGAACCCCCCTCCATTAACCACATCACTCCTGTTCTTCAGCAGCTTCACTGGCTCCCCGTCAAATCCCGTATCATTTTTAAGATTCTGCTCCTCGCCTTTAAGGCCATCCATAACCTCACTCCTCTGTACCTCTCCGACCTCCTGCACATCAACACACCCATCCGCACACTCAGATCTTCTGCTTCCCTCAGCCTCACTGCACCCCCCTTCCGTTTAACCACCATGGGGTCTAGAGCCTTCAGCCGCTCTGCACCCCGCCTCTGGAACTCCCTCCCACCTGACATCCGCAACTCTGACTCTCTCCCCATTTTCAAATCACGCCTCAAAACATATCTGTTCACACTCGCATATCCACCCTGATCATTATCCATCACACATCCTGTTTTTTAATTTATTTGGTTATCTGATCTATTTATTTACTGCATTGTCTTGTTTATGTCGATTATGCTGATGTTACGTATTGTGTATCTTGTTTTTTAAGTGTCTGTACGGCGACCTTGAGAGCCTTGAAAGGCGCCTTTATAAAATAAATGAATTATTATTATTATTATTATTACATCTATTGACAACACTAGTTGTAAGACATCAGATCCAGTGTTCATTTTGTTTTCAGTTGATGCTCCTATAAAATAATGTACTTCACTTCCACTTGACTTCTACAGTTGTCGATGTGTGGGTATCTATATGCTGAGGTCCCTTAAAACTTAACAGAAACGTATTTTACTTCTCGACAATCCTATTCTAGTTTTTCTTTCTAAAACTTGGTGTTTCTGAGATTTAACGTTCCCTGTTAGAGCCAGTATTTTGTTTTTATAAGAAAGGCCACCTAATTGTGACGTCTGTAGTCAACACACTATAAAAGACTACAATTCCCACGGCGCCTGCTCTAAAGTGACAGTGATGGGCAAACTGAAGAGAAATGACTACTTCCATTGTTGCAAGGATAATAAAGACATGTATCCTGATATTGAAGCTCAAGCCGGTGACGAGCGATATCTTTCTAACGGAAGCCACTCACAGTGTTTTTAACTGTTTCCGGCAGGGCACGGTGTTCCTCATGCAGGTCCCGCTGAGCGGATCCACGTCTTCCACGATGACGAAGGGAGCTTCCTCCAGAGTCACGATGGACAGGTGGTCGTCCTCCCTGGTTGCTGCCCCGCCATACAGTTCATAACGAGGCCACACGTGGTACTTCATGGACAGGGAACCGTTCTCCCATTTACCCACCTGCAGAGAAACAACACAAACATTCAGATTGCCTTAAAGGTCCCATATTATACTGTTCTTCATCAATATATCACAGGTCTCAGATATATCCAGAGCCTGTCTCTGATTGGCTGAAACACCAAACAGATCATTGCAGCATTACCCATAATCCCCTCTGTTTCAGCCCTGTTTCCAAAGTGCTGATTCTCTGTCTGTTACTTTAGATGAAAATAAGGAGCCCCTCCCCACGCCCCTCTGAGAGAGATTTGGTTACAAAGAACTCAATGGTGCTCTAGGAGGATATTCAGGTGATAAGGGGGGGGGGGGGGGTTACCTTGGTTGCTGATTGGCTAATGGTGACACAAGACAACACATCGTTATGACATCATAAAGTGGCCAAAATCTGATCAGCTCATTTTCAGACAGGTTTTTATTGAAATGGATCAAAAAGAGAGAGAATCTTTGTTCCTGAAACTTTCAGAGTCTCTTTCCACAGAGGGGACACATGTTGATGTAGAAGAGACATGAAGAAGAGGGGGGACATGTTGATGTAGAAGAGACATGAAGAAGAGGGGACACATGTTGATGTAGAAGAGACATGAAGAAGAGGGGACACATGTTGATGTAGAAGAGACATGAAGAAGAGGGGACACATGTTGATGTAGAAGAGACATGAAGAAGAGGGGACACATGTTGATGTAGAGGTGACATGAAGAAGAGGGGACACATGTTGATGTAGAAGAGACATGAAGAAGAGGGGACACATGTTGATGTAGAAGAGACATGAAGAAGAGGGGACACATGTTGATGTAGAAGAGACATGAAGAAGAGGGGACACATGTTGATGTAGAGGAGACATGAAGAAGAGGGGACACATGTTGATGTAGAAGAGACATGAAGAAGAGGGGACACATGTTGATGTAGAAGAGACATGAAGAAGAGGGGACACATGTTGATGTAGAAGAGACATGAAGAAGAGGGGACACGTGTTGATGTAGAAGAGACATGAAGAAGAGGGGACACATGTTGATGTAGAAGAGACATGAAGAAGAGGGGACACATGTTGATGTAGAAGAGACATGAAGAAGAGGGGACACATGTTGATGTAGAGGAGACATGAAGAAGAGGGGACACATGTTGATGTAGAAGAGACATGAAGAAGAGGGGACACATGTTGATGTAGAAGAGACGTGAAGAAGAGGGGACACGTGTTGATGTAGAAGAGACGTGAAGAAGAAGGGACACATGTTGATGTAGAAGAGACATGAAGAAGAGGGGACACATGTTGATGTAGAAGAGACATGAAGAAGAGGGGAAACATGTTGATGTAGAAGAGACATGAAGAAGAGGGGACACATGTTGATGTAGAAGAGACGTGAAGAAGAGGGGACACATGTTGATGTAGAGGAGACATGAAGATGAGGGGACACACGTTGATGTAGAAGAGACATGAAGAAGAGGGGACACATGTTGATGTAGAGGAGACATGAAGATGAGGGGACACATGTTGATGTAGAAGAGACATGAAGAAGAGGGGACACATGTTGATGTAGAAGAGACATGAAGAAGAGGGGACACATGTTGATGTAGAAGAGACATGAAGAAGAGGGGACACGTGTTGATGTAGAAGAGACGTGAAGAAGAAGGGACACATGTTGATGTAGAAGAGACATGAAGAAGAGGGGACACATGTTGATGTAGAAGAGACATGAAGAAGAGGGGACACATGTTGATGTAGAAGAGACATGAAGAAGAGGGGACACATGTTGATGTAGAAGAGACATGAAGAAGAGGGGACACATGTTGATGTAGAAGAGACGTGAAGAAGAGGGGACACATGTTGATGTAGAGGAGACATGAAGATGAGGGGACACACGTTGATGTAGAAGAGACATGAAGAAGAGGGGACACATGTTGATGTAGAGGAGACATGAAGAAGAGGGGACACACGTTGATGTAGAAGAGACATGAAGAAGAGGGGACACATGTTGATGTAGAGGAGACATGAAGAAGAGGGGACACATGTTGATGTAGAAGAGACATGAAGAAGAGGGGACACATGTTGATGTAGAAGAGACATGAACAAGTGGATTTTGCATAATAGGCGACCTTTAAAACACAGATTAGGATTTCTTTAAACGCTGCATTCTGGACGTTTCACTAAAGTTAGGGTTAACTGCAATCATTGAGACTCAATGCTAACAACTAAATACACAAAATGAATCATTGAGCAGGAATCTAATTAAAACATGAATGCAGATTAAATTCCACGCTGCAATGAGTCCAGTCCATCAAAAGCGCTGCTCTTGTAAACAATTGGCAAAAAGCAATGTGGACTTTGAATTCTTGTTACGCAAAAAACATCTGCTTTCTGGATTTCGATGTGATTAGTCCATCTGTCAGTAGAACGACAACGAGGCAACAAATGAACGGGAGAATTTCATGATATGAGGATAAACATGATGGAAGAAAGTGATGGGAATAAGTGAGAGGAAAAAGAAAGACGAGAGGAGAGGCCTGGGACCCAGAGTATAAAAGGAGAACAAGGTTAACGGGAAGGACGAGAGTGAAATGGGGGAAAGAGCAGAATTCAGATCAAGAGGAGAGGGTGCCGAGGGAATTAGATGGAGCGATTAGACTAAGAAAATGAGCGGCTACATTTTGCCTGAGAGAAAGAGTCAAGTGTCTGTGTGACGGAGAAAGAGAGACAGAAATGGAGCCCTTTCAGCTGTTGGTCTGGAGAGCCCTCAGCGATTGTGGCTCCACTCGACATAAATGACTACATTTCCCTCAGATGGCGCTAACGTGAAACCACACTTTTGTCCTGACACACAGGTTGAAAATCACCGTGTGTCTACATTTGGATATTTCTCTTTGACTGCCGTAACTAGCACTTTGAACACCATTTTGTGTTTTTCCAAATTGCATAAAGCTGATGTGCTCTTAAGGCCCGATTTCGGCCGTCGATAGATGTCTGGCCGTCGATGAGCGTCGTGTCGCCCTACTCAGATTGGTGTGTCCCGATCGGCCAAAGGCTGTCGGTCAAAGAAATCACTCTGATTGGCTGTTCAGCTAGCGAATCAGTGCATGAGAAGCGGAAGTGAGGGACCCAAACAAACGATTAAGAAGGCACACACAGACAGCTATTGTTTTTCATTTTCATCTCAGCTGGACGCAAGAGTTTATTTTTCATCATAGTGATCTGGAATGAAGAAACTGAAGAGCAACGCACACGTGTATCACGCAGTCTGTTCTTCTTCCCTCGGTGTATCACGCAGTCTGTCGTCCGGTTGTTGCCTCTTTTGAATGACGAATACACACTACTGCCGCCTGCTGGTAAGGAGAGTTATTGCCACTCACGTGCTACTTGGCCGTCGGCTGAAGTCTTTGCGGTGTGTTCAAGGGCGACACATGGCCAAGACGCAGAGACGCGAGGCGACGCAACAGTCGTGTTCCGTCGGGACGTGTTCTTTGGTGTCAGTTTGTCTGGGCCTTAAGTGGAAGTGATGAAGGCCAGTGTTAGCTAGTTAGCTAGCTAGCAACAATCGTTCACGGTACCAAATCATAAAAGACTATTAAATTAACCAAAACAAATAACAATGGATTCTTTGTGACACTAGTATAGTGATATATTTCTTAAATAATGAAAAAAGACATGTGTTTGTTTATAAGTACAGTGCTGTGTTTACCGGAGTAATCGTATTGATCGCCTAACTTCGGCTATGTAGCCCGGATGGCGGTCGTTTAGTGTTTAAAGGTAGAAACTCTTGCACTGTCTCAATTTGGATACTTCCCTAAATACCCTGCCATGTCATACAATGTACATTTTTGCTCAATGTGTGAATTTCGAGAGTATAGCGTTCTCTTAAATCGAACACAACTGCTATGCCATCACAGGAAATAATAATGGCTGCTCTTAGCTAACTAGATAGCGAGCAACAATTGTTAGCAGACTGCTCAAGTAACCCATTACAGTTATTGGTGGCCTCTTTTCAACATGGTATGGTATGTGGTATGTTAAGCAGGGAAACAACCCACATGTATAACTTTTATTTGTACAATGCTGTTTTTCCCGCCATTTCCATTATTCCTCACTCAACTTTTTCACGGGTTTGAATAAACCATCCAGGTAGCATTATCTTAAATCTCACAGCTAACAACCGTTCATGTTGCCAAATCATTACAGATAGCTAAATTAAGGCTATTAAATTAAGGTAGGCTTATTTTTGACAGCATTATAAATGTACGTGATGATACAAAACCATTTAGATCTCTGAGTGTGCGAAGTGTCCAGCGTTAGACACTGTTTTGACCATTATGACTTTATGAGTGCACCATCCAGGTACTCATAAGGCGCGTTCACACCAATTACTTTTCCCACAAAGGTTCCTGAGAACTACGATTTAGTTGCGTTCACACCAAATAGTCCCAGGAACTAAATTAGTTCTAGAGAACCTTTTTTACCCCCTTTTCAGTCCCTGCTAGAGAGCAGGTACTTTCGTGGGAGAAAAAGGTTCCTATGTCTGATTGGCTGGGCGGATTGCAAACCACGCCCCGTAAAACTCCCAAAAAGTTTTGTGAAGCCGTCATTTTATTATCCTCGCATTAGCATTATTAGCATTAGCCCAGCGCAGAAACGCAGAGAGACTAACTTATGACAACACAAAATAAAACATGGGAGCGGTGGAGATGAGGAGGTGTCGGCGTTCTGGCGATTTACTCGGAAGGCTTCAGTAGAAGCTGCTGGGAGTCCCAGCAGCTTCTACTGAAGCCAGTCCCCAACTCCGGGGACTTCCGGCCGGGGACTTCCAGCCAGGGATTTTGGGTGGCAGTATACGCCATGAAGTGGTTTTCGGCCTGCCAGTAAACCCAAAGCAGAAGAAGAAGAAGTGACGTCAGCGGCTTCATTTGCCTAATTCTCCCCCAGGAACTAATTTCCGGTGTGAACGCGGTCTGTACTTAGTTCATGAGAACTAAAGAGTTCTCAGGAACCTTTGTGGGAAAAGCACTTGGTGTGAACGCGCCTAAAGTGTCATTTTGCTATATTTCGCAGTGGGATGCACTTTTGTAATGCAGAGGTACTCTATTTGAGACACAGCATACGCCTCTTACGAGCTCTTTCCTCTAGAAATGCCCACTTTAACTCGTAGGAAGATGTGGGTGGACATGGATCTTCAGCTAATTGGACAGTGTGTAACGGGAGAGAGGCGCCAGAGTGTAAAGTTTGCACACTCGTTAAGTATGTAAATGAGCACACACACATATATTACACTCCAGGGAACACAAACTGGCCAAGGCTGCCTGGGTTGGACAAGCTGAGGATTTGTATCTCCGAGGCACAATGCAGCCTCGTTGTATCTGGAGGGGATAAAAAAAAGCGTGAGTAAGGGAAAGACGGATGGAAAGAAAAGGGGGGAGGGAGTCCGTGTGAAAAAGGGGTTAAAATCTGCCCGGAGGAGAGCAAACTGGACTAGACACTCCAGAGTCTTCACACTACTTCAAAGGTGCAGAAGGAGCATGGTTGTAGGAGCTGGAACTCATTAGGATCCAAGAAAAGTGGTTCAGCTGGAAGTCAAGCTAAGAATTAAATATGAGGGAGTGAGGAAAGGGGGAGAGAAGGGGAGGTGCAGACTGCAAGGGGAGAAAGATAGAAAGGGAGAGAGGAGAGGAGCGATTCACCTTGTTCTCTGATCAGAGGACAGAATATAGATTAGAGAGAAACTCAGGGAATAAAGAACAGGGCGAGTCAAAGGGGTCAGACTGCAGACACAATGGAGGAGAAGGAGGATGGTGACTTTGCAGGAGGAGCAAGTTCCTTTAAAGGTGGGGTAGGTACTTTTGGAGAAACCGGCTCGAGTGCGCTAGAATTAGAAAATACACAGCCGGAAAAAATCTGCCACTTCCTCACAGAGCCCCTCCTCCAACACACACGAACGCACACATGACCAATGAGGGCACAAGATAAGTTTGTGCCCAGATGGAAGGCTGACAGGCAGGTAGGCCATCCAGTTACATTAGCCGGGCCGGCTCAGATGATTGGTCGTGCTTTTTACAGCGCCACGGCTTCCACAGATTAAATGTTTTGATGGATTTTTTGTCAAAGCACTTCAGATATTCATTGCTATCGGGATGTTAAGAGCATTCCATGGAATTTAACAAAAAGTGTATCTCGAGCCGGTTTCTCAAACTTACCTACCCCACCTTTAAGGTTGTTGGTTTCTAAATGTATGCTTCACCAACATCTGCTTTCCACCTGTACTAAGAGAATCTATTCCATTTCTCTACCTGTACTATAAGAGCTTTCTTCAAATTTCATTTATTAGGAGGAAAGCTGACTGTGCATTTATAAGTCTCACATATGGTGTGTAAAAGGTGCTGCTTTCACAATAACTATGGTTACATTTCACTGTTCGTTTAACGATTTAAAGTTGGAATTGTCATTATACGTTGTCTGAGTTTTTATTTTCTTACAATGCAAGTGTTTTCTGGTCATGAAAGTTAATTTGAACATGTTGGTCGCCCTAAGAAGTCTTGATCAGCGTTGGTTGTCACACCGTCTCATGTTATTTCTGGTTCCAAAAAAAACAAAATGACGACAGACAAAATCAAAGATGGCGACTGCACAAAAAACTAGGTGACAATGGTCAAAAACCAATATGACAGACATAAACAAGATGTACCTAAAACTCTGAATACCTAACTCAAGGCTTCAAACCCAAGGTTCATAAACCCATGGGTGACACCACGTCTACTTCTTTGTATACAGTCTATAATAAAAGTCATGTGGAAATACTTTGTGTGCAGCAGAGGCAAACTGAAGGATACATACGTAAAAATACTCATTAAATGATAAGTGGTATGTTATAGCTTCCTCAAACTTTTTAAAAATGAACACACAAGCATTTTTACTACCCCAGCGCTCTGGAGCCTGAGCTACAGAGTGTTGCTCAAAGGCACCTTCACCCAGTAGATATCATCTAATCAGAGAAGTGCCTGTAAAGCTTTCGGCTTAAAATGCTTAAAAAGTGAAAATGGGTTGATAAGAGATTGAGATAGACGGACAGATACTCGAGCACCAACCAGGAACTGTACTTACAGGATACAGCTGAATATGAGTACACACTTATTCACACACACACACACACACACACTGCTCACCCTCTCCCACTGCCTCTCCTTGTTGAGCAGAATGATGACTAGTTTGGGGTGCATCTGGTATCCGTCCTCGCTGAACGACAGGTTACGCCCCTCGAACGTCACATTCATCAGGTACCTGCAGAGGGAAACATCCAGGAAAAAGACACTCATTCAAACATGTATCACTTCCTGGGAAAACATCCGTCAGTAACCACTCACACGCAATACTTTATTACTCTAAGATTCAAAGGTTTTATGTTCATATGCACAGCAGCTACAGTGTCGTTATGGCCATGAGAATCCCCAGGCTCCTTATGTGTAATGCAAACAGATGAAAACATCCATATCATGACTCTATTTCCCAAACATTAGAGTTTAATGGTACGAGAAATCCTCTGATAAGCCACTATCTTCCCAGACAAACCTGCTGACATTACATAAATGCATCATCTGCCAGGAAACAGCTTTCGGCCAATGTCGGCGCCAGCTTTTCATAAATACATGAATATACATTAGTCATCAGCTGCTCTTCAGCTAAACAGCAGTGGTGGTTTTAAGATCATAACGAGGAGAATTCATTTCGGAAAATTATCGTATGTGCAATGTTTGTAATGCTGCTGCAAAGCAAACATTTCCCAATATGGGATCAATAAAGTACTTTTTATCTTATCTTATATTTCCAAACATCCACGGTTCAATGTGTCCGGCCTTAAAGGAATGGTACGTCGTTTTGGGAAATATTTTTGCTTGTTTTTTGGCCGAGAGTTAGATGGATTTAACTCTCAGATCTGTTCATTAGATATGAAGCTAAAGCTAGCAGCTGTTAGCTTAGCACAAAGCCTTGAAACACAAGCTTGGCTTCAACTGTAGGAAAACCCACCACTAATTCTCCCAAACTTAAACAGTCTACCCTTTTTGTTTTAAGTGTAAAAACTATTGGCTGACTTTTTACTGGGACTTGTGGTGAAATATTTGTTTGTCGTTAGCAGTTAGCAACTAGCTTAGATATGAAGAAGAAACACTGAATGGTTTCTACAGTTTGTTTTGTTTTGTTTGTTGTTGAGACAATACAAAATATATATAGTAAAGTGAGCATTATACGTTCTTATTGGGGTCTTTCTTTTACAGTAAAACAGAGCTAGGATAGCCATCGTTCCGCGATATACATGTACATACCATTTGTATGAGAGAAGGATTTGCTTATCTTTGTTATAGCATTTGTTTTCTTGCCCTCAAAGATCTACATTTGGAGCGTAAATAAAATATCATAAAATATAAATCCACAAATTTGAGTCCCATTGACAAATCCCAACACGGCAGCTTCTCAGATCACTGTGTGTGTGTGTGTGTGTGTGTGTAATTGATGAATATGGTTTGACAACAATAACACACAATTATCCTTGTACTTATTTAGTTGTTTGATTCTATAATCTCTGGCTTTTTTGCCGTTCATCAGGAACTGAATTTCAAAATAAAGTCACCGGAAACAGACGTTCGAATCCAGTTTGGGAAAGTATGCCGTGGGTTTCGCTCCATTTCAAAGAGCTGTTTGACGCTCGGCGTAACCTTGGCGCACTGCCACTCGAACATCCAACCCCATTAATGATGGGCTTTGTCAAGCAAAGGGATTGTAGTCCCAAACGATAGCTGAGGATTATGGGTAGTGTAGTGTCTTCGGCCATCCTAAACTCGGAAATGTTTTTTGGATTTCATATCGCATAAACACCATTTCCCAACTTGCATTGCTGCTAAAACATCCAATCAGCGAGCTTAAACCATAGCTGAGGATCTTGGGTAATCAGTTCAGTGGCTGTGTATCGCAATGATGCTCGAAATGTCTCTTATAGGCCTACGTCTGTTTCCGGTTATTTTAGTTTCAAATTCAGTTCCTGAGGAACGGCAAAAAAGCCCAGAATTATAGAATTAAAAAAGCAAACAAGGATAATTGTGTGTTATTGTTGAGTAAATAACAGTGTGTTATTTAGAAAAGAATAACAAATTAGAAGGAAAAAAATATTTAAAAAACTACAGATTTCAGTATTCTGAGGCTCTGAGCCATTTCTTTTCCTCGCGGACGACAAAACAAGTCTGACATTATACGATTTAAAATAAAAACAATAATCGTGGCTTGATATTGAGTAAGAACATGTTTTTATGAACCACACAGCTTCCGGTCTTCCAAGACCGGACCGGACAAAAAGACGTGCTGCAGGCACGAAACATTCCAATAGAAATACATTGCTTTTAAAATCGTTCTGTGTGACACGAAAAAAAGGGGAAAATTGTGTTGGTGAACACGAATCAATAGATTAAACGTTGTGACTATAACACGAAATGCCGTGAGACTGTGTGTGTGTGTGTGTGTGTGTGTGTGTGTGTGTGTGTGTGTGTGTGTGTGTGTGTGTCTGCTTCTGTTTGTGTGGAGGACAAAGCGACAGAGAGAAAGCAGCATTGTTTCTGTCAGGTAAAATAATTTCACCTTTCTTCAACTAAACAAAGCACACAAACACACACACACACACACACACACACACACACACAGACACACAAAGACACAGACACACAAAGACACACACACACCACTGTATCCTCTTGCAGTGATTATGGTGAATGTACGTGGGAGTGTGTAAGTGTGTGTATATGAGAACAGGAATGTTTAAGTCAGGTGAACTCAAATCACTTCACTGTCATCCCACACACACACACACACACACACTCACACACACACACACACACACACACATACACACACACACCACGACATACACCGACGAACACACACTTTACTCTCTCTCCTCTTCCCTCCCTCTGACTGTTTCCATGGAAACACTCTGCCTCATCATAACCCTGCACACCATATATATATATCTATGTATGTAGATGAATATATAAATAATAATAATAGATGTCTAAAGAACGGGACAGACATAAGATCACATGTCCAGCAGAACCCTTTTGTCCTGATCAGATGCTCTTAAACCATGCTGTCATGTTAATATATAAATATTGATCAATCAGGTGAATCCTATCACAATAGCAGGGAACAATAATGAGTTGTTCTTGTAGCCCTAATCATTAAGTTGTGCCTTTAACCCGGTCTGCCATTTGTGAATCTAATTGAAATGTAATTGTTTTTTTGGGGTTTTAGTTTATCTAATTCAAATTGAATCTCTTTTTTAATATAGTAGAGACACAAGATACAAATAAAGAACTGGAAAGTATGACGAGAATAAATGTCATACAACAAATACACAAACATAATCATATAAAAAAGAACATTTCAATTTATTTTGAAGAGGAAAGAAATAGGACATCATCTTCTTACACAAGACAGAATAAATACATATTAAAAATAGGTCTGCAGTTTGGGTATCTGATGTATCCTGTGTACTCCATCATTTCTTTTCTGTTCTGATTTTATATAAAGCGTCTTTGAGCATTAGGAAAAGCGCTATAAAAATCCAATGTATTATTATTATTATTATAATAATGTAGTAACTTCAGTATTTACTGTAACCACATTCCTGATTCTACTTCCTGTATTAAATATTGATGTTTCCAACAGGCTGTGTTGAGCGTCCGGCTGACCGTCCCGTAGAGATCTGGCTCTGATTCAAAGTGCACAGAATCTGCTGCATAAATCATGAGCCATTTGCAAAATGACATGACGCTGCCCCCCCCCCAAACACTCCCCTTTAATCTTTACTAGCACTGAGCTATTGTTACGTGCAACAATGTGAGGGCCCATGTGTGTGTGTGTGTGTGTGTGTGTGTATATGTATGTGTGTGTTCCTGTATCCTGCACACGTTGTAACGGAGCGAAACACAAGCATATGTGTGTTGCCATGGCACCCACAACCACTGTGACATCCAAGCCAATCTGCTGGGTTGCTATGGAGACGGTAATCTCGCAGAGGGTGCAAGAGAGAGGGGGAGGGGGGGGATGATGGCATGTTACTATTACAATGCATCGCTCTGTTTTCTAGTCAAACTGGACACATATTTACCCGGGACATGTCTCCATGCTTTCATGTTCAAAAAGCTATTTTTCTCTGTGCTGCAGCACCTCTTTTCACCCTCTGTCTGAAACCAGAGCCCAGTCTGCTCTGATTGGTTAGCTGGCCGGCTCTGTTGTGATTGGTCAACCGCTTAGAGATGTCCCGCCCCTTAATCTATCACGTATAATGTGTTGGAGCGGTAGACAATAGAAGCGTGATTGTAACAGAGATGTTAGCCTTTGCAGACCATTGACATGCACTAAAACCTATACAATACAAGGGAAAACCTCCAAAAAAAAGGCCTCTTTAATGTATTATCTCTTTTTTTATGTATGCCCTTCAACCATATAGGTTTTTAAAATACTAAAACACTTAAAACAGCGCAAAACATCACTGGTTAAAGCACTCCAAAAAACAACAATCATTTGAGATTGTGACTGCTGCTCAGATTAATTGCCTTAACTGAATAACAACAGGTAAAAATATACAGTATATTTGATTTAGGGGAACACTATCCCTATACACAGAGAGGGTTTCTTCAGCGTTTATTTGTAGAGCTTTAAACAGAGGAGAACACAGTACATCCTAGGGCTGCTCGATTATGGCAATAATCTCGATTATTTGGGTCAATAATTGATATCCCGATTATTAAAAACGATTATCCATTTACTTTGAAAACATCAATTTATTGGAGAATTTTTTTTGAACTTTAAGTTTAATTAAACTGAAAAATCAAAAAAAAAAAAAAAAAATTAATAATAATAAAAAAATTATCGTTTTATTTCGATTACGTTGTTTTCGTAATCGTTGTAAGCCATAATTGTAATGGCAATTAAAATACGATTAATTGAGCTGCCCTAGTACATCCACATCTGGAATGGGCCCAGTCAGTCCTCTGATGGCTCGGAGAGAAACTGAAGACAGATTTCTTGCCTTCCTTTCCATGCCAGAAACACAAATAAACATGTAAACACAAATCTGCAGCCCCCACCAGCTGTCTCTACTGTATGTGTCATGAGACGGCATTAAGTAACGTTCACGCTAAGAATGCTAGTATGCACACATCCACCCACACACTTTATAAAGCCCTCTTACATGTCAGATTGCAGCGCATAGAATCTCACTGTATGTGCAGTAGGTGAATCTGAATTCAAAGAGCAGCAGCTGTCTCCACCTGGAGAAGGAGAGCGAGCGGCACCGACCCGACTTCTCTTATTTCCTCCTCCAAAAGACTGAAGCTTGTTCATCTCTCTGTGTATTCAGCACATTTCTGCACAATGCAACTGCTATGTTACGATATGATTGGATACGATAGCATATGATACGTAACGATCCGATTTGATAAGATTCGATAATATTTGTAACAATACAATATGATACCATACAATTTGATATGTTACAATTTGATATGTTACAATAAGATATGATACGACTACGATACGATATGTTTACGATACGATATGATAAGACTACAATACGATATGTTACGATACGATATGATACGACTACGATACGATACGATATGTTACGATATGATAAGACTACGATACGATATGTTACGATACGATATGATACGACTACGATACGATATGTTACGATACGATATGATACGACTACGATACGATATGTTACGATACGATATGATACGACTACGATACGATATGTTACGATACGATATGATATTATTAGATACATTACGATACGTTGAATATGATAAGATCTTATTGAATACGTTTCTCTAGATTACAATTTGATACAAATAAAAACATACCAAAATAATTTTAAATAATTTTAATAACTTAAATATTCATAGATACTAATATTTTCTTTCAATTGGTATGATGATTATTAAACTAACTTGTTGGCTAGTTTAATTTATATCTAAATATCCTATTTTAAAAGCTCTTGTTTTATATGCTAATGATAATCTATATGTGTACAGTTACTACAGCTGTAGAATACATGTATTAAAGTATTTACCTTTTAATTTACTGAGTACTGAACATCAGTAAATCTACGATGTTACATTCAACAACAAGTGCCACACACACACATACAGACAAACACACACACTCAGACAAACACACACACACTCAGACACACACACACGCCCTGACACAGATACGTTTTAGCGCATGTTCAGCTGTGAATAATGGAGGAGTTGTGTGAAATATTGATAAGTCAGTTTTAATAAATTAACCCTGACATGAATTAGTCATGAGTTACACTCCTAAGCAATTACTGCTGTGCAATGTCCTTATTGGCTCTTACAGAGGAGAGGATCTATATGGAGGATGGTGACATGCCCCATATGGCAGATAGAGAGAATGTAAGTTGGAGTGGTGTGAATCAGATAGAGGTGTGAATCTGGTGTGTGTGTTCAGACGAGGGAAGTGAACGTGCAAACAGTGCAATACGTTGTGCTAATGGAGGAGAGCGTGAAACCGGTTGATGATGGACAGCACTTAAAGCAGCATTGTGTTCCTCTATTGTGACATGTCTCCATGCGTTAATGTTCAAAAAGCTCTTTATTTTTCTGCCAGCACTTCTTTTCACCCTCTGTCTGAAACCAGAGACCAGTCTGCCCTGATTGGTTAATGCAGATTAATCCATATGATCCACAACAGTAATGCTAGATTTCATTCAAGGCATGGCATCTTATGACATGTATTTTTGTTTCAGTTTCTTGTAGTACTTAGAAAAAACCCTTTATAAACTTATTGTAAAATAATAAAAATATATTTTTAAATTTTTGTTATTATGATTTTTTTGATCATGATTAAAAAAAAATGTAATTGTTATTATTTTATCTTTTTTAAATCGCTTCTTAAAACCCACCTCTTCTCCTTAGAGTTCTCCACTTTGTAGAGAAGTGCCTTTGCTTTTTAAATGGTCTATTGGTTTTACTATATGACTGTTATTATTTTATGGTTTATGAGCTGTGTGATTTTGTATATGTTATTTATTTCTCTGCACTTTGGTCTGGAGGTTTTACGCCGCTTCACAAATAAAACTAGAGAACTGAATAAACCTGGCACAGTAGAAGACCTTTAGTGACGGAGCAACAGTGATATACAAATAAATTAAGAAGAGGGAAGAAAGAGGGCAGGAGCCTCCTGACCCAGATCCAATCAGACCCCGTCACACACACACACACACTCTGTTTAACGCCTCCCACTGGCCCATAAACACACACTCCAGTTTAAACACTCAGACTGAAATAGCATCACAAACAGGTGGAAACGCTGTCCGTAACGCTGGCACACACTCATCCTTTGGCTCAATAGGGTCCAAACGCTGCTTTAGGAGTACACTAATGTTAGGAGAATATCACTGGTCAGCGGCTTCAAAACAGGATCCATGTATCTGTGATCCTCTCCAGAATGGAAGGAGTCATCACATACAGAGCATCAACTAGTTCCTGAGCAGTGTCCTTCACATGCTGATATCCAAGAGAGGGAGTTACACAGTCACAAGATGGAGGAATAGAAAGCAGTATTCAATGTTTACTTCAGATTAGCTCCACGTCAGAAATGAGCATGCTTGATGTCTCTCTCCATAGAGGCTGAATCATCATGTTAATCACATAGCTATCATCTGCCTCAAACAGTCCTGATGCTCTTCTAGGTAATCACACATCCTGTCATGTTCACAGCTACAGTTGGGATACCTTTGTTATCACGTTGCTCTCATGTTGGAAGAGGACATTCACTATTTTCCCAACAACTAATCACACACACACACACACACACACACACACACACATACACATACACATACACATACACACACACACACACACACACACACACACACACACACACAGAAGAGCCTCGCCGGGGCCACAGAAGTTCAGAAATGTCCACAGAGCTTAAAAGCACTTGACACCTTTCCAACTCTGAGCTGATTTGGAACCTGTCCACGTCTGGCAAGGTCAGGGCGGCCGTTGTCAAACTCATGATTCGAACACTGTTGTGTATTCCTCTCCCCCACCCCCCCTCTCTTTGCTCTTCTTTCTGCTATCTTCATTTGTCAGGCCTTAGCTTGAATGTCACACTGCTGGCAACACTGGACTTCCTTTACTTAGCGTTGCGTCCTGCTCTCGTGATTTCCCGCTGAGTTTAAGGAAATGCAAAGCAGAGAGGGATCGGCGTGAATGTATAATGGATTGAAAAGTCGACTAGATGGCCGTGACCGATTCTTCATCGTTCGACAGCAGACTGAAATGTAAAACCAGATGTGATTTACATATTTCTATGCATCCCCCGTTTGTTATCTGCAAACTACAAAGTCATGTGTGATCATCTCCATTAGTCACAACCCCGAGTATCAGACTGCTACACACAGCTGGAACACCACGCTGTGTTCAATGTGCTCCGGCATGTATGACGTACTCGCCTTGAGACCCGTGGTGATCGAGCGCTCGAGGCTGTGGCTCCTAAACTAAGGAACGCTCTGCCCGCAAACCAACGGTCCGCTGAGTCTGTACTCTTTTAAATGTCATTTAAAGACATTCCTGTTTGGGTAACTTGTGTGCTTTTATTCTATGTTTGTGTTTTTAGCACTTCTTCTTTCGTATGATGTTTTAATGCTTTGTCAAGCACTTTGTGACTATGTCTGTGAGAAGCGCTTTCAAGATAAATTGTACTTACTTAAAGGTGGGGTAGGTAAGTTTGAGAAACCGGCTCGAGATACACTTTTTGTTATATTCCATGGAATGCTCTTAACATCCCGATAGCAATGAATATCTGAAGTGCTGTAGAAGCCGTAGTACTGTAAAAAGTACAACTAGTAGTAGTAGTAGTACCTGTCTGTCAGCCTTCCATCTCGTGCACGCACAAATGTATCTCGTTGACAGAATTCGTTGATGTGGGAAGATTCGCCCTGAGCCCCTCCTTCGATGTTGTTGGTGTGTCTTTATGTTTTAATTTGTTTACATTTTTTAATCTCCTTTTTATTATATCCATTCCTTAATATGTTCTTTGTGTTGTCAACTGCTTTGCGGGAAAAAGTTCAATAAAAACAAGCACAGAATCAGGGGGCAGGCTCAGTCCAAATGGGCTTCAACTGGTTTCCACACGGACAAAAAAAAACCCATCCTGTTGTGTAAATCAACCCAGAAAGTTTGCAGCATGGGACAAGACTAAAACATGTGTAATTGGTCCCATTTTTCTCAAGCATTGTTTATTTAGATTTGTGGGGTTATGAACCTCATTTAAAGGTGGGGTAGGTAAGTTTGAGAAACCGGCTCGAGATACACTTTTTGTTATATTCCATGGAATGCTCTTAACATCCCGATAGCAATGAATATCTGAAGTGCTTTGACAAAAAATCCATAAAGAAATGTCATCTGTGGAAGCTGTGGTGCTGTAAAAAGCACGACCAATCATCTGAGCCGGCTAAAGTAACTGGATGGCCTACCTGCCTGTCAGCCTTCCATCTGGGCACAAACTTATCTCGTGCCCTCATTGGTCATGTGCGCGTTCGTGTGTGTTGGAGGAGGGGCTCTGTAAGGAAGTGGCAGATTTTTTCCGGTTGTGTATTTTCAAATTCTAGCGCACTCGAGCTGGTTTCTCCAAAATGACCTACCCCACCTTTAATGTCTTTTTGAGAGTCAGGTCATCCCGTAACCACGATTTAGGCTTTATTTAAGCTATTGCTAGGGTTAGGGTTTAGGGTTAGGCCATTCTCCACCACTAAGTCACAATGTTGACATTTTCCAAAAGAGCCTTTTGATCAAGCTGCTTCCCTTCCCACTCGTCCATTGATTCACTCCGCAGTGAACCGTCTGGATAACGGGTCAAACATCCCAACAACCAACCAGCGCTTCATTCACTCTGCAGTTTATAGACTGAAGGCCAAACGCTAATCTGCCGATTGAACACTTGAAGACAAAGGTTATCACAGAACAGATTTAGGTAAGGCAGCGAGGCGAAAGATCTCTGCAGAGCAAACTGATCTAATCACTAACATGGGTAAGTTGATTAGAGGAGAGGAGAGGAGAGAGGAGAGAGGAGAGGAGAGAGGTGAGGAGAGGGGGAGACGAGAGGAGAGAGAAGAGAGGAGAGAGGAGAGAGGAGAGGGGTGATGAGGGGAGGAGAGGAGAGAGGAGAGGGGACGAGGAGACGGGGGAGACGGAGAGGAGGAACGAGGAGTGCAGAGAGAAGAGAAGAGAGAGGAAAGAGGAGAGGGGGAGGACGCGAGAGAGGAGGGGGTAGAGAGATGAGGAGAGGAGAGGAGGACGAGCGAGAGGGGGAGAGAGAGAGAGGAGAGGAGAGAGGAGAGGAGGAGAGGAGAGGGGGAGAGGAGACGGAGCTGAGGCGAGAGGAGATGAGAGAGACAGAGAAGACGAGAGACAGAGGAGAGAGGATGAGAGGAGAGAGGAGAGGGGGAGAGGAGAGGAGAGGAGAGGAGGAGAGGGGGAGAGGAGAGAAAAGAGATGAGAGAGGAGAGAGGAGAGAGGAGAGGGGGAGAGGAGAGAGGTGAGGAGAGGAGGAGAGGAGAGGGGGGAGAGGAGAGGAGAGAGAAGAGACGAGAGAGGAGAGAGGAGAGGGGAGAGGAGAGAAGAGAAAAGAGACGAGAGAGGAGAGAGGAGAGGGGAGAGGAGAGAGGAGAGAGGTGAGGAGAGGAGGAGAGGAGAGGGGGAGAGGAGAGGAGAGGAGAGAGAGAGAGAGAGAGAGGAGAGAGGAGAGGGGGAGAGGAGAGAGGTGAGGAGAGGAGGAGAGGGGGAGAGGAGAGAGAAGAGACGAGAGAGGAAAGAGGAGAGAGGAGAGAGGAGAGGGGGAGAGGAGAGAGGAGAGAGGAGAGGGGAGGAGGAGAGGAGATGAGAGGAGAGGGGAGGAGAGAGAAGAGGAAAGGATATGAAAGAATAGGAAAGGAAAGGAAATAAGAGGAGAGGAGAGGAAATGTGTTGAAAGGAAAGGAGAGAGAAGGAAAGAGAGGAAGGAAGAGGAAATGAAAGAAGAAGAGAGGAGAATAGAGGAGAGGAGAGGAGAGAAGAGAAGAGAGGAAAGGAAAGGAGAACATTTTAGGCAAATGTTATACTTGCTACTCTGCAGATAATTACTTTTAATTCAAAATATAAACCAGCTGATTAATAATGATACGAAGTCATTAACTAAACCCCACCTTTACTTGGTGCGTTCATTAAGTGAGGCACAACGCATTACTTTGAAATAATGTGGTACAAATATGACTCTAAATGGGTCATACTTGAGTACAACATTGAATGAGTATTTTCCCACTGCAGTATTACTACCTTTACTAAAGTGAAACATCAGAGCCCTTCTCTCACCTCCGGATGAAGCAGAGCCGTTTCAGACAGAAGAGAATAAAGTGGAACAAAGCGGAGTATGAAAGCAGACCAGAGGGGAACAAGTGAGAGAGGACAGAGAGGAACATGGCGGAGCGTTTTAGAGTAAAGAGACGAAGAAGAAACCACAGTAGGGTTGAGCAGAAGACGCCAGAAGAACAGGGGAATTGCATTCTGGGACAACAGCAGCTGCCATAAACTCCAGGTTATCTCAGAGCCGAACAAACAGACCAGTTGAAATGACATCTGAGGAGTTTATTGGAACGGCAACAAAGCGCTGAGTACAGGATGCAGTTAGACTCGGAGCGTGAACGGAACAATGACACGTCCAACAAGGTGTTTCTACCGGCTCTGTTTCTGCTGCAAGAGGGTGAATGTGCAAACTACTTGTTCTGTAGTAATGGCTGATTGAAGTAATAATAATAATAATAATAGATTTAATTTGTTAGCGCTTTTACAGGTGCTCAAAGACGCTTTACAGATATAGTGAAGAGAAAAGAAAGTAAGTAAGCCGTCTGTCTGGTTGGCTTTTTTTTTACTTAAATCTGACATCGACACCAACAAAAAACAAAGCAGCAGGAGTATTTACAACCTTGTGCGTTTTTTCCAAATGTTAAAACGTATTCCGTTACATTTGTTACCCTCATAGTTATAACACTTTACATAAGATTTGCTTTAGCTGATGCTTGTATCCAAAGTGCATTCAACCATGAAGAAACCCCAAAGAAATAATCCTGCAGGTTCATTCCCTATCTTTAAGCCCAACCAGATGTAGTGCTACTGCATTAGCTTCACGTAGAGACAGTGCTACGTACAGAGGAGAGATCTTATAAGAGTACTTTGTTATCATTGTAATGGCCAAGGATGAGTCGGAACAGGCGGTTCTTTTCTGTCTGCCACGGAAGATGTGTCGACTTTCAAGCCGGACTTTCCACCAATTTGGCACCGGGGTAGCAAATCTGATCCTGAGCAAAGTGCCCTTGCGTGAGTGTATGGCTAACCATTCCTCTTATAGATGCTTTTAGATAAATAGTCCCTTACAAACTCATCACATATGGTCATCTCTCCATTTCAAACCAAGCTAAAATAGTGTATGTATATGTCGACTTAATACAAGTGTGAGTCAGTGCGAGAATATGTATGTCTTTGTGAGGGCTTTCATACCTATACACACATATGGCCTTCTCTTTAGCACAATGAAAACTACACACAGCTACATCTAACACACGCAGGGTGGCCGAGGGCCCCTGAACGCATCACAATGCTGAGCTCTGCAGCGCGACAGGGGCCACTGTTCCTCGACTCAAACGCCATTGGGACCAATTAGGCATCGAGCAGAGCGACGCCGCGCTGCACGAACAGTTCAAAAGACCTGCTGCTGAGACGGACAGCTGGGGGGGGGGGGGTCTCCTGGAGGATGGGGGCATGAGAAGGGGTGTGTGTGTGTGTGTGTGTAGGGTATTATTACAGAGGGGCGATGATCACAGTGCAAGGGATGAAAGGTGCATGTGTTTTGAGTGTGTGCCAGCATCTAAAAGCTGTTGTGCAGTGACACTACTGATGTGCAATATGTACTTTTTTTTACATTTTAACATTGTTATTACTGACTGAACAAAGTACATTCTGCTCAGTGTAGAAATACTATGGTACAAATAAAAAGTCTGGCTTCAAAATGGTTAAGCCTTTTAGTTCTGGCAATTGAATGTATGCCTCAACAATTATAAAAGTGGTGTTAATTTCTCAAAATGTTTCTGCTGAACCAAACGTGTATGCATCACGTATAGGACGTCAATTTGGACCAAAGTGTCAGTTAAATTAAATCTAATATCAGAAATGTTTGTCTGACATATTCCAAAGTCCAATGGTAAACTCCCATTGGCTTGTTGAGGCCTCGCGATGATAACTTCCCGATTCAGACGACAAAAATACATCATCGCTGCACCCCTCAACATCTAGACTTCAGAGATGGCAAAAGTACATGCATCCTTTACTCAAGTAGAAGTACAGATACTTGTGTTTAAAAATACTCTGGTGAAAGTAGAAGTACTGACTAAACTTCTTTACTCAAGTCAAAGTAAAGAGGCTTTGAAATGTACTGAAGTAAAAAGTACCCATAGCTAGCAGCTGTTTTAAAGAGTACCTGACCTCCCTTTATATTAATAGAACAATAATGTCATTGTTAGCTAATGAATGTTTCCATGCTGAACAACGGCAACATGACAACGTTTCCATTGGTCCCTCTTCTTTAGAGAAGACCAGGAAATGATGGATACACGGATCGTGTTCAAATCAATAGGCACGCAATGACTCTAAAGAATAATGATCACGCATCAAACACACATTCAGACTAAAGGAACCAGCTGTTTGGAAAATGAGAGAAGTAGAAAGTACAGGTATTTGTGTTCAACATGTAAGAAGTAGAAAGTACAGGTATTTGAGTTCAACATGTAAGAAGTAGAAAGTACAGGTATTTGGGTTCAACATGTAAGAAGTAGAAAGTACAGGTATTTGTGTTCAACATGTAAGAAGTTAAAGAAATAAGTCCTCAGAAAAATAAGTAGTGGAGTAAAGTACTGATACCAGAAACATGTACTTAAGTACAGTAACGAAGTATTTGTACTCATCTACTTCCCACCTCTCCTAGACTTATATTGTGTTGAACAAGTGATGTTTTAGAATGGCTCTCAGTAAACACTAAAACATTAACCCCAGCCTGCCCTCACCTGAGCACTTCGTTGGGGTTGCCTGAGATGGGGGTCTTCTTGTCCGGAGCTCCGTGGCACTCGGACTTCAGCAGGGTGTGCGGCCCGCGGTCCATCATCATGGTGGACGTTGCCATGGTGATGATGGCCACGCCGTCACGAACACGGGCCTCCAGGTTGTAGTCCCACTCGTCGTAGGACACAGAAAGCAGACCTGGGAGGACAAGAGATCAGAGAAGGATTAGAGGAGGTGTGGAATAATGAAATACAATATAGTAGAAATAGTGCAGAATAGTCAATATACAAGTAATTGGAATATTGATATTTATAAGTTGCAAACAGATGAATGTTAAAAGTCCAGGTGTTTAACAGTCTGAATTTTGTTGTCGTGATCAAACGGTGGTATTACAACTTCCGGGTCAGTCAATGTGACGACAATGTACCCAAAAACACTTTTTCCCATTGACGTACATTGGGAAAGACACATCCGTCGCTTACTTCAGCATATTACGTTTTTGAGCAAATTCAGATACCCAGTGTGAATACTTGAATGGCCTTTGTACCTCAATGGGTCATAAATGTAGTACAATTAGCTAAAAGCTGAGTTTATTTTTCTCTCCATTCACTCGACTGAGCCGAAAAACATGTGATGCTTCCTTGAAGAAGCAAATTGGAGGCGGGGCTTTGTACATGGATTCAAATATTGGATTGAATTAGATATTTCAATCGATTGACATACGTCCAGACATAAAAAAGAAAAGGTCTTATTTGAAAACATGTAGCTAACTAAGTTTGAATGTATTCATGTATTTACTAAAAGACGGTAATTACCTCAACAATTACGTAACAGTAAGAACAGACCGGTATGGAAGGATTCAGATGGGTAAAGTAAAGAGACGGACAGATGGAGATAGCTAAAGCGAGGAGCCATGGATAATGCTGTCAGGATATACAGAGTGTTTTGAACACTATCCAAGAGACAGAACACACACTACGTGACTACTCAGAGAGCAGATGATACCCCCCTGTCTGTCTGTCTGTCTGTCTGTCTATCTATCTATCTATCTGTCTGCCTGTCTGTCTGTCTCTCTATCTATCTGTGTGTCTGTGTGTCTGTCTGTCTGTCTGTCTGTCTGTCTGTCTGTCTGTCTGTCCGTCTGTCCGTCCGTCCACCTGTCTGAAGGACTGTCTGTCTCCGTGTGTTGGCCTCTGCGTCTGTTTATCTGTCCGTCTGTCTGCTATCTATTGACAATCTGTCTGTTTATGGACAATCATTTGTAGGTTAGGTGACCTTTCACGCCGTCCATCAGCTCATTCAACTCTTTGCCAGAAAGCCTGTCTTCCTGAATCAGAAACACGTTGATTTCTAAGCAGGTTTACACATAACGATACGATAACACTCAACAGATCAAGTCTGACATTTGACTTGCACGACAGCAGCTCCATTTGCAACATCAAACCAGGATAAATATTAAGACACGATACAAAGAAAAACAAACATTTACCATAACATCACAATCACTGAAGAGCTCAAGACCATGAAATGCACATTTGTCCTAGGCTTTAACCCTGTATCTCCGATTTGATGGTAACAATTCATACTCACTGTTCTGTACATGGGTGGGGTTGGAGATGATGTTAATATGTTGTTATGGTCGGTTGATTCATGGTTTCTCACAGGGTTACAATCTTTGATCAATTGGTGGAGCAGTTTAAAGAGGTAGACAAACACTTTTACTATGTTTGCAATACATGGACATTTATTTTGTGTATATGGTGCATACATAATAACAGAGGAGATCAATTGTAAGAAAGGGACCAAGCAATGTAACAATTATAAAAAACTATTTAAAAAAAATAGTTTTTTGCAATATTTGCGTTAACCCTCCTTCGGGTCAAATCTGATCGATGTACTACTTTCATCAATCATAACTTTTTTGTTTTACATTCGATTGCATTCAGGCTTCATGATATCCTTCACAGTAGACATTTGAACATATAAAATGGCTGATCACCACTTTTATTGAATTGTGGATGATTGAGTCAACTTTGTAACACCCATGGTGTTCCTGGTCCTGACCGCCATAAAGAAAAGGAATTAGTAACCATCCGGATCAGATAAAACACACACACAAACAAACACACACACACACACACACACAGTCACACACACACACACACACACACACACACACACACACACACACACACACACACACACACACACACACACACACACACACACACACACACACACTCTAGATGTGTGTCCCCCCATATGTTCCCATCCCCCCCATGTGAATCACACCTGGCACACACAAACACACAAAGAACAATTTGACACATTTCCCGCTCTTATGTGCCCCTCCCCCCACATGGATCACACCTGGCACACGCAATACATGTTCAGTGTCTATCCTTTGTATATTTACTGCAGTTGTTCATGTGTACCAGTAGTCTGATACAATATGTACAGTTTGAAAGGGTGTTAAAAGACATTTGGTGATGATTAATGGTTTTTGTGTTAATGTAATAGCAGTTAAAACAGGACCGGTCATATTTGACCGCAAACACCAAAGTAAGGGGGGGGGGGGGGAAATGAAGACAATAGGAGGGTTCTAGATGTACCAACACAAAAACATACGTACAGTCTGATATGACAAAATAAAATAACTTCAGAGAGTTGTGCAGGACAGTATTTCTCTACCCTACTGATCCTCTTGTCTTCTTCGTTGGTTAGAGATAAGATACAGAAGAGTTGATTCATTATGAAACTTCGGCTATTGTGCATCCATTCAAACATGGCTGACATTTTGATAATGACGTTCATTTATATTAAGCTGCCGTTATTGATAATATAATTAACTCATGACAAATAACACGCTTTTAATTGATGACACGTTGCCCAGCGCGGAGCCTAGTGTGCAACGTTTATCTCTTTTTAATGGCCAATCATTCAGCTCTAGTTCAACGCTGTCAGGGTTTTATCAGGTCGGCGCTAACCGGTTCTTGGGCACGTTTATCAAGTGGTCTTTTATCTTAGGGATCTTTAAATATAGACTTCATATGCTTATGCTTGCCAGGTCATAGGTCCTTGTTGTGCAGGAAATTACACCACTGGCGAATGAACACATTTTGAAGAGCTGATAAAGAAGCTCAGGACCGGCCCCAAGGTACACATTAAAGCAGCTGTGCAGAAAGAAGGGAGTGTTGCTCAATTACTGGCTTCCCAAGCATCACTATCGGCCATTCGTCAAACTCTTCCACTGAATATTGACACTTCAATCCTGGCTGCTGTTTTTTTTTTTTCTTTACATGTTAAAGTGGTGTGCAAAGGGCTGAGTAAAAAGGTTTCCCTTCGTACCTTCTACTCTCCCTTCCTAAATCCCTTCCTCCCTACCTTCATCCCTTTCAACCCCTTCACCCCTTCCTCCCTACATCCCTTCATCCCTGCCTACATTCCTCCATACCTTTATCCCTCCCACCATACATCCCTTCAACCTTTCATCCCATCCTACATACATCCCTTCAACCCTCCCTGTCTACATACCTACATACATTCAAACTAGGGCTGCTCGATTATGGCAAAAATCATAATCTCGATTATTTGGGTAATAATTGATATCGCGATTATTAAAAACGATTATCCATTTACTGAAAACATCAATTTATTGGAGAAAGAAAAATTGAACAGTATGTTTTTAACAGTTGATTACCCTGGACTTTAAGTATACTTCAACTGAAAAACCAAAAAAAGTAATAATAATAATAATGAAAAAATAATCGTTTTATTTCGATTACGTTGTTTTCGTAATGGTTGCAAGCCATAATCGTAATTGCGATAAAAATACGATTAATTGAGCAGCTCTAATTCAAACCTTTATCCCTCCCTCCCTACAGAAACGACTGAAACCGAACCCCTTCACTGAATCTCCTTCAATTCGTCCTCCAGACAAGCCGAAATTAAGAAATCCGTCTCCCATCTTCACCCTTTCCCCTCACATTCATCAGTGTTCAACATACAATACCTCCTGTAATTACATCTTTAACTGACATATTGTGTTGTAGACCTTGCTAGTTAATCTGCTGTTGCATAATTGCCAAGTGCAAGTCAATGGTCTTTTCCTTAAGTCCTTCACATCTCCTTTAATGGAAAACGTCACGAGGTCAAACAAAAGTGGTGAACAGAAGACATAGGGCGTGTTTTCTTGACTATTCAACCACATCCCAGGTGGGTTTTAAAATAAATCTCAGCACCATGTGGCCTTATGACTTCTGAAAATGGCCAATAACGACCTTTCTGTTTTCAGGTCACACGGCTCTCAGCGAAGCACGGACTGCCTTCAAGTCAATTTATCTGGCCATCTCCCCTCTCTTTGTCCAACAGTCTCTTCACAATCTATCTGACAGAGTATGACCACATGTCAGCCGCTGCACTACTATGTCAGTGGGGCCTCAGCACTGACAGCTCGGCCCTCCAGGACCACATCTAATGACACACTGTTGACACTTCCTCAACACTCACTCGCTCACTGCCGTCCTTTTTTGCACACTTCACTTCTATTATTTAATGGCAAAGATTCTTTCATAGGAAGATGTATGTGTGTTTGTGCTGCGCATGCACCATGTGATGAGGTTTCTCTACATCTTAGGAACTGCTGGGGGACATTTAGATGTTCATACGACCCTCAGGACATATTTAAGTGTCACAACATGAACATGTCAACTGGTTATGTTATATCAAAACACCCTGTGGCAACCTCTGGAGGGAGAACGTATATGTTTTACTTAATTAAATGTAGTAATACCTCAGTGTATAAATACTCTGCTATAAATAAAAGTCTGGCATTCAAAATGGCAATTCAATAAACTTACAAGAGTATTATAATTAAAATATTTTAAAGTAACAGAACTAAAATATGCAGAATAGCCATTTTCAGAACAACATATTTTACAGAGTCATGAATGTGAACATCAACGCTTCCATTGGACTCCTTTGTTTACTTCCTGAACAGAGTGACATCATGATGTAACACTTGCACTTTATATTGGACAGCGCTCCAACACATTGTACGTGATAGGCTAAGGGGCAGGACACCTCTAAGCGGTTGACCAATCACAACAGAGCCGGCCAGCTAACCAATCAGAGCAGACTGGGCTCTGGTTTCGGACAGAGGGTGAAAAGAGGTGCTGCAGCACAGGCAGTATGAGAAAAGTAAAGAGCTTTTTGAACATTAAAGCATGGAGACACTACATACTGATATACACCTGAACATCAGCAGGAGAGGACTCTTTAAAGTAGAGACACATACTGATATACACCTGAACATCAGCAGGAGAGGACCTTTAAAGTAGAGACACTACATACTGATATACACCTGAACATCAGCAGGAGAGGACTCTTTAAAGTAGAGACACTACATACTGATATCACACCTCGAAACATCAAGCAGGAGAGGACTCTTTAAAGTAGAGACACATACTGATATACAGCTGAAAATCAGCAGGGAGAGGACGTTAAAGTAGAGACAACTACATGCTGAACTGATCATCAGCAGGAGAGGACTCTTTAAAGTAGAGACACTACAATGCTGATATACACCTGATCATCAGCAGGAGAGAGGACTCTTTAAATTAGAGACACTACATACGATATACACCTGAAACATCAGCAGGAGAGGACTCTTTAAAGTAGAGACACTACATACTGATATACACTGAACATCAGCAGGAGAGGACTCTTTAAAGTAGAGACACTACATACTGATATACACCTGAACATCAGCAGTAGAGGACTCTTTAAAGTAGAGACACTACATACTGATATATACACCTGAACATCAGCAGGAGAGGACTCTTTAAAGTAGATACACTACATACATATATACACCTGAACATCAGCAGGAGAGGACTCTTTAAAGTAGAGACACTACATACTGATATACACCTGAACATCAGCAGGAGAGGACTCTTTAAAGTAGAGACACTACATACTGATATACACCTGAACATCAGCAGGAGAGGACTCTTTAAAGTAGAGACACATACTGATATACAGCTGAAAATCAGCAGGAGAGGACTCTTTAAAGTAGAGACACTACATGCTGATATACACCTGATCATCAGCAGGAGAGGACTCTTTAAAGTAGAGACACTACATGCTGATATACACCTGAACATCAGCAGGAGAGGACTCTTTAAATTAGAGACACTACATACTGATATACACCTGAACATCAGCAGGAGAGGACTCTTTAAAGTAGAGACACTACATACTGATATACACCTGAACATCAGCAGGAGAGGACTCTTTAAAGTAGAGACACTACATACTGATATACACCTGAACATCAGCAGGAGAGGACTCTTTAAAGTAGAGGCACTACATACTGATATACACCTGAACATCAGCAGGAGAGGACTCTTTAAAGTAGAGACACTACATACTGATATACACCTGAACATCAGCAGGAGAGGACTCTTTAAGTAGAGAACACTACATACTGATATACACCTGCTCATCAGCAGGAGAGGACTCTTTAAAGTAGAGGCACTACATACTGATATACACCTGAACATCAGCCGGAGAGGACTCTTTAAAGTAGAGACACTACATACTGATATACACCTGATCATCAGCAGGAGAGGACTCTTTAAAGTAGAGACACTACATACTGATATACACCTGAACATCAGCAGGAGAGGACTCTTTAAAGTAGAGACACTACATGCTGATATGAACCTGAAAATTATCATAATATGTCATCTTTATAGAAAGCACCTTAAAAATGTCCTTAAATACAGAACTTAAGTAAATGTACTTAGTTACCTTCCCAGCAATAACTGCATCTGTAAAGAAATGTCTTTTTTCTGGTGTGTAAACTGACTATTGAATCTGTTTGAAAGCATAGCTGTCTTGCTGTCATATACACAAACACACGTACAAGAAATATCACAAAGCCTGCAGACACTACAAATCAAATTGAGCTGGAGAACGTTACGGCAGCAGCACGACCGAATCACAGGGTATTTTTAGAAACGGCTTATTATTGTCAGTGATGTCAGATCGGGTGGTTAGCACAGTGTGAGCAGCGGTTACTGATGAAGAAGAATAGAGAGCGAAGAAGCTGTTCGTAGAAGAGAGAGCAGGGAGGGGAAAGAAAGAGTGAGCCGAGAGAAAATGTCAGACAGAGAAACAAAGATAAAGAAAAACTGAAGGGTGTGGAGAGTGAGGGAGGTAAAAGGGAGAGAAGCAAACTCATATTTTGTACTCATATTTTGTACTTAAGTAGAAGTACCAGAGTGTAGGAATACTCTGTTACAGTAAAAGTCCTGCATTCAAAATGTTACTCAAGTGAAAGTAGAAAAGTATTCTCATCAAAATATAGTGAAAGACAGTAAAAGTAGTCGTTGTGCAGATTGGTCCATTTCAGAATAATATATATGATATGTTTTATAATGATTGATCATGAAAGTGTTCTCAAAGCTGGTGAAGGTGCAGCTAGTTTGAATGACTTTGTAGACTGCAGGGTAGCTGGTGGATTTACTCCAGGTGGAACTAAAGTCTGATTCAACACTTGGTTATATTTCACATCATTCATCCAGATCTGTGAAGTAACTAGAGGGATTAAATACATGTAGTGGAGGGAAAGTACAAAGTAGCATAACATAGAAATACTCAAGTGAAGTAGGCCTAGTAGTCTCTTAGAAGTGAACAAATCTGCCAATAGAACAAGTACAAAATGGCTTGGTAAGATTTCTTGAAGTAAAGATGGGATACTGAGATAAATGAGATCTTGTATTTAGCTTGGAATACTTATTTTGAACTATATTTGACCAGAATTAGGGAATTTGTTACAAAAATAGACAGAAATGCTTAGACGTTTTCCTGTAAGATGTTTTAAGAGACTTTGACTAAAAAAAATGCTTGATTAAGATGCCTTGTCTAAACAAAAGACTTAAGTTATTACGTCTTATATAAAGTGTAACTACGTATTCTGACTAGAAATTAGACAAATATACTTGGCAAGATTTTACATTTTTGCAGTGCAGTACTTGAATCCTTAATGTGTGCATATGTGTCTGTTGATTGTACATATAGAGGATATTGTTTGTTTGTAGCCTTTATTTAACCAGGTGAAAATCCCATTGAGATCAACGATCTCTTTTTCAAGGGAGACCTGCGGCACATTGGTTACACATCAAAACAACAAAAAACAAAAAGGACATCAATACAACATAATTACAGGGGTATAAATTAGCAACATTCACAATGACAGATATCTAATAACATTTCATCTATCCAAGCTTTAAAATGATGCAAGGGAACCAAAATGCTCAGTTTCAATTTTGTTTGCATAGTGTTGCAAGCTAGAGGAGCAGCACACATAAAAGCTGTAGTGCCTAAAACAGTCCTAGCACTTGGCACATGTAATAAAAACACATCCTGGGACCTCAGGCAATAGCTACTTGCCACTCTCTGTGAGATCAAAGAGCAGATATAAGTTGGTAGTTTACCCAACATGGCTTTATAGATGAACATGTACCAATGACTGAGCCTCCGTACAGTTAGTGAAGGCAGACCTGCCTTTGCATACAGGGTACAGTGATGAGCTTTACAGTTAGTAACAAATCTCAGGGCACTGTGATAGGCGGCATCTAACTTTTCCAGGCAATGGGCAGGTGCATTCATATAGATCAGATCACCATAGTCCAGCACAGGTAAAAAGGTCACAGAGCCTTTTCCTGGCCTCAAAAGAGAAACAGGACTTGTTTCTGAAAAAGAAACCTAGTGTAACCCTCAGCTTTTTAAGCAGATTAATGACCTGCAGTTTAAAAGTAAACCAGATACCTAGGTATTTATAACAGGCAACCACTTCTAGTACTTGTCCTTGCATAGTAACAATATCCAAAGCAGCCTCTGGAGTCTTTTCTGCTTTTGAAAATAGCATTACCTTGGTTTTCTCAACATTTAAAAGAAGCTTTAGTTCAGAGAGCTGAGTCTGAATAATGTTAAAAGCAGCCTGTAATTTAACACCAGCCTCCTGAATGGAGGGACCTGCACAGTACATCACGGTATCATCTGCATAAAAATGTAAAGTAGCTTCATCCACATTTTCACCTAAACTATTGATGTAGATGGAGAATAAAAGTGGGCCTAAAACAGAACCTTGGGGAACACCATTAGCAATGTTCAACCACTCAGAAGACAGCCCATCAAAGTGAACACATTGGGACCTTTCAGAGAGGTAGTTCACAAACCACCCACTGCATGGCTGGATATGCCAATACTGAGTAGCCTCTGCTTTAAGATGCGATGATCGACGGTGTCAAACGCTTTGGAAAGGTCAACAAATAGAGCTGCACAACTCTGCTATTATCTAAAATACTCGCCACATCATTCACCACTTTCATTGTGGCAGTGATGGTGCTATGTTGCTTTCTGAAGCCTGACTGATGTTTAGATAGGATGTCATTCTTACATACAAACTCCTTTACTTGTTCACTCACTAGGCGTTCGAGCACCTTCGCCAGAACTGATAATTTAGAGATTGGCCTATAGTTATTTAAAAATAGTTGCTTGCCCTCCTTTCAGCAAAGGCAAGACATAAGCAGACTTCCATACTTTTGGAATTGTGTTTGTGCTGAGGGAGAGGTTAAAAAGAGTAGTGAGAGGTGGAGCAATACAATCTGCAGCTATCTTTAAAAAGAAAGGTTCTACGTTGTCTGGGCCGGCCGGTTTCTTAGGATCTAGCTTAGATAAGGCTTCATGAACAACAAATGCTTCATGAACAACAATATACATATATATACATATTTGTATATTTGTATTTTGTATTCGGGATTGTTGGAAACGTTATATCGATCTCTCTGTCTGTACACACACACATACAGAAAAAGGGACATTAAAGTTTACTTTGACTTGAGTAAATGTACTTAGTTACTTTACGCCACTGGAGACAAAAGCACTAAATACGGAGGAAAGAGAAGGAAGGAATAGAGCAGAGATGGTTCCCCAGAGCGCCACTTAAGGAAGGCATCAGTGGAGAGAGACCCATGAGAATCGGAGGCTCTTCATCACACATGGTGCAAGTTATTAAGGGTGCATAGTAAGCAAATTCGCCCTGCGGCTAGCATGCACCTTCAGCTAAACTCTGATCTGCTGGATCACACACTCTGTCACTCCATCAGGAACACGCTGGGATGGAGAGTCCTTTCTCTGCTGATAGTTCATAAGTCGGTGTGGATGAGTGCCCCTACTGCCTTCCTGTGGCTTTATGATGTTGAGGTTGAAATGAATGTCTCAACACCTTAAAATGTTACTTTTGTCACCTATTGGGCACATGCTATGGACAATCTTACACTAATGTACATTCTCAAATATTGAAGTGACTGTTATTTGGTTGATTGTTGTGTGTTTATTTAGGTCTTAATGTGTGCACATGAATACATGTGTCTTTGACTGTGTATATATATACACATATTTGCACACATATTTTTATTTGACTATTGACTAATTTTAGGTTGTGCACACTACAACAACTCGAAATCTTGCCAAGTGTATTTCTCTAATATCTAGTCAGAATATGTCTTTACACTTGATATAAATAATAACTTCAGAAGTAACACTGTAGTGAGATATCTCGTCTTGTTTTTAGACAAAGCATCATCTTGTTAAGTCAAACAATCTTATTTTGAGTTGTATCTCAGATGAAACACATATTTATTAGAAAATCACATAACATCAGAAAACAGAAAAACTTTTGAGTATTTGCGGCTTACATTGTATTGTATTGTATTTCCTGATTCTGGTCAAATATAGTTAAAAATGAGTTCTCCCAGAGGCAAGTGGATATCCCTACCCAAGGACAATGGATGGAGAAATCTACATAATGGAAAAACATTCGTTGAGACTAAGACCCGGTTTACACGAGAACAAAACGGGTTGGATCGGCATAGTTTCTCATGCGTATAGCCCTTTCATTTACACGAGGCCGTAACAAAACGATAGAAACGGACCCCACAAACGATAACGGGTCCTAAGGTGGATAGATTTGCAAACGAAATGCTCTGTGTGGTCCGACGGCTCCGTGTAATCGCCTCTATACGATCATTTCCTGAAAGAATAACGATAGCCCCGCCTCTCCCCACCCTCCTCACACATCCGGAGGGGGATTTTATACTCGCTGCTTTTGGTGTATTTTGTGGCGGAAGTTACAGCGCCAGTTACAGCGCCGGCATATGTACTACAGCGTTTCCAGCGTTCTCGTGTGAACAGACACGTCAAATGAAACAAATACGTGTGAACGGAAGACCTTTTTGAAAACGCATACTGTGCATAAACACAAACGTTCCCGTGTGAGCAGCACCTAAGTGTACCAAAAATGGAAGACCAGTGGAAAGGATGGACATTATATAGAGAAGAAGACAAACACATTGGACAAGATAATCCAGGAAACCACTGAGATTTAAACTCCCGACAAACGCTCTTTTGGACAGTCGTTTTTTATTTCATTTTTGAGTTGCCCGTTGCGCCTTGACATGTGGATGCGAATTCAAATTGTATTTTTTATGTCAAAGTGAAATGACAGTATTTACGTTTGGAACTCAGTGCAATTATTTTAAATTAAAACAAAGTAAAGAAAATGAGTTACAAGATATGATTTGTCTAAATATCCCTTCTTATTTCAAGAAATCTTACCAAGCTAATGTTCACAGATTGTTGTACTTATAAGTGAAAACACCTTGATTTAATTATTGTTTAACTTGTTTTTGGAGCAGCATTTTTTGTACTTTTTTTGATTCTATTACGAATGCTTTGCTTCTCTATATTTAACAAGTTAGCTTACTCTTTATTAAACTTGCCTTTTTGACTTGCTATGCCACTTTTGCTGAAACACTGTAAATGTCCCCACTGCGTGACCAATAAAGGAATACTGATTCTGTGATGAACTAATGCGTTGACTGTGATGGAAACTTCTGTGCAGCAATGCAGAACCAAGGCTCAAGAAAGGATGGAAGCTGGAGCGGCTTTAGTCAAACACTGATATTTATTGAGAGTAGAATACGGCCGGAGAGATCACAAAGCATTTCACACTTTACATGTGAGCTACCAAGCAAACTCTGAAGACAAAGAGTAGAGACATGGATCTGTAGAGAGAAAAGGAGGGACCTAGAAAGCCCGCCTTTTCCTACCTTAATCATTACCAGACCTTGGAACAAAGACCCATCTGTATTCCAAACTCACATGGGCCAAACTTCTCTCTTGACCTGTGTCCTCCTCAAGCTACAGGCAGGAGCATATGCGACTTAGGAAAAGCATATTGTTTGTAATTTGACAGGTTCTCAGAAAAGCTGAGAAACTCAAGACACAAAGTGATCGGATTAAAATATTCTCTGACATTGACCGTTCCTCTGCATTATTAAACACTTTGATTAAATGCATGGCAGTTTAAAGATATTAAATATGTCTTATTATTTAAAAAGAAATTGCGGTTAATTATTGATGACGGAGGACAATGAGATTTAAACGCAACCAAAGACTGCTACTTAAAGTCTTCTCAATGAAATGGTAATTGCAAAGCCGGCCAAAGAGTTATTTTGAGAAGTTTGTGGTAATTAAAAGTTATATTAAATATGTCTTATTATCCTTTGCCTGGTCTTCATAGATCATGATGGACAACGAGAGTCAAACACAACCACTACATTTTTCTCAATGAGATGGTAATTGCAAAGCAGGCCAAATAGTTATTTTTAGGAGTGTGTACTCATTCAAAGTTAGTGTTATAAAAGGTTTATTTCTTTATGATACAGGTTCTTTGTTTCCCTGGCACACGTCGACGTACAGCTCAATTGATTCTGGACCAAATTCAAAGACACTAGACACAAAAACATAAGAAAAAATACCGTGGTTAAACTTTACTCATAATCTTATTCTGTATCTTATCCATCATGCGATAAATGAGCGGATGACATTTAGCTTGCTATCTGTCATCATGTCCCGTGTGATTAATCCCATGATAATTCAGTGTTAAGTGAGAGGGGTTTGTTTGTGTCCATCAAGCAGCCGCTCTGCCAGCTCCACTTTGTAATCATCCAGGCAACACGAGCAAGTCACGATTATCTCCCTGAGACATAAATCAAGAGCGAAGTCGTTGTGTGATTTACATAACAGATATGGTGATATATCAAACTTTATAGAGTGTAACTTTAATTTGGAACAGAGAAACTCACACACAGTACTTTTCACCCAAGGTAAACACTTTTGCTTTACAAAAAACACCAAGAAATAACCCATTTGGTTAAACCAGGGGTGTCCAAACTACGGCCCGGGGGCCAAATGCAGCCCACGGACCATTTTGAATCGGCCATCAGCAAAATTAAAAAAGTATAATGCAATATGGCCCGCAAATGAAACTTGTGCTTGTCTTATATTGTACTTCTTAAATATAAATGTAAAAAGATATTACTCAAATAAATGCAGTCAATTAAAGTTGGAAAAATGTTCTAACAAATCTAAGTTGATAAGAAAAAAGCCCAATGACTTATTTACAAGACAACCTTGAAATAAACCCTTCCTATTTCCTCTTACGGCCCGTCCACACAGCGGCGTGCGTTGAAAGCTTCACCATTCACTTTCACCGAACTGCATTGCGGGAAGCGACGCGGAGCTTTGCTCGCTGCAAAAGTTGAGCAATGTTCAACTTTTGAAGCCTCGGCAGAAGCGTCAGCCAATCGAATCATATGCCAGTACAAGCTCTAGCCAATCAAACCGCTGCTTGTGTGTCAGGGGCGGGAGATTCATGTGATTGGTTGTTGGTCGAGTTTCAGACACGCCCGCCGGCAAGCTTCAACTCACGCCGCTGTGTGGACGGGCCGTTATGATAAGCAATCTGGGGCTTCTGTTTTTAGGCATGACCTGCCAACACTCACAAGCATCATCGACCTACATTTGAATGATTTTGTTAACTTATAACTGAACCTATGAGGCAATATACCTCTAGTGAGTGGCCCAGCCCTTCGTATATTTTTCTGTATGTGGCCCTCGGTGAAAAAAGTTTGGACACCCCTAGGTTAAACTCACCTGTTATTTTCTTGCCAAAAACCAATTAAAAAGACTCCAAACTCCCGTCTAGAATCATCTATGGCTGCCAATGCAAGAAGTTTGAGTTACTGGACACAGCGACCTCAGGTTCTTCCTGGCAGACATTTCCCAGAAATTCTGAGGACGAGCATCGGTGTAATATCTCCCCTTCGCTGTAAATCAACAAACTAATTATCAGGTTCATATTTCAGGCCAACATTTACTACCTACTCTGAGATGTCTCTGTCGTACTGAGAGTAAACATTTGTCAAAAGCCTGTGCCGAGACAGAGCGTTGTCCTGAGCACAAGCAATCGTTTTTATTGAAGAGTGAGCCACCTCATGAGTCACCTCAAGAGATAGTATATTTTATTTCTGAAGCCTTTGGCCATTGTTGTGCTTGGCCTCAGAGCACTTTGAGATTTTAAGCTTCAAACCTTTTAGAAAAAGCACGAGAAAGCTTGTTTTTGGCTGTGTCTTTCAGGTGGGATCCATCATAACAAAGACGATTTATTTGAGCAGATTGGCCTTGCGGACACTGAATGTAGCTTCTGAGAGTTTTTAAAATCTTAAGTCAATCATCGCTCTACTGTGAAGCTCATTTATTCGAAGTGTGAGAGAAAGCATCCTCAGGTTGGTTGTTATGGAGAACAAAATATGTCAAACAAATGTGAAGCAGCCAAAATTGATAATGAAATCTGAGGGGGCGGAGCTAGTTTGTCTCCATGCTTTAATGTTCAAAAAGCTCTTTATTTTTCTCATACTGCCTGTGCTGCAGCACCTCTTTTCACCCTCTGTCTGAAACCAGAGCCCAGTCCGCTCTGATTGGTTAGCTGGCCAGCTCTGTTGTGATTAGTCAACCGCTTAGAGATGTCCCGCCCCTTAGCCTATCACGTACAATGTGTTGGAGCACTAGCCAATAGAAGAGCGAGTATAACATAGTGATGTCACTAACAAAGGAGACATATGGAGGACACTTTGGGATTGTATCCTTTGCAGACCATTTACATGCAAAAAAAAAACATATGACACACTACAAGAAAGGGAAAACACCAAAAAGCATAATAGGGCCTCTTAAAAACGTTTAAGTTGGACGTTAAGTTGAAAGGAGCATTTATGCCTGTAAAAGGCGCTCTGTGGGAACGAGGCCTAATGGTGGCCCCATCACTAACAGTTAGACTCCCACTGAGAGCTGGCCTTTCTAAAAGTGTCTGCCCCTGTTCCCCTAAGTACTGAAAGTCCTGTTACATGAAGCAGTCTGACAGGTGTCCCTGACGGATTTGCGTGAGCAGGTTCAGAGTTAATGCGCCCCAACTTGGATGTCACTTTGGTTCCACATTTGACCTTCAAAGGTTAGAATGACCTCCAGTGGTGTAAAGGGGGGGACTGCGGGGAGAGATGCTCCCTTACCGCTTATGTTGAAAGGTCAGTTTGTTTTTCACACAAAAATAAATCTAAATATCAAACTGAACATTTGGAAAGAAACATTTCAAAAGGCTCGATGATGTTTCTGTGGTGTCAACGCCAGGCATTAGATCACTGTACAGCAGGCTAACATCACCTATGCCTATACTTCCCTTAATACACTGCATATCTTGCACTTTAAACACTTGTGTAGTGCGTACATTTCACACATGGCTGCTGTGCCCTCACCGGAAGTGACCGTTGCGAATCAATAGATTAATTTTGTGACTATAACCCAAAATGCTGTGAGACTGTTTTGAATCAAGACAAGAGCACAACCACAACAACATGATGTTACTGCTTCAGCGCTTTCTGTTAGCTGTTAGCTGTTAGCATTGCAACCACAGGATCCATATAATGGCCAGAGTTTGGCCTGACTCTCGTGTAAAAAAACACCTGGATTTTCCAAAGATCTTCCAGCAATTAAACCTAGAGAACTTAACTCTGGATTTTGCTTTCAATGCATATCACAATTAACAACCCAAATGACATCACAGACCGACACAAAAGTTGTAGAAAAAGTATTTGACCACCACAGAAAAAGTGCTTCAATGACAGGCTCACTTCTTTGGGGCTTTAACTCTACTTTCAGCATACGATGGATGTATGGCTGAACAAATTCTCAGATGTCATAACAATACATTTCTAGGTACATATTTGATTATTCCGAATACCACTAAAACCTCAACCATCCCGTAGTAGAGGATAGCATCGCAGAATCAAAGAACAGTATGAGGGTCTGGGATCTGACTGAGACCACAAGTGCATGTGTTTATGGTACTTTTGTCACCCCTTGTGGATACAAATCAAACAAATCCAGCATGTAATGTAATTGCTGTGCTTACAAAGGGCTTAGCATCTGAGCTCAAGGCAAGCAAACATCTTTCCACACGGAGATTGTGTCAGATTAAAATGAGATCTGGTTTAAATTCCTAAATCTGACTATGGCGTTCCAAATACAGGTACAACTTTCATGGGGGGCCTTTAAAGGTCACCTATTATGCAAAATCCACTTCTTCACGTCTTTTCTACATCAACATGTGTCCCCTCTTCTTCATGTCTCTTCTACATCAACATGTGTCCCCTCTTCTTCATGTCTCTTCTACATCAACATGTGTCCCCTCTTCTTCATGTCTCTTCTACATCAACATGTGTCCCCTCTTCTTCATGTCTCTTCTACATCAACATGTGTCCCCTCTTCTTCATGTCTCTCTACATCAACATGTGTCCCCTCTTCTTCATGTCTCTTCTACATCATCATGTGTCCCCTCTTCTTCATGTCTCTTCTACATCAACATGTGTCCCCTCTTCTTCATGTCTCTTCTACATCAACATGTGTCCCCTCTTCTTCATGTCTCTTCTACATCAACATGTGTCCCCTCTTCTCCATGTCTCTTCTACATCAACATGTGTCCCCTCTTCTTCATGTCTCTTCTACATCAACATGTGTCCCCTCTTCTCCATGTCTCTTCTACATCAACATGTGTCCCCTCTTCTTCATGTCTCTTCTACATCAACATGTGTCTCCTCTACTTCATGTCTCTTCTACATCAACATGTGTCCCCTCTTCTTCATGTCTCTTCTACATCAACATGTGTCCCCTCTTCTTCATGTCTCTTCTACATCAACATGTGTCCCCTCTTCTTCATGTCTCTTCTACATCAACATGTGTCCCCTCTTCTTCATGTCTCTTCTACATCAACATGTGTCCCCTCTTCTTCATGTCTCTTCTACATCAACATGTGTCCCCTCTTCTTCATGTCTCTTCTACATCAACATGTGTCCCCTCTTCTTCATGTCTCTCTACATCAACATGTGTCCCCTCTTCTTCATGTCTCTTCTACATCATCATGTGTCCCCTCTTCTTCATGTCTCTTCTACATCAACATGTGTCCCCTCTTCTTCATGTCTCTTCTACATCAACATGTGTCCCCTCTTCTTCATGTCTCTTCTACATCAACATGTGTCCCCTCTTCTCCATGTCTCTTCTACATCAACATGTGTCCCCTCTTCTTCATGTCTCTTCTACATCAACATGTGTCCCCTCTTCTCCATGTCTCTTCTACATCAACATGTGTCCCCTCTTCTTCATGTCTCTTCTACATCAACATGTGTCTCCTCTACTTCATGTCTCTTCTACATCAACATGTGTCCCCTCTTCTTCATGTCTCTTCTACATCAACATGTGTCCCCTCTTCTTCATGTCTCTTCTACATCAACATGTGTCCCCTCTTCTTCATGTCTCTTCTACATCAACATGTGTCCCCTCTTCTTCATGTCTCTTCTACATCAACATGTGTCCCCTCTTCTTCATGTCTCTTCTACATCAACATGTGTCCCCTCTTCTTCATGTCTTTTCTACATCAACATGTGTCCCCTCTTCTTCATGTCTCTTCTACATCAACATGTGTCCCCTCTTCTTCATGTCTCTTCTACATCAACATGTGTCCCCTCTTCTTCATGTCTCTTCTACATCAACATGTGTCCCCTCTTCTTCATGTCTTTTCTACATCAACATGTGTCCCCTCTTCTTCATGTCTCTTCTACATCAACATGTGTCCCCTCTTCTTCATGTCTCTTCTACATCAACATGTGTCCCCTCTTCTTCATGTCTTTTCTACATCAACATGTGTCCCCTCTTCTTCATGTCTCTTCTACATCAACATGTGTCCCCTCTTCTTCATGTCTCTTCTACATCAACATGTGTCCCCTCTTCTCCATGTCTCTTCTACATCAACATGTGTCCCCTCTTCTCCATGTCTCTTCTACATCAACATGTGTCCCCTCTTCTTCATGTCTCTTCTACATCAACATGTGTCCCCTCTTCTTCATGTCTCTTCTACATCAACATGTGTCCCCTCTTCTTCATGTCTCTTCTACATCAACATGTGTCCCTCTTCTTCATGTCTTTTCTACATCAACATGTGTCCCCTCTTCTTCATGTCTCTTCTACATCAACATGTGTCCCCTCTTCTTCATGTCTCTTCTACATCAACATGTGTCCCCTCTTCTTCATGTCTCTTCTACATCAACATGTGTCCCCTCTTCTTCATGTCTCTTCTACATCAACATGTGTCCCCTCTTCTTCATGTCTCTTCTACATCAACATGTGTCCCCTCTTCTCCATGTCTCTTCTACATCAACATGTGTCCCCTCTTCTCCATGTCTCTTCTACATCAACATGTGTCCCCTCTTCTTCATGTCTCTTCTACATCACCATGTGTCCCCTCTTCTTCATGTCTCTTCTTCATCAACATGTGTCCCCTCTTCTTCATGTCTCTTCTACATCACCATGTGTCCCCTCTTCTTCATGTCTCTTCTACATCAACATGTGTCCCCTCTGTGGAAAGAGACTCTGAAAGTTTTCAGGAACAAAGATTTTCTCTCTTTTTGATCCATTTCTATAAAAACCTGTCTGAAAATGAGCTGATCAGATTTTCGCCACTTTATGATGTCATAACGATGTGTTGTCTTGTGTAACCATTAGCCAATCAGCAACCAAGGTAGCCCCCCCCCCCCCCCCCCTTATCACCTGAGTCTCCTCTAGAGCACCATTGAGTTCTTTGTAACCAAATGTCTCTCAGAGGGGCGTGGGGAGGGGCTCCTTATTTTCATCTAAAGTAACAGAGAATCAGCACTTTGGAAACAGGGCTGAAACAGAGGGGATTATGGGTAATGCTGCAATGATCTGTTTGGTGTTTGGAGCCAAACCCTTCAGAAACATGTTTGTGTGTATATCTGAGACCTGTGATATATTGATGAAAAACAGTATAATAGGGGACCTTTAAGAATAGTATTTGAGTAGAGATGTCCTACCTGTAGGGAACTCTGCAGGCACTACAATAGTGTCTCCAGCTACCAGCGAGGGCACTATCCATGTGTAGCCGTATCCGGTGATCCCGACAGAGTGCGACACCTCGAAGATGGTGTTGGCCTCCTCCTTTGTGCAGTAGAGGAGGATGACCGGGCTCTGGAGCTTCTTCAGCTGGTTCTGGATCTTTGAATCTCCGTCATCCACGGACATGTCGAGCAGTATGACCTCCTCCAGCTCCCAGCCCACAAAGCTGTTCTCGATGGTGCTACGGATCTGCAGGGAGAAGACATGGATCAGAAGAGAGGGACTGGTACTTCATTAAATGCAAAATGTAGGGCTGAAAATTGAATTTCTTATATTCTAAGATTTTTAATCAATTCACAAAATAATTAGGATGTTTAAAAACGTTGTTACGCAGCACATCAACACTCTCTAATATTAACTACCTTTCAAACTGTTCAATTCAGCATTAAGTCAAGGTCAACTCAATCTTTCAGTTTGTGTGTACAGACAGAGAGATCGAAATATCTTATTAATACTAATGCACCACTGTATTTATTGTAATCTAGAATATATATATTGTGGTAAAATGTGCACATTTTTCCCTTAACTGTTTATTTTGATATAAATATCTCTATTTTATTTCATATACTTACTTTAACTTTAACATCACTTATTGTGTTCATGTACATATCTGTTATTCCGTTTCTATTATTTGATTTTATTCCAAAGTAGAGCAACTATGACGAAAACCCAATTTCCATGGGATAACTATGAATCTGATCAAATAAATTGAATCAAATCTTAAAGGTGGGGTAGGTAAGTTTGAGAAACCGGCTCGAGATCGCTAGAATTTGAAAATACACAACCGGAAAAAATCTGCCACTTCCTCACAGAGCCCCTCCTCCAACACACACGAACGCGCACATGACCAATTAGGGCACGAGATAAGTTTGTGCCCAGATGGAAGGCTGACAGGCAGGAAGGCCATCCAGTTACTTTAGCCGGGCCGGCTAAAATGAATGGTCGTGCTTTCTACAGCACCACGGCTTCCACTGATGAAATTTTTTTATGGATTTTTTGTCAAAGCACTTCAGATATTCATTGCTATCGGGATGTTAAGAGCATTCCATGGAATATAACAAAAAGTGTATCTCGAGCCGGTTTCTCAAACTTACCTACCCCACCTTTAAGGTACCAAACTGATCACACTAACATAGAGTAATTGAAAATTGTTAGAGCTTGATTGTGGGGGTCGTACCAAATGCTGAATGTTTAACAAACCTGTCTCTATAACTATATGTACTTTTACAGAGAAACTCTTCCCTGTCCTGTCCTGTGTGATTCTGCATTTACATCCTGACTATATGCTGTCTTTCCGAGTGATTTTACCTTGGTGACAAAGTCCTGGTACCCCGGGTAGTACGTGGTGACGATGGAGAAGATGTACCAGTCGTAAGCCTTCATGATGTTCAGCATGACCGAGGCCTGCTGCTCGATGGACGGGCCGAATTGAAAGAACATGGAGTCGTCATCCTATAAAAAAAAAAAAAAATGACAAAAGGGAACAAAGAGGCAGAGTGTTAAATGGTTACGTAACAATATCGGCTTGAACTTTAATTGAGTTGGCTCTACACACAGAGGAGAACAGACACTGCTTAAAGGACGGCATTGGTGGGAACATTCATTTAGCCTCCTTTATTCTCCCGCTCGCGAGAGGACACCAGTGGGCTTGTAATGATACCGGTCATGATTTTCATTAGTCGCCTTTATGACTCCTTTAATGAGTTTGTACACGGGGGTGGCTGGAGCAAATTCTCGGGACTCGAAGCTGCTGTCCTTAATCTCATTGATCATTTTCACTAATTTGTTTTATTTCAGCTGTGTAAGAGCGGTGCAATTTCAACGTAACCTTCTTAATATCAAGCATAAAGGTTAAGGAATGCACTCGAAATGGAACCAATATGGACACGCTGTACATAAAACATTCACTAACTAAGTCCCTTGGAGAGGATAAATGTGAGCCGATCTATCAAAATCAGTCACATCGACCCCGTACTACATCATGTCATACAGTTATATATACCGTTGGAAAGAGGATATTCTTAGCTTTCCAGTGATATCCCTATTGCTTATGGTTTTAAAATATTCATGAAAATGTTTCAAATACCATAAGGAATGTTATCAAGAGAGAAAAAGGCGTTTGAAAGTTTGCCGACACGTTTAAGCCATAGTTATTTTAAGAGGGGGCTTTCTTTACAAGCCTCAAAAACATGTTTATGTGGGAAAATAGCAATAAAAGTATGATATTCAGAAAGCCAAGACTTTCGTTAAGAATAAACCAAAACCCCAAAATCATCAAACACACATTTGGACATAAACCAATGATTATCTCAAAATGCAACGTTGCGACATCCATGTTTAGAAGCATGAATATCCATGAACACAAACACACCGCTGATCGCAGAGCTGATCACAAATCTGAATATGAGAGATACAGAATGTACTACCTTCCAAAACATTGACACAGTCAGAAACAATACTCATCGCTGATATGAAAATCTTGCCACCGGACAGAAGAAGAGGAGGAGGTGAGAAGCGCTGGTCTAGACAACATTGCAGTTATGTGACATGGGTTTGTTATTGAGCACGGCTGAGTCAACACAATGCACAGCGGTGTGTTTGTGTTCATGGATATTCATGCTGAAACATGGTGAATTGTCAGAATGAGTCAGCCTCTCTCACACAAGTGCAACCCTGAAGTGTGAAATGTGCGAATCATTCGGACTAGATATTAAACAGACTTTACCCAACAGCTTTTTATTTTTTTTATTTTGATATACTTTATTAATCCCTGTGGGGAAATTGTTTCTCTGCATTTGACCCATCCTAGTGTTAGGAGCAGTGTGCTGCCATTTTGAACGGCGCCCGGGGAGCAGGGACACCTCGATAGCACTTGGTCTTGCCGGGACTTGAACTGGTGACCTTCCAGTTGCAAAGCCAAGTCCCTATCGACTTCGCCACCACCGCCCTTTAAACAGACTTTACCCAACAGCTTCCTAATACAAATACAAATAATGTCCGATACATCATGTGTGTGATAAGGGTCGATCTTTGTCCAACATGCGAGTAGGTGTGTCAAAACATCCTAGGGTGAAGAAGAATTGTAAGTTACACGAAGAAGCAAATGGAAATGTTTAACCTGGAAGACGACACATTTCTGCAATTCCTTGGCTAGTGTCCAACGCCAAAATCAATCGAATCAAAGAAAGGTAAGAGACTTTAATAGTAGAAGTGATGATATGGATAGCAGAACACCCTGATTTCTCTCTCAGTATTGAGCAGTGGCGAACCATCAGGGCTTTCAAGGTATTCAGAGAATACCCTGGAACACTCGGATAAAACAAACAGAAAAATCGATTTAATTATATATATAAAATGTAATAAAATGAATAAATGAGAATCGTATCTGTGTTGTTGATCTGTAATATTACAGTGTTGCTGTACGTTGATTTGTTTGTCCTTCTCGGACCATGCACTACGCATTTCAGTGGTTTTGTGTTAGAAAAGAAAGCAACCAATCAGATCTTGTTCTGGGTCTCTGGGTAGAATATCCTTCAACAAGGTATTCTACATCCTTGATAGAATACCCTGGCCGTTGCACTGAATGAAGCGTACGTTTGAATTGACAGTTTGATCAACCAATCATATATTGATTTGTAGCCAATGGGCGTATTCTTTCAGAGTTCCCCTCGGTTCCAGGGTGCTCTACAGAGACAGAGGATCTAATGAATGCGACGAAGCAATTCATGCCGTTTTATTGTTTTTAACGTTGAAATGGCAAGTGCAACAGGTGGAGATGATGTTTTTGCGGAATTGTTGTGAGTACCCTTTTCAAGACGACATTATAACGGCGGGGGGGGGGTTGTGTGTCTGTCTACAGAAGGTCCAGTTGTGATAGACACGGTTCGCCACTGGTCTTTAGACACAAATCTCGGCTGACCTGACGCAAGTTAAACAAAGAGGCAATTAAAAATGTTGTGCTTGAAAGACGACAAGATGCTGGAATCTTCCAACACCAAAATCCATCAAATCAAAGAACCGCAAGAGACTTTTGACAAAATGACCAATCGCCTTTTATTCACCGTCCAGAACATTTACAGTGTGCTAGTCGGAGTGTTTTGGTGACGCTTCTATGGTAGCTGGTCCTAAACCAGAAGAAAACAAACATCCTATGGTGAAAAACATTGATAAGTTACATGAAGACACAAAGTGTTAAACTTGAAAGACGACGACAATCTGGAATTCCTTGGCTATTGTCCGTCAACGAAATCAATGAAATCAAAGAACAACAAGAGACTTTTGATAGTAGTAGTGAAGATATAGATAGTATAAAAACCTGATAGCTCTCTCAGTCTTTAAACACAGTCATTGTCTGACCTAAAGCAAGTAACACAAAGAATGGAAAAATGTAACTTTAAAGACGACTAAAATCTTGAATTTCTTGGCAAATGTCCCGACACCGAAATCAAACAAATCAAAGAACGGGAAGAGACCTTTGACCAAATTACGAAGCGTCTATGTGACCACAGTCAGGAGGATGTCAGCCCTCAACTAAATCAAATGGCGTATCACCAGGTAGTAAACACGCTTTACTGTTGATGCAATCATAGTTAATCAACGTTTCCATTGGTCCCTCTTCTTTAGAGAAGACCAGGAAATGATGGATACACGGATCGTGTTCAAATCAATAGGCACGCAATGACTCTAAAGAATAATGATCACGCCACCAAACACACATGCAGACTAAAGGAACCAGCTGTTTGGGAAATGAGAGAAGTATAAAGTACAGGTATTTGAGTTCAACATGGAAGAAGTAGAAAGTACAGGTATTTGAGTTCAACATGTAAGAAGTAGAAAGTACAGGTATTTGTGTTCAACATGTAAGAAGTAGAAAGTACAGCTATTTGTGTTCAAAATGTAAGAAGTCAAAGTAAAAAGTCGTCAGAAAAATAAGTAGTGGAGTAAAGTACTGACACCAGAAAAATGTACAGTAACGAAGTATTTGTACTCCACTACTTCCCACCTCTGATGATAATGGTCTATCCGTGTAACATATGTCTCGTCTGAGTAAAGCCAGTTGTATCTGACAGGAGGCAGAGTGTTGAAATCTTTCCGGCTCCTCAGGACTCTCTCTGTACTTCAGTCAGCATCAAAGGCTAGCCTCCCCCTCCCAGGGGACGCACATGGGCTGATCCGTTAACTTGTTTCTGCATTAATGAGATCAGGACTATAACATTGAGGTGGCTCGCTGAGCGCTATAACGTGAATGTCAAAAGCTTGCAGAACCCTGTTGCAAATAGTGCACTCGTGAGATCAAAAACCCGTCGTTATCATGTGAAGTATAAAAGTATGTAACCCTTAAATTGGTAATCACATTTAGATATTTTGGAAAATTAAATCGATTGCTATTTTCTACATTACACGTATATTAGATATTTATACACCCATGTTACACCATTATTACACCCTTATTTTACCCATGGCAAGCCCATATTAGAATATTATTAGTCCCCTATTACACCTATATTGCATTCTTATTACACCAATATTACACTGTTTTAACACCCATATAACAATTGTAATATACCCATATTATACCTATATCGCACTGTTATTACACCCATATTACAATGCTACTAGACCCCTATTACACCAATAGTACACACATTAAACTGTTGTTACAGCCATATTCCACATTAAAGCACGTTTTCCCGGGTCGCCGAGGGTGCTGGCGTTGTTTGTTCGCCGCCCCTCCGCCCAAATATAGTTATTTAGTCCAGATCAGAACCTCTCCTGTCTGGCTCTCTACTTTTTAAACGTCAGTCATTAGCAAATAATAGCAGCATCTCTATCTCAAATCGACACAGATAAATGTGTTGTCATCTCCTACCTGCTGGCTTTTTCCTGCTCACCGGTCCCTAGCCCGCTAGCCCGCTAGCATTATCGGACCTAGCAGGCTCCTCGGCTCCCTGAAGTCTGCTGAGCTAACATTTCTGTCTCCACCCCAACTCCACCCTAACTCCGCGACTCGTGTGGGTCTTCCCATCCCGCTGCGATAAGCCGGCTTCCCCGCTGACATCGTCTCTCCCTGCCGCCTACAGCCGGCGGCTATCAAGCTAGCTATCAAGCTAGCTAACCAGCTAGTAGGCTAGTCACCCGGCTCCCACTCTGCACCAGGCTGTCAGCACCTCCTACGATTCTCCTCTGGAAACCACTGGAATTATTCTCCTGATATGCTGTGGATTATAATTCTCATTTTATCTGGACTCACACCGCTCCTTCTTCCACGGTCATCCGGCTCCTGGTCTCTGCTGCCCGGGTCCCCAGCATTAGCTAGCTCCGTGCTAGCGCCACTTCACCGGATCATGCCGCCGCTCTACTCCCTGTCAGATCTCCGCTCCTTCAATAACCGCCTGCGTCCGGACTGCATGGACATCCTCGCGGATTATGAAATACTCCGCAAACGCCGTCCTTCACACAGAGGCTCTGGCCGTAAGTTTTTATTTCATTCCACGTCTCCACACTCCATCCCGTCCATTCGGTCCTGTCACACGCCCATACTACGCCATCACAACAAACAACACGTGAATCTGACCAATCTCCTTCCACTCCCCCGGTCCACACAACCCCCCCCAATGCAACGCCACCTCAGAGCAGCCCTGCTCAACACACGCTCCATCCACAATAAAAGCCACATTCTGAATGAATTCATTAAAGACAATAACCTGGACTTTCTGTATCTGACCGAAACATGGCAAAAACCCCTGGACTATTTTTCTTTAAATCAAATCACCCCAGCAGGATTCACATACATTGACAAACCTCGCCCACAAGGGCGGGGTGGTGGTATAGCTGCTATTATCAGAAAGGAAATAAAAGCTACCATAATCCCCATCCCTGATGTTTCTTCATTTGAACACCTGATCTTTAAACTCTCTGGTCCCACTCCCCTGGTCACAGCCATCATCTACCGTCCCCCGAAGCCAAACCCCTCCTTTCTCTCCGATCTCTCTGACATTCTCACTCAGCTTTCTGCTATATCCCCATCTGTTCTCCTCTTAGGTGATTTTAACATTCATGTTGACGACCCAACCTGCAAATATGCCTCTGAATTTAAGGAAACCCTTCACTGCTGCAACTTCTCTCAACACATCAACTTCCCAACACACAGCCGTGGTCACATCCTGGACTTGGTCTGCTCCACTGGTCTCACCATCCACCATCTGTCCAGCCTCAATCTTCACATCTCTGATCACCTGGCCATCATCATGGACATCAACATCCCCATCCCCGCCCAAAAGCAAAAACGCACAATAACCTACAGAAATCTCAAATCCATCTCACCTTCAGCAATCACTGCCTCCATTACCTGCAAGATGTCTGTCTCCCCCTCCCCACTTTCGGAAAACCCATCTGAACTTGTGGACTATTATAACAGCACCCTCTCCTTCTGTCTCAATGAACTGGCCCCCACAAAAACAAAACATGTCTCTTTCATACACTCCGCCCCCTGGTATACCCCCGAACTCCGCCAAATGAAATCAAGGAAACGTCAACTTGAACGCCAACACAAGAAAACCACACTAACAGTCCATCTTCAAATCTACAAAGACTATCTCCGGCAGTACAGTAACGCACTCAAAGCAGCCCGGTCTAATTACTACTCACAACTCATTCAGTCTGGCTCCAGCAACCCCAAGCGTCTGTTCTCCACCATCAGCAAACTTCTCAAACCCTGTGACAACGCCACCTCATCCTTCACCACCGAACAGTGCAACTCCTTCCTCTCGTTTTTCCAAACCAAAATCAGCAACATTTACAGCAATCTGACACCCTCATCAGCACCCCCCACCTTCCCTCCTGGCTCCCCCCCCTTCACCTCACACCCCCTGTCCCACTTCTCCCCTGTGACCCCCATGCAACTGTCCGACCTCATGACTGGAATTAACTCCACCTGCACACTTGACCCAATGCCCTCCAAATTTGTTAAAGAGAGCCTCCCTGCCATCTCCCAACTCATCGCCACCATCATTAACTCCTCCCTCAGATCTGGATCAGTTCCCCCCTCTCTCAAACTGGCTGCTGTCACACCCATTCTCAAAAGACCTGGACTCACACCTGACATCATGTCCAACTTCCGGCCCATCTCAAATCTCCCCTTTCTGTCCAAAATACTTGAACGTGTCGTTGCCTCACAACTTAAAGCCCACCTCAGCTCCAATGATCTCTTTGAGCCATTTCAATCCGGTTTCCGATCAAAACACAGCACCGAAACAGCTCTTCTCAAAATCACAAACGACCTCCTCCTCTCCTCTGACTCTGGCAACCTTAACATCCTCATCCTCCTCGACCTCACCGCAGCATTCGACACCATCAACCACGCCATCCTGCTGTCCCTCCTCGAATCATCACTGAACATCACCGACACTGCACTCTCCTGGCTGAAATCCTACCTCACCGACAGACATCAGTTTATCAACATCAACAACTGCACCTCCTCCACTGCTCCTCTGTCCCAAGGTGTCCCCCAGGGTTCGGTGCTTGGCCCCCTCCTCTTCATCCTCTATATGCTCCCCCTTGGCAAAATAATTCGTCGCCACAACCTTCAATTTCACTGCTACGCCGATGACATCCAACTTTATATCTCAACAAAAACCATCACCCCCACAACACACTCCACTCTCACCAACTGTCTCTCAGAAATAAAAGCATGGATGCAAACAAACTATCTCCAACTGAACAGTGCCAAATCAGACATCATCATCATTGGCCCCCCATCCCGTATCAAAGACATCCAGAATTTCAACTTCACCATTGACAGCCACACTCTATCTCCCCCCCCTCACATCCGCAACCTCGGAGTCATCTTCGACAGTCAGCTCAAATTCAACCAACACATAAATCACATCACCAGGACCGCCTTTTTCCACCTCAAAAACATTGCCCGTCTCCGCCCATCACTCTCCTCCTCTGCTGCTGAAACCCTGATTCATGCATTCATCACTTCACGACTCGACTACTGCAATAGCATCCTCTACGGCATACCATCCAACCTAATCAATAAACTCCAACATATCCAGAACTCTGCTGCCCGCCTCCTCACCCACACCCGCTCCCGAGACCACATCACTCCCGTCCTCCAGAACCTCCACTGGCTCCCCGTCCGTCAAAGAATCAACTTCAAAGTCCTCCTCATTACCCACAAAGCCCTCAACAATCAGGCCCCCCCCCTACCTCACAGACTTGCTGCACCACCACGCCCCTTCCCGCTGCCTCCGCTCATCAGATGCCAACCTCCTATCCATCCCCACCCGCACCAATCACCGGACCTGGGGGGACAGAGCCTTCTCCGTCGCTGCCCCCTCCCTCTGGAACTCACTCCCCCAACCCATCAGAGACTGCACTGACCTCACCACCTTCAAAAAACTTACAAAAACTCACCTCTTCAATCTGGCTTTTAATGTGTGATTGTTTACTATATATTTATTTGTTGTTCCTTCCTTTTCCCTTCACTATATCTGTAAAGCGTCTTTGAGCACCTGTAAAAGCGCTAACAAATGAAATCTATTATTATTATTATTATTATTATTATTATTATTATTAAAGCACCCATGCACTGTTATGACACCCATGTTACACCCTTATTACATCCATTATTAACGCCTTTGTGACCTCGAGACTGGACTACTGCAACGCTCTGTATATGGGTATGGACCAGGCATCAATTAAACGCCTGCAGCTAGTCCAGAACGCAGCTGCACGTTTGCTGACTGGCCATAAAAAGCGTGACCACATCACCCCAATTCTGGCCTCACTGCACTGGCTTCCAGTTCGGTACAGAATTGATTTTAAAATCCTTTTATTTGTTTTTAAAGCACTAAATGGGCTGGCTCCGGCCTATATAGCTGAACTCCTCCAGCGCTACACCCCAGCCAGAGCTTTAAGGTCTGCTGACCATCTGCTGCTGGTAGTGCCCAAGACCAGGCTCAAAACCCGAGGGCACCGAGCCTTCGCAGCAGCTGGCCCCAGGCTCTGGAACACTCTGCCCCTCCACGTGAGGTCGGCCCAGACCCTAGGGGTTTTTAAATCCACACTTAAGACTCACTTCTTCTCTCAGGCCTTCTAGTCAGAGCGGAGCACGACTCCTGATTATTCCCTGTGTTTGTTTTATATCTGTTGTAAATTATTGTCTTTTATTGTGATTATATGTGTTTTTAATGCATGTACAGCACTTTGGCTCGACCAAAAATCGCTTTTAAATGTGCTTTATAAATAAAACTTGATTTGATTTGATTTGATCCATAATACACTGCCATTACATAATACACCAACATTAAACCCATATTATACTATAATTCAAATGACTAGTATATCCGCAGGATACAGAAACCATTCGAGGGTTAATGCAAGTTGAATATAGAGGCTGTTGACGATGCACACACTGATTTTGCACTCAGCTAACTTCTTCTTCTCTGCCTTTATTTTTCTTTCACACTTCATTCATCTCTATCCATCGCTACGCCGTCTCATTTATACCAGTGGAATTACTGCCAGGGCACGGTTATAATTGAATTTCCAGATTTGCGCACTCCCGCTCCCCTCTTTAACCGCCACACAGCAACCCCCCCCCCATTTCCTCTGGCCTCCACTCTCAATCTCTCTCTTCTTAAGAGCAGTATTAGTGCACTGTCTAACACACTCACTCAAAGTGCCAGAGGTCTGCGAGAAGTTTCATTAGCCTTTGAGAAAAATAAAAAACAGAAGCACGGATATATGGTCGTTAAACAAAGAAAGGAATATCACCAGTGGGAGTGTGTTGAACGGTTAGGAAGCTTTAAATAAAGTGGCTCAAAACACTACTCTTCAATGTATTGGCTAGCGTTCCAACACATTGTTAGGCTAAGGGGCGGGACATCTCTAAGAGGTTAACCAATCACAACAGAGCTGGCCAGCTAACACCAATCAGAGCAGACTGGGCTCTGGTTTCAGACAGAGGGTGAAAAGAGGTGCTGCAGCACAGGCAGTATGAGAACAATAAAGAGCTTTTTGATTATTAAAGCATGGAGACATGTCCCAGTAGACACTGGACATTTATTAATCCCCGTGGGGAAATTGTTTCTCTGCATTTGACCCATCCTAGAGTTAGGAGCAGTGGGCTGCCATTTTGAACAGCGCCCGGGGAGCAGTGTAGGGAACGGTGCATTGCTCAGGGACACCTCGGTAGCACTTGGTCTTGCCGGGACTTGAACTGGTGACCTTCCAGTTGCCAAGCCAAGTCCCTATCGACTTCGCCACCACCGCCCATATGAACCTAAAAATTAGCAAGATATGTCCTATTTAATAAACCACTGCATAGGTGTTTCTGCTTCGTGAGGAAGTAAGGACGAGGCATTCTCGATAAAAAGGCAGAAGAAATATCACCAGTGGGAGTGTGTTGAACGATTAGAAAGCTGAAAATAAAGTGCTGCAAAACACCTCTCTTCATTTACAGCAACAATAATTAGGGTCTGGCCACATTAACACCTCTGTTGGCACCAAGGTGATCGATTAGTGCGTATTAAAATATCCCAGAGGGGGGAGCGAGGCCAGAGACTCAAACAGGAAGCCAAGCTGGAGAGAGGCTTTGAATGTATACTGTACACACAGACACTACAGCAGGATGAATGGAGGAGGGGGAGGGAGGAGGGGGGGATAGAGAGATAATGCCTTAGAGGAGGGGAAGAGATAAGAGAAACACAGATAAATGAAGAATTTAAGCAACAAAAGATAGAGATGTAGATGTTGGTTGTATTATTATTATTTTTTACACTCTTGCTGTTCGTACTACATATGTTACGATCCCCCTGAAAACGAGGTGGTTCATTCAATAAACACATTTCAGTACAAATTGGGCAGACAATAGGATGAATGGAGAGACAGAGGGCAGACGGCTGTATGGGAGCGAGTGAGCAGTGAAGGGGCAGGAAGCCAGGTGTGTGTGTGTGTGTGTGTGTGTGTGTGTGTGTGTGTGTGTGTGTGTGTGTGTGTGTGTGTGTGTGTGTGTGTGTGTGTGTGTGTGTGTGTGTGTGTGTGTGTGTGTGTGTGTGTGTGTGTGTGTTAGCCATTTAGGCAGGAGTTTTATTATGTTGTTACCTGACAGCCACAATATAGCACAGGTGTTTTTTTTTACCAAGCCATCGTAGAAAGAGCAAGAAGAGATGCATACAGTACAACACCAGGGTGTAAATAGCTACAGTGCTGCCTTACCACAGGGGAATTACAATTTGACACAGCAGCATAAGGGAATGAAGTATATATAGCAAATAGCATCGTTAGGTACAGACACCTGGGTGTAAATAGCATCGTTAGCTACAGACACCCGGGTGTAAATAGCATTGTTAGCTACAGACACCCGGGTGTAAATAGCATTATTAGCTACAGACACCCGGGTGTAAATAGCATCATTAGCTACAGACACCCGGGTGTAAATAGCATTGTTAGCTACAGACACCCGGGTGTAAATAGCATCATTAGCTACAGACACCCGGGTGTAAATAGCATCGTTAGCTACAGACACCTGGGTGTAAATAGCATCGTTAGCTACAGACACCCGGGTGTAAATAGCATCGTTAGCTACAGACACCCGGGTGTAAATAGCATTGTTAGCTACAGACACCCGGGTGTAAATAGCATTATTAGCTACAGACACCCGGGTGTAAATAGCATCGTTAGCTACAGACACCCGGGTGTAAATAGCATTGTTAGCTACAGAACACCCGGGTGTAAATAGCATTATTAGCTACAGACACCCGGGTGTAAATAGCATCGTTAGCTACAGACACCCGGGTGTAAATAGCATTGTTAGCTACAGACACCCGGGTGTAAATAGCATTATTAGCTACAGACACCCGGGTGTAAATAGCATCGTTAGCTACAGACACCCGGGTGTAAATAGCATTGTTAGCTACAGACACCCGGGTGTAAATAGCATTATTAGCTACAGACACCCGGGTGTAAATAGCATCGTTAGCTACAGACACCCGGGTGTAAATAGCATCGTTAGCTACAGACACCCGGGTGTAAATAGCATCGTTAGTTACAGACACCCGGGTGTAAATAGCATTGTTAGCTACAGACACCCGGGTGTAAATAGCATTGTTACCTACAGACACCCGGGTGTAAATAGCCAGGGTTGCCAACTCTCACGCATCTGGCGTGTGACACACGCTTTCACTCTCAATCTCACGCTCTCACGCTGCCCAAACTATTCTCACGCCAAAAACAAGAATACCGAAGACTAGAAACGGTTTTGAAAACTTTTATCGTCTTCTCAATAGAACATCTTTGATAATGTCTTCTGGCCAATCAGAATCAAGATAACGGCGTGGTGTTGTTGCAGGAAGTCCCGACGGAGAATACTTATGCGGTAGTACATCGATACAACATTACTTATTATTATAGAAATCAACACGTAATGAAATAAGACCCCACGGTTTGATGATTGATAGGTGTGTGGGCCAGACCCGGCGGCAGACATACATCTCTGGGCGGGCATTTGATTTACCAGGGCGGGCCCACCACGACACTTACATTTCCCGGAAATCTGAATTGTCAAGGGGGGGGGGGGGGGGCTGTTAGATGCTTGCAATTTGTCAACGTGGGGGAGGGGAGGGAGGCGCTCGCGAATTGTTGAAAGAGAGGGGTTTTAGGTTGCCATAAGGCTGTTGACGGTCTTATGTATCCATTGGTTGGTTTTGTGGCACATTTGTAATGCTGTGCCAACTTGGGCAAGCACGCAGGCAAACTTGAGCGCACACAGGGGGGAGAGGTGGAGTGAGGTTGCGCGATGGAGAGAAAGGGAGAGAGAGAGAGATTGAGCGAGGCAGAGAGCCTGTGCAGCGGTCTGCTTGCGCACAGAGCAGGGGTTTGTGAGAGAGCCGGCTTGAGAGTACATTTCTCTTCAAAATATAATTGATTGTCAGCTGACTTGCTTGCTCGTTGGTAGCGTAGGCCTAACTGGTTTCTTCTAATGTGCTGCATCTGGCGCTGAGTTGCCATATTCCTTTCGTGAACCACTAGCAAGAGTAAACTAACTGACAGGCTGCTGTGCCGCATCTCACTCAAAAACCCACACGACTCAACCCAGCGCAGCCTTTCATTCAGGATTTCCTAGCAAAATAAAAAAATTATATTAAACTAATACAAAAATAAATATTAGGACAAAGCCCAACAAATAACAACAATAAACATAATAATAAAACAATAAAAATGTGGTATTCAGCCCTGATTAAAACAGCGGGCCCAAATCCTGGATGGGCGGGCCCGGCCCCACGGGGCCCGCCCATGACGCCGGGTCTGGTGTGGGCTGTCTTTCATTTTGACACACAGAACAATGGGGGCTATCCACTCTTATCCACAATGTAAAGTCATTCACAGCCTCTTCTCTCTGTGAGGAGCAGCAGGTTCAGCTTTCAGAACAAAGTAACAAAAAACTAAAATGGCATTCATTTTTTAAATATGTCGTGGAGTAATAGATGTATTTATTTTTCAAGAGAGTACCAGAATGTGTATTTTATGTTAGTATTTCAAAAAAATCTCCTGGGGGAGAATCCCCCCAGACCCCCCTGCAGGGGTTGGGTTTTCAGCAGGTCAACTCTTTCTCCTGTGGGGAAATTGCAGGATTGGCTCCAGGTCGCCCCTTTTATTTACTACAAGACAAATGTGCCTTTATATTTCATACAGTTCAATTTGGATTGAGACAGGGAAATAATCTAAACCTCACGAGTGGCGTTTCACTGTCAAGGGTAGCGTGTGTAATTACATTGCAAATGCTGACTTGAGCCCCACCACTGTATGGGTTAGCACTACCATAGATTACCCAACAAAAATACTCCGGAGCCGCAACTGCCGATCTGTATTGCGCATGCGCAGATCTAAAATCCAGTAGAAATTATAAAAAAGTAAAAGTCTGCTGCTTATTGTTCTACTAGGCCAAAATAGAGTCAAAGAGTGTATGAGAGTGAGAGTGTGTTAATTAATATATTTGGCAGTTTGTTGTAAGTCTGTAGATTTGTTTGTGTGTGTGTTTGATGTAGCCTATAGGCCTCTCACGATAATTAATTTTGTTGGATACATTTTCCCGGAAATTATTACGATAAACGATAATATTGTCGGCACCGTTGTATGACCATTTTAGACTGACATCATGATAATATATAATAATAATTCAAGTACATCCTTTCAAACTGCTAGTCACATCCTCATGTCAATGTAAATGTATCGAGTTCATTTTTATTTATCGTACGATAAGTCAATTAATTGCTTATCGCGACAGGCACACAATAAAACAGTGGAAACAAACATGTGTTTGACTTTCAATAGTGAATGAAACTTTGTGCCCTTTATAGTCTGTGTCCAATATTGTGTACTTGTATATATTGTATATATATCCTATATATATATATATATGCTAAGGTCCCGCTGCTGACACGATAGCAGGCATTCATTTTGTGCGCATAATGTGTAATTAAACCCATGATATCAAAATCTCACTCCAGCCAGGTACCCAAAGTTGGCAACCCTGAAATAGCATCGTTAGCTACGGACACCTGGGTGTAAATAGCATCGTTAGCTACGGACACCTGGGTGTAAATAGCATCGTTAGCTACGGACACCTGGGTGTAAATAGCATTGTTACCTACAGACACCCGGGTGTAAATAGCATCGTTAGCTACGGACACCCGGGTGTAAATAGCATTATTAGCTACGGACACCCGGGTGCAAATAGCATCTGCCTTATTTTATTCTCTTTGCTTTTTAATGACACTATTACTTAATGCTCTTAATGTTTTTCATTTTTCTAAAGCACTTTGAAATTGTGTTGAAAGGTGCTTTATAAATAAACTTTCCTTTCCTGTGTGCTACGTTTGGGCTTAGTAGGGCTCTCTGTTACATATGCATGTGTTTCTTGTGTGTGTGTGAGTGTGTATTACATGGTTGACGGGCCTTGGTCTTCCAGAGCCTCCCAATGAGTGCACACACACTCTACCCGGAGCAGTTATTTGACTCGGAGGGGAGAGAGAGAGTCAATAACCCAGGTATTTCAATTACACACACAGGGGCACATCAGTGACTGCGAAAGAAATAGACCCACTTCCAATCTTGCTCGGGAATATGCACACACACACACATTTGAATGGCTTTAAACACAGACACCGACGTCCTATCACACACACACATTTGTATGCAAGTACACACACACACACACACCCCCCCCCACACACACACACACACACACACACACACACACACACACACACACACACACACACACACACACACAACAAGCTGCATTCAATAGCCACTCTCAAATAGGAGGGTGCACTTAAACACACACAATACAAAATGACAAATCACGACTGCAATCAGAGTAATACCGGGGTGTTTTTTTGGAGACACACACACACACACACACACGTAACAGCACGACAAAGCAGCACAACTCACTTTGCTAAGTGTGTTTTATACTGATCACCTGAAGCACCATGGGAACAATACACAAGTGCGTACACACGTGTGCTTTGATATTCTCTGTACAGCTATATACAGTATAAAGGTCTATATTATAACCCACTGTGCTTTTGTTAAGGCTGCATAAACCATTTTCCTCTGACAGCTGACACAGAGCTAAACATTTTTAAAAGCCTTTTTATTCACAATAAGTGAAAAAAACACAGCTTTTGTGCCGTTTTTTATTTATATAACTGCTCTAATGAAGGGGGATTACACCCTGCATGCTGTGTGATTAGCTATACTGAAATAACAAACTGAACTATAGCTATAATAATTTAAAAAACAGCAAATACTTGGATCATGTAGGCCTATCCTATTTTAATATTTAGTAGTAGTAGTTTGGTCTATTATATTGTATTCTAATTTATTCTGTATATTTTACATTGTGCATTTAATAGTTAATTTACTAATTAAATGCCTAGGCGGTATTCAAATGGCTTTTATAGCCTTAAAATAGTCACTGTTAGTTATGTTATAGACCTATATATAAGCAGATATAAGTGTGAATGTGAGTACAAACGTGAATTGTGTAATGTACAGAGGCCAACAGGTGCAAACGCACAAATTAAAGAATATCTTAACCGGCTTGACGACACATGAACAGCATTTAGAAAACATACACCAGCTTTTATTTATGCACAGTTTTTCCTAATGGCAGTTTTTTTGGCACCTGTTGGCCACCGTAGGAGCAACAGTTAATGCATTGTATGCTGCTTTAACTAAACAACTTGGGATCAATAAAGTAAATCTAATATAATCCAGGTGATATACTGTAGGAACATGTGGCATACATCCCTAAATACGGCCAATAAGAAAGTTCCCTTAGCAAACATATTGATTTGAAGGCATTTTGTAATAACCCACTATAGAGCATATAGGTGTTTTTGCTTTGTGAGGAGGAATAAGTAGGGATGAGATGAGGACAGACAGAAGCAGTGGAAGAGAGACAAAGAGTGAGATAGAAAGGTAGATCAAACCACAGAGAGATGGAGATGCTGGTGTCTGTTGCTGGGAGGTTTTTGGCAATGCATATTTCTATCCTGCCTATAAAGGATCCTTTGAACTCGAGCGGGTGTGGAGGCTGATGGGGGGGGGAGGTTGTGCGAGGGTGGGGGGAGGAGAGGTTGCTATTGACTGCTGCTGCTGCACTGCCTGATGGAAATAAGAGAAGCCAGAGAAATGGAGGACGAGGGATGAAAAAATGAGCGATGGAGTGGGAGGAAAAGGCAGCAGGAAGGAGAACAGCTGGCCTTCACTGGAATGTAGTGAATTTAAAAAGACAGTGGGCAGTAGATATAAACTCAGCCACAGGCACTCACACACACACAGAAACACACACACACACACACACACACACACACAGAGAAATGCACTCAGACACACACAGAAACACTCACACACACACACACACACACACACAGACAGAAACGCACTCTCACACACACACACACACACACACACACACACACACATAAACATACACTCTCTCTCTCTCACACACACACACACAACGCACACACACACACACACACACACAGAAAAACACACTCACACACACACAGAAACAAACACTCTCACACACAGAGAAACATACTCACACACAGAAACACACACTCGCACACATACTGAAACACACACTCTCACACACACACTGAAACACACTCTCACACACACATACACACACACACACACTGAAACACTCTCTCACACACACACACACACACAGAAACACACACTCGCACACACACTGAAACACACTCTCACACACACACTGCAAAATCGAGTCCCTTTCATAAAGCCGGCATCACACGTGCACTGATATTACATATTGATGACAAACCCTTCCTCCCGTCTTTTCTCTTGCGTCCCTCGCTCGCTTCACACACACACACACACACACACACACACACACACACACACACACACACACACACACACACACACCCCTACCTCAATTAAACCTCCCCTAACAACTCGTCCGTATCTCCTTCCCCCCCCCCCCGCCTCTCCTTCTCACTCTTCTCCTGCCTCATCATCATTTCTTATCATGGAAGCCACCTTATCTTTAATCAAACACATACAAGCTTAATTAGCTCGCACATTTGTCAGACCGTCGTCTAATTAACAGTGACCTTATTTTAAGTACTTTTTTGAACCTTAATTAACAACAAAAAAGCACAGGTCTTCATTAAAATATTTTTCCCAGACACATTTTTGATTGTTAAGTGGCTACTGTCAACATGTTTATATGTATTCATGTGAAACCTACTTGCAGCAGGTCAGCCTTGAAAAAGAGATCAATGATCTCAATGGGATTCACCTGCATAAATAAAGGTTTGAAATTAAATGAAACTGTATCTGGCAACAATAATCAAACATTAAACTGGTGTTGAACTGGGAGATGGTGTTCGGTTTCAGGGGAAGTATTGAGATGCTTTACTTGAGTACAAGTACCAATACATTACTGTCAAAATGCTTCATTACAAGTAAAAAGGTTGATGATATTCGCTCTTCTTTTTCTGACTCACCTTTACTCACCACTGGGTCACCAGACCCTCCTTTCACCCACACACTGACCTCCTTTTCCCCTCTCTCTCCAAGTGAGGTTCTTACCCTCATTACCTCTGCCCGCCCTACCACCTGTCCTCTGGACCCTATCCCTTCAAACCTCCTTCAGACTATCGCTCCTGATATTCTACCGTTTCTCACCCATTTCATCAACACTTCTCTAACTTCTGGTCACTTTCCAAACAGTCTCAAGGAGGCAAGAGTAAACCCTCTCCTAAAGAAACCCACTCTCAATCCGTCTGATGTTATAAACTACAGGCCTGTCTCTCTCCTCCCGTTCCTGTCTAAAACACTTGAACGCGCTGTCTTTAAACAACTCTCCTGTTATCTCCATCAGAACAACCTTCTGGATCCGCACCAGTCTGGTTTCAAGGCAGGTCACTCCACAGAAACTGCCCTCCTTGCGGTCACTGAGGAACTGCACACTGCTAAAGCAGCCTCCCTCTCCTCTGTCATCATCCTTTTGGACCTGTCTGCTGCATTCGACACGGTGAACCATCAGATCCTCCTTCGCACTCTCCAAGAACTTGGAGTTTCAGGCTCTGCACTTTCCCTCATCACCTCATACCTCAAAGACCGTACCTACAGGGTAACTTGGAGAGGGTCCAAGTCCGACCCTTGTCAATTAACTACAGGGGTCCCTCAGGGCTCTTTTCTTGGTCCCCTCCTCTTCTCCTTGTACACAAACTCGCTCGGATCTGTCATTAGCCCGCATGGTTTTTCATACCACTGCTACACTGACGACACCCAGGTCGTCGCACGCATCTCTGCTTGTCTAGCTGACATCTCTCAGTGGATGTCTGCTCATCACCTCAAGCTCAACCTTGACAAGACTGAACTGCTTTTCCTTCCGGGAAAAGATTATCCTACTCTTGACCTAACAATCAACATTGGCACCTCTGTTGTTTCCCCGACTCAGACTGCAAGGAATCTGGGTGTGATCCTAGATAACAAACTGTCCTTCACTTCAAACATAGCTGCTACAACCCGCTGCTGCAGATACACGCTTTACAACATCAGGAGGATACGTCCCCAGCTGACCCAGAAAGCCACGCAGGTTCTGGTCCAGGCTCTCATCATCTCACGCCTAGACTACTGCAACTCCCTCCTAGCTGGTCTACCTGCATGTGCCATCCGACCACTGCAGCTCACCCAGAATGCAGCGGCTCGTCTGGTCTTCAACCCTCCTAAATTCTCCCACACCACTCCGCTCCTCCGCTCCCTTCACTGGCTTCCGGTAACTGCTAGAATCCACTTCAAGACAATGGTACTTGCATACCATGCTGCGAATGGATCTGGCCCTTCCTACATCCAGGACATGGTTAAACCGTACACCCCAGCACGTGCACTCCGCTCTGCATCAGCCAAACGGCTCGCTGCACCCTCGCTGCGAAGGGGACCCAAGTTCCCATCAGCAAAAACACGTGGGTTTGCTATCCTGGCTCCAAAATGGTGGAATGAGCTCCCCATTGAAGTCAGGACAGCAGATAGCTTACACACCTTCCGGCGCAGACTGAAAACTCATCTCTTTCGACTCCACTTCGAGCAATAGAACTATTAACAAAGCACTTATATACTAATAAAGGACTGGCTTACCTAAAGCCAGTTGAGTAGCACTTGAAATGTGTTTCCTCTATGAAACCTGATGTACTTATATGATTCTGTTTTCTTCAGGTTTGTATTTTGTTGGTCGAACGCACTTATTGTAAGTCGCTTTGGATAAAAGCGTCAGCTAAATGCGATGTAATGTAATGTAAAAGTCCTGCATTCAAAAGTTACTAAAGTACAAAAGTATTATCAGCAAAATATACTTAAAGTGGACCTATCATGCTATATTTGAAACATATATTGTAGAGCCATACCTATACAAAACATGTCTGTGAAGTTTTTTTTTCAAAATACCAAACAGTTCACCGATTTGTAGCCATGCCTCATACTGCTCATACCCCTCTTTTGCAGCCCTGTTAGAGAAATGCGGATCTTGGGTCCTTAGCTTGAAAAAAAGAAAGAAGAGGAGGCGGAGCTAATGCCTGATCAGAATTCTACCGGAGATAAAGTGAAATTCTGCTGTGATAAAACGCCATCCTGTCCTAAACCACATCAAGGATTATTTCTGAAACAGTATGGAGCTCAAATGCTTTTTCTCTTGCGGGTTTATCACAAGGTGAGTTCCTTTTTTTATTTCCTGCTTTTTAAACACATGTGCTCTCCAGCACAGGTTAGCTCTGAGTGTTAGCGAGGCTTGCTAATGTAAACAAAGACGAGATTACATCCAAAACACGTCAGGCATTGTTTCTGATAGCAATTTTTTGTGGGTCCGCTTCTGATTTGACGTCAGATCGGCAGCAAATCTGTATCCGCTTGTACACCCGTTTTCAAAAGATTTGGGTACAGAGGAAAAGAGAGAGGGTTTTATTTTCTGACGCTGCGTGAGTTCCCCGACGCACCGGGGACATACTTATGTATGTATAAAAGACATCACAAAGTGCATTTTGCATGATAGGTCCCCTTCAAAGTACAAAGTGCCTTTATGTGTTTTTATAATGATATTTATATATGGGACATTTCTAGATGATATTGTAATTTGATTTTTGTGAGAGTTTGTCCACTAGTTTAATTTATAAAGATGTATTTTGTCAAAGCTGTAATATAAATGTCAAGGAGTACAATTACATAATTTCACTTGTAAATGTAATGAGGTAGAAGTATAAAGTATTCAAAATACTTTATTGTCCATTAGATTCACATGTACATGTATGTACGAAAGGAGCCAGTTGAGGTGGTTCGGGCACCTAGTTAGGATGCCACCTGGGCGCCTCCCTAGGGAGGTGTTCCAGGCACGTCCAGCTGGGAAGAGACCAAGGGGTAGACCTAGGACCGGGTGGAGGGATTACATCTCTTCGCTCGAGCGCCTTGGGATCCCCAGTCAGAGCTGGTTGATGTGGCCAGGGAAAGGAACGTTTGGAGCTCTCTGCTGGAACTGCTACCCCCGCGACCCGACCACGGATAAGCGGGAGAAGATGGATGGATGGATGGAAATGTGTTTTTGGTACTGGCAAATAAGATAAAATAACAATCGCCATACACATTACAACATACAATTCATACACACAAAAGGAGCAAAATTGCATCATAAAGTGACTAAAGTGCTTTGTTCTTCCACTGGCTTTGGAGCATTAAAACATCAGTTGTATTAAAAAATGTATTTTTACTATAAATTAAAATTAGGTGATTGTGTTGGTGGCAACAATTTCAAAGAAGTATCATGAAATGGAAATACTCAAATAAAGTAAAGAACCTCAAAGTGGTACTTGAGTAAATGTACTTTCCACCTCTGGCCCTGACTCAATCAGAGAGTGTGTGAATGGAAGTCGATGCCACTTAACACACACACGAAGGTACGGATCGTTTCTCTTTGGCCCATTTCTGCTCTAAGTTTAGCAGCAGACCCACCGAGGGCCTGAAGTCTGAAGCTTTTCCTGCTCTCCTTTATCCCCTGAGAATGGAAATAGTTCTTTCTGCAAGTGTGAGTGTGTGTGTGTGTGTGTGTGTGTGTGTGTGTGTGTGTGGTGTGTGTGTGTGTGTGTGTGTGTGTGTGTGTGTGTGTGTGTGTGTGTGTGTGTGTGTGTGTGTGTGTGTGTGTGTGTGTGTGTGTGTGTGTGTGTGTGTGTGTGTGTGTGTGTGTGTGTGTGTGTGTGTGTGTGTGTGTGTGTGTGTGTGTGAGTTAAGCTAAGGAGACTAAATAGGGTGGCTGGAGGTAGGGGTGAAGCTGCAAAATGTATGAATGTTGTCTGGCTTTTAGATTTGTCCGTGGAAATGTATAGCGGAGGCGAGGAGATGAATAATGAAAAGGGGAAAGTGGCTAAATTGTTTGTTAGGAAATTGAAGATAAGCAGTGACATAGATTGGGTACTCAAACGAAAAACCTGGGGTAGGCTTTGTATTTAAAGTGCTTCGAGCATGGTGTGTGTTTAAGTCTTTCAGGAACAAGGGCTAAACGGTGATGGTGAGGAAGAAATTGATTATTAAAGTGTGTTTCTCTTAACTTGTAAATGTTTGTCTTCTTGTTATTAAAGATTTTATATTTTGGCATTGTTCCTTTATTGTCAGTGCAGAGAGCCATAGGATTGAAGCATGATGTTCATTTTGTAAACGATGGTCCCATTAAAGGTGGGGTAGGTAATTTTGGAGAAACCAGCTAGAATTTGAAAATACATAGCCGGAAAAAATCTGCCACTTCCTCACAGAGCCCCTCCTCCAACACACACGAACGCGCACATGACCAATGAGGGCACGAGATAAGTTTGTGCACAGATGGAAGGCTGACAGGCAGGTATGCCATCCAGTTACTTTAGCCGGGCCGGCTCAGATGATTGGTCTTGCTTTTTACAGCGCCACGGCTTCCACAGATGACATTTTTTCATGTATTTTTTGTCAAAGCACTTCAGATATTCATTGCTATCGGGATGTTAAGAGCATTCCATGGAATATAACAAAAAGTGTATCTCGAGCCGATTTCTCAAACTTACCTACCCCACGTTTAAGAGTAAATAGATCAAAGCAGGATATGCTTTAAGGTACCTTTTGATTGACAAGATGCTACCAAGCCTCTCTTCCAAATGTGGTCACTTCCAAAAGAACAAGATGGCTTTGGCAACCACCAAAAGGCCAAAACTCAAGACTTCAAAAGGATAGTCGACAAACAAAGAGGTGACACTATAATGGCTGCTAGGGGTGCAACAACTAATCGACTTAATCGATTAAAATCGATTACCAAATTAGTTGCCAACTAATTCAGTCGTCGGTTCGTTGGTGACGTCATCACGTGTGTTTTACGCGCCGTTAAGCTCCAACGTTATTGGTCTTTTTATCGGTATACTGGAGACATTTAAAAAATACATGTCATGTATTATTGCTACAAAAACATTATATCGCAGTCTGAGTGTCGCCAACTCGTTTCTAATATGCAAAAAGACAAACAAATGTGTCTATGATGTATTTTCGATCAGACGAGATCTCTCTCCCCGTCTGTGTGCGAGGGGGCGGGGCAGTCCACACACGCAGCTGCTACATGCAGCAACACACGGAGGAGATTGCGGAGAGAACGCGCTCCAAAGCGTGGTTAAATGTTACCCGTCTCGATGTGGAGAATGCTCGTTGCTAAAAGTGCAATAAGAGTTTAGCATGTCAGGGCGGTAACACGAGCAATTTGTCTAAACATTTATCAAAAGTGCTCCACATGCAGACGGAGGAATGCACCGGGTTCCACTGTCTTTCTAGCAGCTCTGTAGCCCCATCCACGAGTAACGTTTCCACGTCAGGTGTTCTGTATGCTAGCAGCAACACACGGAGTTAACTACATTATACAAACATGGGTTAATGATTAGAGGAAACCGAGTTATTTATTTTGTTAAAGTTTCAGCTATTCTGTTTACAGTTCTGTCATCAGATTATTTAATACGATTTGTTAAAACACTGTTGTTTCTTTTCATGTGAAATATTATTTATTTAATTTAAATAAAAAGCTATGTTAGTTTTGTTCAAAATGTGTTTAGTTTATTTAATAATATATGTATTTTTGAATCAAGTATTCATCTTTATTGTCTTCATTGTTAGTTTCCACATGCCTAAAACAACCTCAAGCTAAATCTAAAAGTTGATGGCTGAATGAGAGCGTTTGAGAAATTGTGCAAGGCATACAGTAATAGTCCGAATAGTCGATTAATCGTTTCATTAATCGATAGATTAATCGATTATCAAATTAGTCGTTTGTTGCAGCCCTACTGGCTACGTCCACTTTTTACAGTCTACGGGTGTATGCGTTAGCTACACGGCCACTAGGGCATCCCTACTTCCTACAGAGGTAACCAAGCACTTCATTAGCAAGTAGCCAATCATTTTGTTTTGGGACAACAGGTTGTATTTAACAAAATAAAAAGACCAATTCAAGATAGCACGTAGCACTGTGTTGTACATCCCCATAGTCTCTAGGGTAACGTTTACGATAAAAAGACAGCCTCGGACAACGTTGTCAAATAACTCATGGAGATAACGTTAGCATAAATAGCTAAGTACAGCTAAAAAAATCTATTGCAGTTGACTAGAAATCAATGATCTGTTGTTTTAAACTCTGTTACCGGTATCAATGTAAGCCATGTGAAAAACAAAAAGCTTGAGGAGTAGAGAGAGTAGCCTAACTAATGCTAGCTCCACTTAGCAAACGTTTAAAACTGCTACAAGACTGAAGTGTGGACATCACTGAAGGATCCAGTTGTCAGTAAATCCAGATTATCATTTGACTTGCTGCCACTCCAAACTCTCAAACATCATGAATACTTATTTAGATGATAGATGGAAGCAACAGGTGGAGAACTGGGTTCGATATTTTCTTAATTAAGTGCAGAAATGTCAAATATATCGTGTACCTGTTTGAACCAGCCGTACCAGATCACAAAGATATTAAAAGACTTGAGGAGAATAAATCACAGCCGTACAGATGTAACCGTTGTGACCCCACATTTTCCACAGCTTCCACAAAGAGGTTTTTAAATGTTCCTCTGTAAAGTGGGAGGATAAGTCAAGCGTTCGGGAGTAAAAGAGAGGACCACAGAGTCCCAGGACGGCTGTAAAGTGGTTTTGGGAGTCAGAGAGGTGAGGACGCATCGTTCTTCCTGTTTCTCGCTTCAAGATGAAGGGAGGGAGGGGTGGGGGAGGGGACAGTGAGGTCCAGATGAGGGATGTTATTAATCCATGTATTCCCTCTCCACTCTCCGTTTGCTATCTCTCCTGTCATATTCACTGATTTCAATCTCTTGCTCTGCTCGCCCTCAACTCTCAGCTCTCAATCTCCCCCCTTATTATCCCTGCCTTCAGGGGCGGCGGGTACTGTAGGCTTGGGAAGGCTAAGCCTTCCCAAATATTTTTGTCACTGCATCCTGGTAAAATAAAAATATAATGTATAATGTTTGTGTCTTTGACATTAGCGCTTCTATGCAGCCACTTGTGCCCTGTGCTACGAAGCCAGTTCAACAGACCCTGGATATGTTTGAGTTATCTTAACTAACCCTAACAAACGAGATCTCGCTAAGCGGTCCTACGACGCTGGTTATCAACTCGGTAAATCAAGCCAGGGTTTCTCTCTCCAGCTGAGAGCGCGTTCACGTGAAAGGGGCGGGGTTAGCTACATTCGACCAATCACAAACAGGGACAAGTGTAGCCTAGCGCAGCGTCATACTTCATTAATGAAAAGTAAATTAATATTAGACAAATATGAAATGTAAACATCCATGATTTAAACATATAATCCAGGATACAAGCCACAGAGTTTCACCGGCAAGGAGAATACAGAACAACTGGTTAAAAAATAACTACCGAGTGTTTGAAAGCGTACAACAGTTTTATGATATCACTGCCCCGTCTAGACACGAGTGGATCTGACTTTAATTACATTTGAGTTGAGTGTTTCATCAACTTAATGTGTTGCTTAAAATAATACTTCTGCATACAGTAGGCTATGTGACACTGTAAGTGTTGCACGGCCAGATACAGGGGCAGCATCAGGTAAAAAAAGTTATTTAGCCTTCCCAAACCTGAGCCTCACGCGCCGCCTATGCCTGCCTTCCCTTTTCACTCCCCCTTTCCTTCCTCCTTCTCTCAATACTTCGACAACCTCTTTACATTTCTCATTCTCTTCTTAGCTCCCCTGCAAAGTCTCTTCTTTTTTTTCCCTCTCTCTACCATACCTCCTTCAATGCTCTCTCCTTTTTCTCTAACTTGTTTTACCTCCTTCTTCCCTGCTTTCCTCTCCCTCTTATACCTTCCTTGACCATCTTCTCTCCCTCCTTCACTTCCTCCTTTGCTCACCTTCTATCCTTCCTCCAATGCCCAAATCTTTGCAAATTTTCCCCTATTTCTCGTCTTAGATTCCTTTGTGAAGTCTCTCTTTCCTTTCCTTCTGTTGATCTCATCCTCCTTCCCTCCATCGCTCTTCACCCTCTTCACTTCCTCCTTCTATCCACCCAGTGTCATCCCTTGCCAATTATGTTAGTTTAGTGTTTTTGTCTTTGTCTTGTGATTTTCCCCTTTATTTTTGAATAGTAACCTTCCCTCTCGTTTCAGATACTCTGACCTCCCTTCCTTGTGTGTCTCCCACTCCTGTGATTGTCGACCACGCCCCTGATTGTTTCCACCTGTTCCCCATTACCTGGTGTCTTTATTGTCCTTGTCTCCCTTTGTCCTGTGCCAGTTTGTTTCGTTTCCTGTGACAGTTTACCAGCGTATCATGCCAGGAATAATCCCAAGCAGAGCTTTGAGCCACGTCTTGTCTGAGTATTTGGTTATTCATGCTCCAAGTGGTTTTCCTCATTAAGAGTGGCTTTGTTATGATACTGTTTTTCCTCGTTAAGAGTCATTTAGCTTTGTATACCTCTGTAGTTGAGTCGTGGTTCAAACCTGTTTATTCAGTCGTAACACCCGGTCGATCTGCTCAAACAAACGGCCTTTTAATTCTTTGTTATGATCTTCTGACAAAAACAGCCCAAAACAAGCTTCTCATCCAATTCCACAGTGACGTCAACAACATTGAAATATTGTGAGCGCTCTGACGGCATGTGCTCGGTTCTCATTGGACGGAATTTCTATGTGGCCATAAGAGCAATCCACAGTCACTGTTCATGAGAGCAACAGTTAAACGCCTCAAAATGTAATTGCAAAATTCAGAGGACGGGGGTGAGAGAAGGAAAGATAAAAAGGAAGATGGAGGGGGATACAGAGGGGAGTCTTTGCTCTGAGATTGGAGAGGGTGAGGGAAAGGGAGATAAAGAGGGTGGTCTGTGGGCTGACAGTGACTGAGCGTGAGCTTTTATCGTGTTGCCAGGAAAAGAACACAGCACATATCAACCTTACTCTCACTCTGTTTCCCCCTCCTCCTCTCCCCCTCCTCCGAAGATCAGGTGGATTCCTAGCTCCTAAAGGCTGGAGAAACCTCCTGATATCCTCCACAGTATTTATTTGAACGTATGAAATAGCTGATCACCGCTTTCATTGTATTTTGAGTTGTTGAGCTATCACAAATGATCAGAGATGGGGACGTTACTCTAATATATTACTTTACTTCGTTACTCTCGCGCCTCATCTGAAGCGCAAATGCGGTGCACCTTCAGTGTTACTCGTTACTTGACATCCTCACTCTGGATTCCTCCTTAGCTATTAGCTTCACGTTAGCATGTTGTCTTTGCAGGTGCTTGTTGAGGTTTTGACGTTGTGTTTGCAGCAGTGGATAAAAGCTTCTGGCCTGGACACAGTTTGCACCTCACCGTCACATTCCTGTCCTTTCTTCGGACGAACTCAAAAATAATGGGCAGACCTCCACCCCTCGAAAGTTATCGCTGTTGACTCAGCCATGTTTATGCACTGCATGTAGACGCGCAAGTCGCTCAAATGTTACGTAAATATAAACCTGCGGCGGAAATCCCTCTTGTCTGTCAAAGGGAGAATCTAGAAATGCTGTATGTTAGTAGGCTAACTGTAGTGTCTGATTTTATAAAAGTAACGTGGCAATGTTAGTAACTGTAGTGTTACATTACTCCGTTACCAACTCTGCATATATGATGTTCCCGAGGACATAGGAAGTGAACGGGTAACCCTAGATTATGTTCGTCTATCAGATACTTAACACACACAAATACATTTTCAGTGTCTATTCTTTGAATGTATTCATGTAAACCAGTATTCAAAAGGGTGTTAAATAAAATGTGGTGATGATTAATGTTTTTTGTGTTCATGTAAGAGCAGTAAGGGGGGAGAAATGGGTTAATGTTGACCTCTTGCACCTACGTATCTTAGATAAACTGAAAAAGTGGGGGTGAGGTGAGGTGAGGAAGACTCCTTGATATAGTGGATACACCTCAGATGAAGAAGATATTTGAGAGGATTCAGGTCTCGTGGGGCGAAGTGGAGAGCAACAACCACAGCAGGATGATGGATCAGAGCCTACAACTGACAGAGCAGACCAGGTGCACCATGGGATACGTGATAGATGGAAAGAGGGATGAAGGAAAGGAGGAAGAGTGGGATGAACGGAAGAAGGAAGAGCGTAAAGAAAGAGGAAAGAGAGACTTAGCATGGGAGACTAAGACGAAAACACGTTTTAAGAAAAGGAGAGAAGAAGGGAAGAAAGGAGGTGAGTGAAGGAGATATAAAAGGATGGAGGAAAGGAGGAAGAAGGCAACAGAAGGTGAGGAAAAAGACACCCGAAATATTACCCTGTTAAGACAGTTACAGGAATCTTGATTCAAAACAAGTCAGTTTGAAATATGAAAAAGTTAGATGGAGATAAGGTTGTGAGAAAACGCATATTAGCTAGTTAGCATATAAGCTAGTTAGCTCCAGTTTATTAAATATTCCAGGTGTTTTTTTTTACTTAATCTGACACAGGAATGCCATTTCCAATGCAAGAAAATATTTATTTCCAGTGCCCAATCATTCCTCCATCAGTCTAGCAACAAATACCAAATCACTCGCCGCCTGAAACTACCTACGAAAAAAGAATAACAGTCAGTTTTAAGGATTCAAAAGTTAAAAAGAGTAAAAAGACGGAGAAAAGGTTGATAACGCACATTAGCTAGTTAGCATATTAGCTCGTTAGCATAACGAGCATATTAGCTCGTTAGCATATTATAGGGTGACCATATTTTGATTTCCAAAAAAGAGGACATGCTGCCCCCAGCCTCGAGATACTTAATGATACTCAACGTTTACTCAAAGATGCCTTATTGTTTTAAAGTATGCCTCCTCTGTATGGATATAACATTATTATTTATATTATTTTACTGTATATAACACAATAATATCTCTCTATAACCAAAGACACACCAAACCAAGGTTACTCAACAATCAACATGCTTTATTATGCCTAGAATTATCTCTGACAAATCTCAAATGCACAAGAATAACTTAAACATCAACCTGTAACAAAATAATAGCTCTCTTTTCAAGTCTTACAAAAATAAATAACAAAATATATGAAATAGTAGAAAATAGAAAGACCAGCTTTAACAAATAATCTCTTTGTATCTTGTCAATGTAAACAATAAAACAGTAACCTCACAAAGATACTAATATAATTATTTTAAAAGTGCACTATGCAGTTTTGGCTTTTACATTTGCATAATTGCCATTAGTGAACATAACATAACACATTTTGAGGCACCATGAACCAAATATAAGCCTACTTTAAATGTTTGTAAACACAATTCCAGGCTCTGTCATTGTAAACAACCACAGTGAAACGACAACTTTTCACATATCTCTAGCTTCAAACAGTTTTCTAGGGTCCCAATTTAAAATTAAAAGTTTAAAGTTTCTCTCCCACAGCTACATAGCTTTCTCTCTCTGCATAGCTGCATACTTCAATCTTCTTCATCCTGCTTTTCTTCTTCATCCTCCTTGTCTGCCCATCGATATTTAGCTGTGGAGCTGATCTTTCCCAGCAGTGTTCGGTTGCTCAACAAATAAGCATGAAAGTCTTTGCAACACATGTCTTTCAAATTGTATTGCACAAATAGAATCCCCTTCAGTGACTCAACAGACAGCCGGTTCCTCTCCTTGGTCCACTGGCTCTGCATCAGTGAGAAAACCCTCTCAACATGTGCATTGTGAGAGGAAAGTGCAAAGACAAACTGTGCAATCTTCAGTAGTTCTGAGTAACATGCAATGCTTTTGGCCTTCTCAAAAATATTTGGTCCACTTCTGGTGCACCTGCAGGCCACTGAACTCCTCAGCACCTTTCTGTGAATCTCTTCAGATTGGTGACCTGGTCAAAACACTTGACATCATCAATTACCACCCCCTTCTCTCCTAGGAACTTGATGCAGGCCTCCACATCATTCCACTCTGGTGGCTCACTCAGATCCATCCACGTGAATGTGGAGAACTCTTCCATGGGAGTCATCCACTTCTCCAGATACTCCAGACATGTACTGTACAGGCCTTGCACATCAGCACAGAACTGGTCATATTCCTTACCAAGTCCATCACTACGCTTTTGTGCCATTAGTCCCTTAACTTTAAGGGACATGAAGTTGTTGCTCTTGCGTTCAAGAAGAATGGTGTGGATGCTGTTCATTATATTTTCTTTACCTCCATAATGGAGTTCTTCTCCTTTTCCATGTCTTGAATGTGGAACGCAGACATGAGTGAGTGCATGTGCCAGAGGTAGATCTCACTGAATTCGTTTTCAAAAGACTTCTTGATCACTATGGGTGGTTTTTGCTGAGCCAGAAAGAATGCCTTTAAGGCTGGAAACATCTGTATCATCCTCTCAATGGCTGGGAACAAGGACAGCCACCTTGTGTTGCTGTGAGAAAGCATCCTTCTGTATTCAATGTCAACAAAATCACAGTACTCCTTCAGGCTCTCAGTGCGCACAGTGTAAATGTGGAAGTACTGGTAGATTTTGAACATGATATTCTCAAGGTCAATATCTGTTGTGTCTGCCCCATGATGAACACAATGATTCACTATGTGTGCTGGGCAACCCACACCGATCAGAGTGTTCTTCTGCAGCAACCTCTTCAAATGTGCAAACACATTCTTTCCCCCTTCATCACGTCGGATTCCTCCAAAGTTTGTGTTGCAATTGTCGCCAGTAAATGCAATGCATTTTTCAGACAAATAGTTTTTTGCCAATGTTTCAATGAGATATTGTGCAATGGTTTCTGCTGTCTCATTTGGTGTGTCTTAGGGCTGTCCCGAATACCATTTCTCGGGCTCCGGATATTCGGTAGTAATCAGCAGCGAATATTCGAATATTCGGGGATATAGGCGTAAACAGTAAACGGTATTTAAATAAATGAAGAACGAAAAATAAATGAACGAACTGTATGCCAATAATTGCCTTAGCCCCAGATGTTCCCACATCGCTCCTATTATTTTCACTATTCGGATAAAATTGAAAAACTAATATAAAAAAACAATTCGGTTGCTTGCTTGCAACTATTTTCCAAGGATAGTAAGAGCACGATTTTATCATGTGTAACGTTACTGTTTAAACGGCGGATAACGCAGCTTCATCATGGCAACTTGACAACAGCTAAGCTAAGCTAGGCTACTACTTACAGCATCCGGTGACTTTTCAGAGTTGTTGTGCCACCGGCCAGTTTCTTGTCGCATATTTGGCACACTGCCTTCTTCTTACCGTCGTCCAATTTAAAATGGTCCCACACAGCTGGAGTCTTCGGCATTTTGTGTTCAGGTATGTGAAGCGAGGTGAAGCAAGGAGAAGCGTGCCGTTTGCGTTCGTGACTGTGAGTGAACGCGATGTCAGGAGCACAGGCTGAGATTGTATATATTTCCGCATTTTAACAGTGCAATTCAAAAGTATAAATATAGTATAAGAATATGGAAATTCGCCTTTATTGATAGCATACATTTAGGGGAAAAAAAATGTTTTGGGAAAAAAAATAAAAAAACGAATATCCGAATAATGAAATTGAAACCCGAATAGTTGGCCAACGAACGAATATTCGAATAGTCGAATATTCGGGTACAGCCCTAGTGTGTCTTTAACCTCGATTAATTTTGTTTGCATGCCACCCCTCTTCCAGTCAAAGTACTGGATTATGACTGGGAATATTTTCACTGCTCCGTGGTTCCTCCCGTCTGTAGAAACACCACAGTACTGGATTTCTTTGAGTGCTTCATGTGCGACATCAATCGAGTGGGGCGCTATAACACCATTGACAATGGCTTCGGTTTTAGTGCGCGCACTACTGAATATTTTGTCAGTGTCAGAGTCTGGAAATGCTTTTTTTAGCAAGGCACTTGTGCAATCCATAGATCTGTAGCTGTTGTGATGTTTCACAGTGTGAAATGCAAACGCACCCTCCGCGGGATTTACAGCATCCTCTGTTTTGCCTGGTCTAACAAAGAAGTCTGTTAACTTTGCCGACAAACTCTCACCTTACACAGCTTTCCTATGTTTGTCTGTGTCCATGTGCGCTTTAAGATCGCCTGCACCTTTATTGGACACACACACGTATGTGCAAGCGTTGCACACGGTGCACTCCGCCTCCCATTTGTTCCGACCGGGTCGGTACATTTGGAATTTCTTCTGCAATTCATCTGTAAAAGTACATTTGCGCTTTGGCATTGTGAATGTGAGCTGCGGTCCGCTGTGTCCCCTTCCTCTGTTTGTGTGTCAGCGTAGTTGTCGAGCCGCCCACAAAGCTTCAGACTCAGGGATTACGTCACACACGCAACAGAGTACCGTAGTATTCTGTGCAATGCGCCAGTCAATTTAAGTACATGCAAACGGTCCGCGAAACCCGGACATTTTCATGAATTTATAAACCTCCCCCGGACGACCCGGACAGGGCGTGAAAAGAGGACATGTCCGGGCAAAAGAGGACGTTTGGTCACGCTAGCATATTAGCTCGTTAGCATATTAGCTAGTTAGCATATTAGCTAGTTAGCATATTAGCTCGTTAGCTCCAGCTGATTAGATCCTCCAGGTGTTATTTGAGCTGCAGTCGACTAAAAATCAATAATCTATATTAAAAATCTGTAGAGAAAGTAATGTGCCGCTGGAATGATGAATAAAAGAAAATGAATAGATGGCACATGCTAAAAATAAAATGATTATATTGCCAACACAATCTCCCCATCCCTCTCTTCTGTGAAACACACAGACCACCCCGTCTCCTTTCATTCACGGCGATGAAAATTCAAATTCAAATCTGCTTTATTGGCGTGACAGTGGCGGGGGGTTGTCTCGTGTTAGAAGACGGGCTAAGACAATAAGCCAATCTGTATGCTCCCCCCCCCCCCCCCCCCCCCACTCGCTCCTCTGTTTCCCGCCTGAATAACAAGCCCTTTAAAACCCTCCTCTCCTCCCTGCTTCTCACAGTCACAGTCTCTTAAGATGCTAACGTGGAGAGACGCTAACCTCAGTGTGTCACCATCAGATCTCTTCTTACCTGTGTATGTGTATGTGTGTGTGTGTGTGTGTGTGTGTGTGTGTGTGTGTGTGTGTGTGTGTTTGCAAGTGTGTGGTGTGTGTGTGTGTGGTGTGTGTGTGTGTGTGTGTTTGCAAGTGTGTGTGTGTGTGTGTGTGTGTGTGTGTGTGTGTGCTGTGTGTGTGTGTGGTGTGTGTGTGTGTGTGTGTGTGTGTGTGTGTGTGTGTGTGTGTGTGTGTGTGTGTGTGTGTGTCTTGTCCTCATTAAAAGTAAGTGGAGCCAGTGAAGCTTTAAGAAAAGAGAAAGACAGGAGAGCAGGAGTTGCATGTAGCAGAGATGTGAGAGGTTGTTTAGCTTCAGGGCAGAGGGAGTCAACACTTGCCGCCGGACTTGTGAGGACTTCAGACTGTATCATTCATAATCCTGGGATTTATGCACTTCCTCCAAACCCTTACATCTCTGCCTCTGTGGGGTTTTTTGTCAACGTAAAATCAGTCTTTTCAGGCCTTCTAGAGGCTATTTGTCCTAAAACCTAAAACTAAAAAACTAAAAGCGAATGCCAGGTGGCAAATCGAACGCAGGAAGTCCATTTTTCACACAATCATTTCATTTGTGGGTTTATTTTCTTAGGTTTAATGATCAAAAACTAATATACTAATTTATCACCGGCCTGAAACTGCCCCTTCGAAATAAAAGCATAATTAAATAATTATCAAAAATCATATACAAAAACAGCCAGAATAATTGTTCAACTATTGAATAACAATTGCTCTAAATCAGGGGGGTCAAACTCAAACACACAGTGGGCCAACATTTCAAAATGGGTGCTAGTCGAGGGCCGGACTGGTTCAATGTTTCTTGCAGAACTTATTGAAATGAACTTATTGCACATATTAAACCTGGAACTAACAAAGATTAAATTAATTATTGCCTATAAAAACAACATTAAATAATCAGTTGCATTCATTTCTTATGGCTCTATCTGCAGCTTTTCCAGAGTCATTTCTTATGAGTACATTTCTCCACAGGCCAACAACAGCTTCAACAAAACTATTCCCCTCAAAGAGAAACCAAACATGCCCTGTTGTCGTGAGAGAGAAAGTGCAGAAGGAAGCATCCTTTGAACTCAGTTTGCTGCTCTGTGATGCTAGCTCAGATACTTGGCATCTCATCTTGGGTGCAAGGTCATCAATGTTTGGGCTCAGGCTCTGAGCTGAGGAGACCCTCAGGATGGAGTGAAGTTGTGCGTGCAATATACCGGCGGGCCAGATCTAATAGTAATTAGAAATTATCCTGCGGGCCGAAATTAAATCCACCAAGGGCCTGATTTGGCACCCGGGCCTTGAGTTTGACACATGTGATCTAAATTCAAGTTAAGTCAAGCAGTATATACAATAGTTTCATTGTTATTGATGGAGTAGGCCTAAGCACATGGAGCCACATCTTAAATCTCATTGATATCACTCTTACTTCCCTATGGCTTTATGAGAGCTGTAATAAGTTAGAAGAAACGCAAAATGTTTCTGGCATTACCATGATACAGTAACCCTACAAATATATAATTATTGCAATACTTTCATGAGTGGGCAGTAGACTCAGTCACCATTACTTTAGCTAAAACAATGGACGTAAAAGACATTTCCTGTATTCAAATTAAAATCTTCTAGATGGCTGTTATAAAGTACAGCTTCCCCAAATGTTTACAATACAAGTACTACACCATACATACAAATACATCACAATAGTGGTATAGGACATCATAATGAAAGTAACAACCAATTGGTGGAAACAAATCTTAAAAGCTAAATGAAAGAAGGTGTAAGGATGTGTGTGTAAAAATAGAAACAGCAGCGTGTTGTTGTGCTGGTTTTCCTTCAGGCGGTGACATGAGCTGACACATTCTTCTGCTTCTCTGTCAGTTTTGTTTTCCCAAGTAAATATTGTAAGTGTGTCAGGTTATTTGTATTTGAGTGCGATTTTGTTGTTAAAAAATGAGTAACTTTTGAGAAGGCTTTTGTACATGCTGAGGAAAGTGTTCTGTCTCGACCTCTTGGGTTTTGTTCTAGATAATTGTTGATTTAATTGTGTGCTGAGCAGGCTTGGATTTTCGTCATTTTAGGGGCATTTGGCCTTTGGTGTCACACGTCTTTTCAGGGCGGAAAGGCCACATGCCAGGACACAAAGGCCATTGAGGGAACAATTAGGATTTGGAGCTTTCAAATAAATAACTTCACTTTCTAATGACAAAAAACAAATCACTTTTTTAATATCAATAATCGTATCATCCTATAGGCCTATGCCTCCTTAGGATTACCGTATATAAAATGAAATACTTTACTTTGAATAATTAGTGTTTGATATGTTTTCCATCTACTAATTCTCCCAGAGCAGAAGAAACAGCCTTCAAGGGTCAAACTCTGCACAGACATCATTCAGCAGTGCACACGCTCCAACATCCAACTGTATGAACAAGCAATACTTTGAAATGCAAAAGTGTGTGTGTGTGTGTACGTGCGTGTGTCTCTTTAATCAACTCCTCACAGCTCCTCATATCTGTTCAGAAACTGGACAAAAGTTAAAGAAGTACAAACCACAGACAGTCTCTGTCATGACGAATACAGTCGCTGCTTTAATTCTGTCTTTAGGACGTTGTTGTAGGTTTGGACGGAGCAGCTCCAACGTTAGTTTAGCCTGATCGATCCAATCTCCATTCACAAAACACGCATTTTAAAAGGTTTTGCCTGCCGTCTTGTCTGCACACTTGTCAAAGCATTAAAGCATGTTTTTTACTAACCGTTATCAGTATTTAGTTACTTCGGCATCATTTTAAAACGTGTATTACAATGAAATCACGATAAAATAGGTTAATTTGGTCGTAGTTGGTTTCCACCACAGTATTTACATGGAGATACCCTCTCCAGCGCGTCCCGTTTGAATGACAGGAGTAAACACAGCTGACAGCCGCGGTGAAACTCCAGCGGTTAGAGCAATGCGAGTATTCGCATCGCGTCCGTTGTGAACGCAGCGTAATGCAGTTTAGAAACCTGTTCTGACGCTTTTAAAGCAACTGTTAACAGTGCGAGGGGCCCAAAGGCCATGGTGGCCGTAGGACGTACAATTATTTGTGGGGCATAACGGCCATGGTCGTCATGGCCGCCGTGAAAATCCCACCCTGGTGCTGAGAGAATGTACTATTACTGAGTACCTGGGACTATAATATTTTGCAATCGGACCATTTTCAGTCAATTATGGAACATGTGTTTCCTTTATGCTCTCCTGCCTTTAGCAGATACTGTATGAATACATAACGCACAGTTTGTGTCGACACTGCAGAAGTAGGTTTTGTACAGGGACTTCCTGTTGTGCATACGTACATGCTGTATATGTAAGTGGGCATGTGGGTAACTGTGATGTTCTTGTCCGCAGCCATGTATTCATTGCATTTATTTATTTATATCTCTTCTCTCTATTTTTATCTTCCAAGGTCTTGAGGTGTACGTGAGAGGATGTAACGTTGCTTTATTTACTACATGTAGACACTGTATGTTGTATAAGAGGGATTTTTGTTGTGTGACATATACAGTATCCATATGTTTATCATTATTGTCTTTTGTTTTTTTTGTCTCTCCATCAATTCGGAAATGTACCTTCGTTAGCGAACAAGCTAACGTTATCGTTCTTGGTAGCAAATCATTACAGACTGTTAAATTAACCAAATAAATTCAACGGTGGTTCTCATTCTCAACTCATACACCTCCCCTTAATACACTGCATGTTGTGCACTGTGAATACTTATTATTTATAATACTTGAAATAAGTGGAAGTGACTATCCCTGCTGTTGATGATCGTTCTTAGCTAGCTAACGATAGTTTTAGGTACTAAAACTGTTCAATATACCCAATGAACTTAAAGGTAGGGCAGGTAAGAATGGAGAAACCAGCTCGAGTGCGCTAGATTTTGAAAGTACGCATCCGGAAACAATCTGCCCCTTCCTTCAGACTTCCTTACAGAGCCCCTCCTCCAACACACACGAACGTGCACATGACCAATGAGGGCAAGAGATAAGTTTGTGCCCAGATGGAAGGCTGACAGGCAGGTAGGCCATCCAGTTACTTTAGCCGGGCCGGCTCAGATGATTGGTCGTGCTTTTTACAGCGCCACGGCTTCCACAGATGAAATGTTGTTACGTATTTATTGTCAAAGCATTTCATATATTCATTGCTATCGGGATGTTAAGAGCATTCCATGGAATATAACAAAGTGTTTCTGGAGTGAATTACCTACCATACCTTTAACAGTGGCTTCTTTTTCCACAACAGTTTAGTGGTACTTTTATTAATTTGTGAAACAACCTGCATATATACAATATCATGTATTTGTATAGCGCTGTTTTTCCCGCCATTTCCATTATGTAGCCAAGATGGTGTCGTTGAAGAGTCCAGTGTCCATACTAAACCTTTTGACTATTATGAGTGCACCATAAAGGTACTTATTGTGCATTTTGCCAATACTTTGCATTTGGACACTAATGCACTTAAAATAGCTATTGTTTGTACAGAAAAACGCAAAATAAGATACACCAAAGTCCCTTTTCTGAGTGGTGTTGGGTAAGAGGGTTTCTTTTTTTGCAATTTAGTAAAGGAACAAGAGAGAGGAACATTGTGCAGTGTGAATTTTTCAGCATGTTGATGCTGAGGATTTAAGGTGGATCTTTTAAGGAGAAAACTCAATGTATAATGAATAAACATGATATAACTGTTCTTTCTCCTTCTGACATGTCCCACTTGTGTCCCTACGCTTCCTCCCCTCGTCACACACACACAATGTGGCCCGTCTTCGCTCTCCCTCTGCATGCTGTCGTGACAGGCGTCCTCTGTGGCTGCCAGAGCCTTTTAACCACAACAATAACTAAATGGCACACAAAGGCCCATTAGAGTCATCAAGCCGTTAAACCAGCAACCTTCAGCTCAGCAATTAGGAATATCTCAGTCACCCTGCATGCACATGCACACACACACACACACACACACACACACACACACACACACACACGCACACACACACACACACACACACACACACACACACACCATGTATACATCACTTCAGGGGTATTACATTGACTTACATGCATTTCCTGGAGACTTATCCTAACCTTAACCATAACCAACACATGCCTAACCCTAAACCTAACCAAGTCTTCACCCTAACATTAATGTTTCCCCTCATGGGGACCTCCATGTTGTCCCCATAAGGGAGGCGAGTCCCCACACGTGACTGTGTAAACAGATTTAGGTCCCCACAAGTATAGTAATGCTAGGCCACACACACACACACACACACACGCACGGTCCATCCATTATTCTCGTCCGGTCTCACATCCCCGTGCTCTTTCATCTCAATCTGTTCCACCCGTCCTTGTGCACGCTCGCTCACGTGCACTACACCTCACACCAATCCACTTTCTCTCTCTCTCTCTCTCTCTCTTACTCACTCTCTCTCTCTTCTCTCTGTGGCCACCTTACAACAGCGGCACACAATCAGTGTCACGATCGATTAACAGATTTCACACCGCTGGACACGGCATTTACAAAGAACCAGATGAAGTGAAAAGAAGGAGCGAGGCCGAGATAATGGGGAGAACAGAGGGAGAGGGTTTAGCGTGTGGCACGTCGATAGAGAGTGAATACAGTAGACTACAGCGGGAGATCAGAGAGAGAGGGGATATAGAACATGAACTTGGGGGAGGAAACGTAAAAAAAGAGCCTGTTTTGTGTTGATACACACAGATCCAACAGGAGAAAATCTTTGGCAACAACACACGTGTCATGCCAAAAAACTCACCTTTAAAACTTAGAACCAAAAGAAAAGAGAAATGGGAAGGGACACATTCAGCCTTTTCACTTCTTGTATAATAAGTATAAACTGAAAAACGTACATTTTTTATAAAAAAATATATATATTTTGCTTAAAGGAAACCTATCATGCTATTTTTAGGAAATAGCATGGGTCTCATATATATACAAAATATATAAAAAACATGTCTATGAAGTGTTTTGCTCAAAATACCAAACAGGTCACCCATTCTAGCCATGCCTCATATCCCTCTATTTCACTTCCTGTTTCAAAAGTGCTGATTTGGGGTATAAAGCTTTTTTTTTTTTAAAGAGGAGGGGTCTGAGCTCATGCGGGACCCGGCAGCTACCGTCTAAACTAAATGCTGCCGTGATGAAACGCCATATCATGGATTATCAAGGATCTGAAACAGTCTGGAGCTCAAAGGCTTTCTCTCTTGCCGGTTATACCACAAGGTGAGTTCCTTTTTACTTCCTGCTTCTTCACACACATGCTCTCCAGTGCAGGTTAGCTCTGAGTGTTAGCGATGCTAATGTAAACACCTACCATATTACGTCCAAAACAGTCGGGCATTGTTTCTGATAGCAACTTTCTGATTGGGCCGTGGGTCCACATTTCAGATATTACGTCATATCGGACGCAAATCTGGATCAGCTCCGTTGTTCCCCGTTTTTAGAGATTTGGGTACGGAGGAAAAGAGAAAGGGTTTTATTTTCTGACGCTGCGTGAGACACATGTTCTACATGTTCATGTAGAAAAGACATCAAAAAGTGCATTTTGCATGATAGGTCCCCTTTAAAATATGTCTTTTTTTAGTTAGATGACCTTAAATAAATTGCTTTTAACTAACCTAATACAATGATGTGGAACCTGTTATAAAAATACATTTGATTAACATGTTTTCTTTTTATATAGTGGAGAGGAGACTTGTATCTTAATTTAATAAGACTAAATCACCTCGTTTTTTTAATGTATCACAGATTGACGCTCATTTAGCAGTGTTCGAACCAACCCTAGTCATAGATTTGTTCTATATAAAAACATTTTTATATTCCTTAAAAATGTTACAAAATGTATATATTTTATTAAAAGTAACAAGAATCAGGAATTCAGGAAGGAAGATTTTCATCTTACTGTACAATATTTAATTTTCATTCTGCGCTTGTATATATCATATTCTATTCACGTGTATATAGACTTCTTGCACTATTTTTTAATTGTATTTTTGTATTTTATTATATATGTTGCATCGTGTGAGGAGCTCGAGTCAGAAGATTTTCATTGCCATTTCTACCCTGTAGCTTATGTGCATATGACAATAAAACCTTTGAATCGCTGGGGTGCCCTTAAGTGAATTTTGGCCCCTACCCCTTTAACATCCTCTGCACGGGCCTGTTGTTGTCTCTCTGTTTTCTGTAATTAAGAAACTTGAGAACTGTCAGCAAAACTCCATAAAATAAGTACAAATATTCCGCCTGTTCTGACCCGAGCCTCATGGTCCACTTTGGTTTCAGATCAAGCCGCACAGCCAGGAAACATTTTCATTTAATTCATGAAACAGGTCTGAAATGTGTGAAGGGAAGCAGCCTCTACTAGACGTCTGAAGCTAGCAGGGAACACATAAAGCATTGGGGATGATGGGAATATTAACCACAGGTTCTGGGCATTCAATCAAGCATGTTTTGATGAAGAGGGTTTGATCGTCCTGAATGATGACGGTTTAAAATAATCAATCCTCTCTTACTGATTCACAGCGAATGGAAGCCCCTCTATAAACCCGATTAACCCTTCCGCTGTGATTTCATACACACACCTCTGATGTATGGTTTTTCTTCCTCTATAAGCACTGGTTATGATTTCACACCTTTAGTCAGCCTGCTCTCCCATCCCCCCCCCCCATCCATGTTTCCTCCCCGGCTGACAGTTGGTTGCAACAGCAGCCACAGAACACACACTTCCTCCCTCACACACACTTCCTCCCTCTCGCTGTGCCTCTGTGCACACATGCATCAGTGCACATGTACGGCTTCAGTGCTGTAGCGAAAATGCACGATTGAAAGCGAGTGTGCGTATACACATAAGCTGCACCTGTGTACATTCATATATACACACACACACACACACACACACACACCAGCTGTGGCACTAAAGCCGGCTTTTTGGCAGTCGCATCCTCGCCTCCCTGCACGCTGTGTCACTGAACAGAAGTTGAATCCTGCATCTGGATACTGTGACTCACACTCACTCACACACCTCACTAATACACTCAATATCCTATGAAGAGCTGAGCATTTGCACGAAATGAAAAGGTATTTATTGGACATACAGACGCTGCAGAGAGTGATAAGAGTAACACATTTCAAATGTTTTTCTATAATACGCTGTGTATAATCATATCTGAGTATTATTTGCTCTTCTCACCTTGATAAAGGGACAGTTCAGGTGCTTTGAAGTGAGGTTTTCAGTATTGTTGCTTTAGATTACCTTAAAGAGGCCCTATTATAGTCAAATCCACACAAAAATGATTATACAAATCAAGGTTGCTGCCTTTTATTACATAAAGAAACTATTAATTTTTTACACTGCACTGAACTATTATTCGTTTTTGGTAAAGCCCTTTAGGTCAAGGTTCTTTAATTGTCATAGGAACATATCTACAGAGTAGTTATGTCGATGAAAAGCTTCGGTCACAGGCTTCTCCAACAGTGCAACACAATAATACAGAAAAACAGAAAAATATAGTGCAAATAAATATTAAAAAGTAAATACAAAAAGAAAAATAGTTTTAAAAAAGTAGTGAAATAAGAGTCTTTATGCAAGCTATTGGAATGATATATTAGATAAGATAAATAATTACTAAGTAGCAGATGAATGTTACAACAGTTCAGGTGTTTACCTTGCTTGTGTTGAAATATGCTATATAAATAAACTTGCCTTTGCTTATCAGTAGTCGGTGTATTTCTAATGATAGATGGCGGTCGGCACTATCACAGTTAGCAAGCAAAGCAACATACTGCTTTGAAGGAAGCAGCAAAACATTTTAGCCACCTCAAAAGAAGGGCACACTTAAAAGAATCAATATTGGTGAGCTATTTTTAGAATATGTTTTACTGCTTTAACTTGAAAACAGAGCTCTCCAACAGGGAACGGAAGCTGTTCCATCCATCTGCTCCCCCTTACCTTTTGAAAGTCACACAATAACAAACTATCTATTCGAGGCAGGGGTAGAGCAGCAAATGGTTTAGTTAATGTCTTTAGTTCTCTCTCCAAAAGGTCTGTTCGATGTCAACGTTGGAAATATTCTAAATATAGCGGACACTTAAACGGATATTGATTTATTTCGGTGGCTAAAATGTGTTTTTCTGCTGCTCCTCGTCCACAGCAATAGATTGCCTTTCTTCCGTGCCAGTGCTCCTGTCAAAACCTCCTCTTCTTCAAACCATCTGAACGATCCCGTTAACGCTGCTGTTCTCCATCCTCACCCCCGACTTTCTCCATCCAAATAAGCTGAATTCTTACAAAGAATCAATGTTAAAAAGATGCTAAAATGGTCTGCCAGATAATGATTTGACTGCATGAGTGAGAACACGCATTAGCCACTGGGTTTCTTTACAAACGTTAGAAGGAAAAAAGTAAACCAATACTAGGAAGACAGGGAGATCATTGGTACCTCACCGAAGGCCTAAGGTCACCAACTCAACCTAACAAGATGACCTTCAACACGTGCACTTCGCTCCGCACCAACCAATCAGTGATTTTCCGGTGAGCTGTTGCAAACCAGTTGTTCGTGTTTTCACCACAGTGGTGCCATCACACTTTGGAAACGGACTGAAACCGACATCTAGATACGTCAAAGCGTTACTCGGGAGGTTAACCTGAGCAGTAATAGTTAATAGCGAGTACAGCAATGAGAAAGACATTCTTAAAAGGACTAGCGCCATCTCGTAACATTAACCAGGCCAGAGTGAAGTTAAACAAATGTTTCCCCATACTTTTAATGACCACCTGTTTGCTATTATCGCCCATCACATTATTACATTACATTTAGCTGACGCTTTTATCCAAAGCTACTTACAATGACCGGTTACAGGACATTCTCCCTGGATTAACTAAGTGCCTTACTCAAGGGCACAGTAGTGGTGGTGTTCCTGGCAGGATTTGAACTCACAACCTTCCGATCTTCAGCCCACCTCACTATCCATTAGACCAGCACTACCCATGTTGATGAGCAGCACTCTGCTTCAGCGACATACGTTTTTCTGTTGTTTTTAGTTAGACCAGCTAGCAGGGGTAATTCATAAATGGGCTGCACGGGTTGCACAAGTCAGATCATAGGGAAAAACATGTGCAATATGTGTGACAGTCAGACAGTGATAACTACTTTCCAGTGGGCCGCTATCATCATCATCATCATCATCATCATCATCATCATCATCATCGATATAAAGTCAAATATATAACTTAAGGTCACATGTGGACTACAACCTGCATTAATAGAGAAAGGCTGGTTACATCCACCTGACAAATCCCCCAGCAGGTAATGGTGCTGCAGTGTTGCATTGTGGGGCTTTGCATGATTGTGAGTTTGCGTGATGCCTCTGAGAGTACTTTCAGGGTATGAACTCTGAGAGCAGGCGTAATGCGTTGCACACTTACTGGCTGAGGCTGAGTGGACTCACAGTATTTACTGAGCAGGTAAGCTGGGCTGCAGCCATGGAAAGGAGGCCATATAACCGCAGTAACATACATGTACGTGCACATGTGCTGCATGGAGTGTGTGAAGGACGTAATTGAAGGCAACATGCAAAAGCACTTGCTTGCCGTCCCATTCAATCTAATGTTTTATTAAGCAGTATGCTAATAGTGTAATTTAGAAGGTTTTATTAATGCCTTAATTAGCTAATTATTCCATTTCCAATTATTCCATTTCATAGAGAATGTATGCTCGAACAGATACAGAAGAAATCTCACATTAAAATTCAAGTCATTCTTCTTTGTCAAAAGGGAACTTCAATTATCTTTTCAAATCTCATGAAAGAAATACAGATTTATAAAAGGGTTGGATAGAAAAAGATTCAAACACAAGACTAAAAAAAGGGTCTTTAGGTCACGCTACATTCAGTGCTAATTAGCAGCATTTGTCCGCTTTGAAAGAGGTCTGGAAATATGCACTTTGATACATGAGCTTTCAAAGCAACATGAGACGATTGCAGAACTTCAAAGAGGACAAAACGTCTGTGTCCTAACTGCAGGTGCACCGGCCCAAAAACTGCAAAACAAAAGTATATTTGTGGCGTTTATGAAGCTGGAAGTAACCAGGCGGCACGTGACGGACACACGCAGGGCAGCAGGGCGTGATTCAAGCTGAAGGACATGGGATGCAACTGTAAGACGCTGCTTACACACAGAATCACATGTCGAATTACAATACCAGAAAAACCTATATTGTCCCGATTATTGTGTTTAGTTTGTTGACACAGAAGTCCATGTACTGTAGGGAGGACAGGTTGGATTAGAGATGGCTAACAAACAGACGTTTCATCAAGTTCTCTGCTAAACAGAACGGGAAACTATATATTTCAAAATGGAAATTGGAAACCTTTAAAAGGTTGTGCAAAAATACAACTTTGATCACATTGTGGCCCGTCCAATATAGCCTTTAGAGTACCCTTTGCTCCACATGAAGCCCCCATATGGTAAACATAAAAAGTTCTGCTTCATTCGGTAAAGCAAAATAACATTTGATCAAGTAGGCCAGGGGTGGCCAACCCGCGGCTCTTTGCCTAGTTTCATGCGGCTCTTCAGTTCATATCGAATTGTATATGTGTGAGTTTGGGGGAGAGACACTGACTCCTGACTAGTGTTGCACGGTGTACCGATACTTGAAAGGTACCGCGATACCCTGCCGTTAAAAACGTTACGATTCCTCCGTTTCATTAGTATCAGTACTTTAAGAATGACGGGGGAAAGTACTCCGGTGAGAAAGCGCCGTTTAATAAGAGCCGTGTGTGTTCAGCGCTCTGCTTCCACTCCCTGCACTGCAGCCGTGCCTGCAGTCCCGCCCCTCTCAAGCACGCTCAAGTGCCTCCCCTCTCTCGTGCACGCGCTAGCTGCCAGAGCATGTGAGAAAACGAGAAGCATGGCTGCAAGTGGGAGTGCAACTGCCGCTGCGCCTCGGCTTGTTGACAAAAAAGACTCCAGAAGCTACATTTGGAAGTATTTGAGCTATATCTCTGACAGTGAGGGCAAGCCTACGGACACCACGAGGCCTGTCTGTAAGAAATGTATTAATTTGATTTAATACGAATTCTTGTCATTTATTGTATTTATTGTTCTCATTGTTTAAAAGTTTGTGTTCTGGTTCTGGTGTGAAATAAAGCACAATAACTACATTTAAGACTGTTTCCCTTTTTTTAAGAAAAGTATCGAAAAATAATCGGAATCGCAATTCTTGACTTGATATCGAAACTAAAATGTTGGTATCGTGACAACACTAGCTACTCCTGACAGTTAAACCTGATATTTAGTAGGTCTGTTAAGTATGGAATGCTGATCATTCTGACGTAATTTGGCCGGTCAAAGTTGTTTGGGCTCGGATAAAATCGCTCCGTTACTTTCGTCCCGTGTTACTTTCGTCCCGGCTCTCCCTACGTGTGTATGTGTGGTGTCAGGTGTCAGTATGAGAGGATGACAGCGCGTCTAATTTTGATGTGGCCCAACAGCCAATCACAATAATACCTGTGATGCAGTGAACCAATCACCTTTGAGGGGGGGAAAACCTATCGTTGATTAAACACTATACAGTGTTTCCCCTACCATTGTCTTGGAGGGGCGCTGCGCCCCGCCAACGGAGTTATATATATTTAAAAAATATATATAATTTTTTTTTTTTTAATATATATATAGCACCAAATTGCAAATAATCTATAACTACTGTCACTTTTCACATTGAACATGTGCTCTTTTATTAAATAAACTAAACGCTTTCATTTTAAGTTGTGAGTTTAGTGTTTTTGACCCTAAGAAACACTGATGCATTAATCAATAACAATAATCCACAGCTCCTCTCTCTGCTCCAGAGGATTTAAAAAATATATCCCAATGCCACAAAAATGCATCAGTGACGTGGTTGAAATCTTGTCTCCAGAAAACAAAAAACTGAAACTAGCGGTATTAGTGACTGTGTGTTTGATGTGGCTCTTTGCAGTAACATAGAACAAATGTGGCTCTTAACCTCTGACTGGTTGGCCACCCCTGAAGTAGGCAAATTCACAACAACCTATTTAACAAGCCTCAATGTGACAAGTCAATGGTTACGTGGGACATAAAGAAATAAATGAAACATTGAAATGATCTCTACAACCGAGCTTCCTCTGCACAGAACATTCTCATAATTATAAATAAACGTTGTTGTCATGCAAAATTCACATCTGGCCTTTTCAACATGCCGAAGTATGATGCATGTCATGCTATTCAGTCACATTTCCATCCACCACACTCCTGGCGTCTCGTTAAAATACAAGTTAATCAATTCTTTACAGCTAAATCTAGGTGGACCCAAACTTAATTGATGTTCAAGATCAGCCTTTGCCAAAGGGACAGATTGGCTCCACAGGTCTTGCATGTCTTGCACATGTGAAACAGCAAAAGTGACGAACACAGGGATTATCTAGAAATCAATGGATCATCAAAACCCTCTAACGCTGCCCAACCTGAAGAGGCTGACGTGGAGCACCTCTTCCTGCTCGGCCATAGGAAATGACTTCCTGAGCAGGATTCTCATTAGACTAAAGAGGCAGGTGCTCCATCATCGGCGCTCCGTTTCCATCAGTCCCGCCTCCGCAGAGTAATGGGCTTCAGCGGGGGGCGGGACTTAATGTTTATTTTTATTTGTCAGGCCTGTGCAGTAAATAAAAGTAGGGATCACTCCTTTTCAAATCAGGAGGCAGGGATGGTAGTGGAAAAGTCTTAGGTAGTGGAGGAAGGTTCCTTAGTGAGCCATTTGAGTTCTCTAGATAGTAAGGAAAGGAGATACAATGCTTCCTTCGTTATCTCAAATAGCTTAGGATACACCGGAGCATCCTTTCAAAGGGTCCTAGGGGTTATCCGTTCCCTGTAGTGTGTTATATAGCTTTGTGTGCATGTAAATGGTCTGCAGAGGCTAAAATTCCAAAGTTCCATAACATGGTGACATCATTATGTAACATCAAATTAGCAAGCACTTCAACACATTGTGCTTGATGGGCTAAGGGGCGGGACATCTCTAAGCGGTTGACCAATCACAACAGAGCTGGCCAGCTAACCAATCAGAGCAGGCTGGGCTCTGGTTTCAGACAGAGGGTGAAAAGAGGTGCTGCAGCACAGGCAGTATGAGGAAAATAAAGAGCTTTTTGAACATTAAAGCATGGAGACACTACATACTGATATACACCTGAACATCAGCAGGAGAGGACTCTTTAAAGTAGAGACACTACATACTGATATACACCTGAACATCAGCAGGAGAGGACTCTTTAAAGTAGAGACACTACATACTGATATACACCTGAACATCAGCAGGAGAGGACTCTTTAAAGTAGAGACACTACATACTGATATACACCTGAACATCAGCAGGAGAGGACTCTTTAAAGTAGAGACAATACATACTGATATACACCTGAACATCAGCAGGAGAGGACTCTTTAAAGTAGAGACACTACACACTGATATACACCTGAACATCAGCAGGAGAGGACTCTTTAAAGTAGAGACACTACATACTGATATACACCTGAACATCAGCAGGAGAGGACTCTTTAAAGTAGAGACACTACATACTGATATACACCTGAACATCAGCAGGAGAGGACTCTTTAAAGTAGAGACACTACATACTGATATACACCTGAACATCATCAGGAGAGAACTCTTTAAAGTAGAGACACATACTGATATACACCTGAACATCAGCAGGAGAGGACTCTTTAAAGTAGAGACACTACATACTGATATACACCTGAACATCAGCTGGAGAAGACTCTTTAAGTAGAGACACTACATACTGATATACACCTGAACATCAGCAGGAGAGGACTCTTTAAAGTATAGACACTACATACTGATATACACATCAACATCAGCAGGAGAGAACTCTTTAAAGTAGAGACACTACATACTGATATACACCTGAACATCAGCAGGAGAGGACTCTTTAAAGTAGAGACACTACATACTGATATACACCTGAACATCAGCAGGAGAGGACTCTTTAAAGTAGAGACACTACATACTGATATACACCTGAACATCAGCAGGAGAGGACTCTTTAAAGTAGAGACACTACATACTGATATACACCTGAACATCAGCAGGAGAGGACTCTTTAAAGTAGAGACACTACATACTGATATACACCTGAACATCATCAGGAGAGAACTCTTTAAAGTAGAGACACATACTGATATACACCTGAACATCAGCAGGAGAGGACTCTTTAAAGTAGAGACACTACATACTGATATACACCTGAACATCAGCTGGAGAGGACTCTTTAAAGTAGAGACACTACATACTGATATACACCTGAACATCAGCAGGAGAGGACTCTTTAAAGTATAGACACTACATACTGATATACACATCAACATCAGCAGGAGAGAACTCTTTAAAGTAGAGACACTACATACTGATATACACCTGAACATCAGCAGGAGAGGACTCTTTAAAGTAGAGACACTACATACTGATATACACCTGAACATCAGCAGGAGAGGACTCTTTAAAGTAGAGACACTACATACTGATATACACCTAAACATCAGCAGGAGAGGACTCTTTAAAGTAGAGACACTACATACTGATATACACCTGAACATCAGCAGGAGAGGACTCTTTAAAGTAGAGACACTACATACTGATATACACCTGAACATCAGCAGGAGAGGACTCTTTAAAGTAGAGACACTACATACTGATATACACCTGAACATCAGCAAGAGAGGACTCTTTAAAGTAGAGACACTACATACTGATATACACCTGAACATCAGCAGGAGAGGACTCTTTAAAGTAGAGACACTACATACTGATATACACCTGAACATCAGCAGGAGAGGACTCTTTAAAGTAGAGACACTACATACTGATATACACCTGAACATCAGCAGGAGAGGACTCTTTAAAGTAGAGACACTACATACTGATATACACCTGAACATCATCAGGAGAGAACTCTTTAAAGTAGAGACACATACTGATATACACCTGAACATCAGCAGGAGAGGACTCTTTAAAGTATAGACACTACATACTGATATACACCTGAACATCAGCAGGAGAGGACTCTTTAAAGTATAGACACTACATACTGATATACACCTGAACATCAGCAGGAGAGGACTCTTTAAAGTAGAGACACTACATACTGATATACACCTGAACATCAGCAGGAGAGGACTCTTTAAAGTAGAGACACTACATACTGATATACACCTGAACATCAGCAGGAGAGGACTCTTTAAAGTAGAGACACTACATACTGATATACACCTGAACATCAGCAGGAGAGGACTCTTTAAAGTAGAGACACTACATACTGATATACACCTGAACATCAGCAGGAGAGGACTCTTTAAAGTAGAGACACTACATACTGATATACACCTGAACATCAGCAGGAGAGAACTCTTTAAAGTAGAGACACTACATACTGATATACACCTGAACATCAGCTGGAGAGGACTCTTTAAAGTAGAGACACTACATACTGATATACACCTGAACATCAGCAGGAGAGGACTCTTTAAAGTATAGACACTACATACTGATATACACCTGAACATCAGCAGGAGAGGACTCTTTAAAGTAGAGACACTACATACTGATATACACCTGAACATCAGCAGGAGAGGACTCTTTAAAGTAGAGACACTACATACTGATATACACCTGAACATCAGCAGGAGAGGACTCTTTAAAGTACAGACACTACATACTGATATACACCTGAACATCAGCAGGAGAGGACTCTTTAAAGTAGAGAAACTACATACTGATATACACCTGAACATCAGCAGGAGAGGACTCTTTAAAGTAGAGACACTACATACTGATATACACCTGAACATCAGCAGGAGAGGACTCTTTAAAGTAGAGAAACTACATACTGATATACACCTGAACATCAGCAGGAGAGGACTCTTTAAAGTAGAGACACTACATACTGATATACACCTGAACATCAGCAGGAGAGGACTCTTTAAAGTAGAGAACTACATACTGATATACACCTGAACATCAGCAGGAGAGGACTCTTTAAAGTAGAGACACTACATACTGATATACACCTGAACATCAGCAGGAGAGGACTCTTTAAAGTAGAGACACTACATACTGATATACACCTGAACATCAGCAGGAGAGGACTCTTTAAAGTAGAGACACTACATATCAGTGGGTAACCGTGTATATCACAGCTGGAACTTCTGTAGACACACCTAATTTATTAGATTCTAATTTATTCATTTTATATACATTTTATTTATATAATTAAATCGATGTGTTGTTTGTTTGATCTGAGTGCTCCAGGGTATTCTGTGAACACCTTGAAGGCCCTGACGGTTCGCCACTGCTAAATACTGAAATGAGCCTACATGTTAAATCCACTAAATAAAATGATCAATTCAAGTCGACATGTCATGGTGTTTAATGAGTTGTGTAATGTTCCCTAAGCCAATGGTGATCCAGCAGCAGATCTCTAGGCCAAACAAGTAATTAATATATTGCATTAAGTTGTATTTATTAAACTATTTTCATGCAATCCTACAAGTTTAGATTCATCTCAAGTGGACAGGACCAGCCTTTTTCTTCTACTTTCCTTTTTTATTCAAATGCCAACTTTTAAATGTTTCACGGGATATAAAGCCCGCTTAAAACACACGGGGCAATATATCTCGATGCAAACTTAGTAGTCCGCTTTCCAAAAACGTGTAGCTTTCCCTCAGCAGACGCTATGGGCGTTTCTCAATGTCGAGGAAGGCTGCTCCAGAGCCACTATTTCAAGCATACTACGTCATCGAGTGCCGCCGAAGGACTGTTCCAACGTCCAGCATACTTGGAAATCTACCGAGCCCGGCGTACTTCGTTTGGAGAAATGTCGAGGCTGCACATGTGTAGACTCCGCGGTCTTAAAATCCCCACAATGCTTTGCGCACGGACCAATTTGCCCAAATCTGTAGCGGAAAATGTAAGGCGGGGCCTCTCATATGACGCACACCTGCACACTCGCTCGCCTGTTCCACTTTTCGTTTTCCGAGGCTAGGAAGTATTCTTGTCTCGCTTCTGAAGCAAGTGTGCTACCAAGCAAGCGTACTCGACATTGAGAAACACCCAGAGTCTACAATATCCTCGGGCACATCCTAATGAAGTGTAAGTGCAGTGGGAATCTCTGGGGTTTTATTTTCCTAAATCCTAATGAATTGTCCCTCACAGCTTTCCTTAACTCTTTGACGTTTCTCCTTGAAGAGAGGTAAAGAGAGGTCACAGGACTTCATTTATTGGACTATTCGAAGGACAAAGAGGAAGGAGGAAAGTGAAAAGCAAGAGGGACCAGGAAGTGAAAGCAGGAGAGATAATTACTTCAAACCTTGTTTAAGTTTTCATGACTTTTTTTTTTCTCCTCCGTCACACATTTAGTTCCTGCAGCTTTGTCGCTTCACATCCGTCTCCCTCCCTCCCATCTGCACATGCGTCTCTCGCTTTCTATCAGCCTCTATCCCCTTTGTACGTTGTTATGCCCGACACACACACACACACACACACACTTCCTCTTTTCCCACGCTCAACCTTCTTTCCTCGTGTCCTTGGATGTCCTTTTCCCTCCGTCTCCAACACAGCATATATTTATCTGAACTTTATCCAAACCCAATCTTCCCTTTCAACTCGTGTTATCTTTTTTCTCCTGTTTCTGATTGGTCCCCCCCCCCCCAATGACGATTCATGCATTTAGAATGAATATTTTAAAGAGGAATTTCTAAAGTTACCATCCTCCGAACGGATTATTAAGCACGGCACCCAGCTGGAGTTTAGCGTGTTGATTTTTTAACATTTCGGGCGATTCTTCTCACCCCCGGATGCTCTTCCCCTTTGTCTCCCGCCATCTCTCTCTCTGTCCTACTTCTGAACCCAGTTATTCTATCCATCTCTCTGTCCTCCCTCCAGACTCTCCCTCTCGGTCTCCCTGCCAACCCTCCCTCTTCGTCCCCCTCCTGCTCTTCCTTCTCCATGTCCCCCCTCCTCTCTCAATCACTCTCCCTGCAATGTTAATTCCAATTGCCTGGTATGGGAGGACGGTACAGTTCCAATAAAGCCGAAAGCACTTAGGAGTACATAATCAATCTCCCTCCCTGTCCTCCTCACCCCGCTCTTCTGTGTTTCTCACCCTATTTTATATCCCCCCATATGTGGAACGAAGTCCATGTCTCCGTTGAGACCCTCTCTATCTCCACACTTCTAATCGAGACTTGTTTAGCTTGAATTTGTCTGTCTCTAAATGTCACTTGAGCGTGATATTATACAGCAGGGTTTGTCATGGCTTTGCTCCTTTCATCCAACTAAGAGAAATCCTAAAGGGTAAAGTGTGATCACACCGAACGCAAAGCAAACTGGACGCTCTGGCGAAGAGGCGGGCTTATCTCCATGTTAATAACATAATACTGATCAGTCAAAAAACATGAATTAATGCTTTGTGGCGGTAGGCAAAAATGGCTTTAAAGAGATCGGATCAATCAGGTTAAGTTAACGTTGTAGCTTCTCTGTCCTGACTCTATGTGCTTTTCTAAACACTGATCTGATGAACTGTGAGCGCCGCTGTGTGCCGGCGCCCAGAGTCACGGCTGATGCCTTGTGTTGGTTTGGTTTCCTGAAACAACAACGTAAGTGACGACAGGCTGAGAGTCTCAAAGCTTGTTGGCTTTCCATGGGTCAGCAAAATTCGCCTCTGTCCGCGTCTTTGCATTGAATTTACAAGTAATCGTGCCGTGTAAAAAATACGCTTTGTGAATTCCATACATTTTGTTTTATTCCATGTTCGACGTGAGGGTCTAAGGACAGAGTGTGTCCTATTCGTATTGATATTCTGTACAAACTGTAAAGCCCCTGAGACAAAGGTCAAATGTGTGATATTGTGCTGTATAAATACACTTTGATTGATTAGAAACGGCATTTTGTTTGCCAGTAGTGTGGTTTCATTATTGTGACGCAGGGAGAGACACCTGATGCTTCAGGTTCTATCCTTTCCTGGATGAGTTTATATCCACCTACTTTTGTGCATTTTGAAACATCTCTCTGCTGTTACATGAACATTTGCCCCACTTAAATCCTCCTCTTCCCCAAACTCCTCTGTCACGTCCCTCCACCCACCTTCACGCTCACAGAGACTTTTTACCTCACAAAATATTTAAAAAAAAAATCCACTCGCATATCTCCCCCCTCTGTCTCTCTTTCTCCCTTGTCAGTCGCCCTTTCATGTTTCGTGCACACACCGTCAGCTGCTGTCCTGTCAGGTTTTAAAGGGGGGGGGGGAGAAACAAGAGAAGGAGAGAGGGATGCAAGAGGACATGGGGGGGGAGAGATGGGAGAGATGGGAGGGTGAGAGCGAGGTTGAGAGAGGCTAAGAGAGGCAGTGAAATACTTCTAATTCACGGAGACAGGCTGCGTTTCCGTGGCAACGTGGTTTCCATCGTAACAGCGCTGCTAAGGATGCCATTAGTGGGGAACAAAAAGAAAAATGTCACTCAGCGCCGGTATGACACACACACACACACTGACTCGAAAACACATGCATTTATGTGTCCGACTACACTAACAAAAACAGATGCAACCACCCACACACACAAACCTTTATCCCCCCTCTAACACACAACGAGACACACTTCCCCACTGCCCACGCAGGGACACACACACACACACACCATCAATCCTCCATTATTCAGCATAAACTCCTGGCTTTGACAGCAGTAGCTCAGTCTGAAGGGGCTTGGCTTGGGAACCAAATGGTCGCCGGTTTGAGTCCCGATCGAACCAAAAACACAGAGTGGTTCTGGGCATTGCCAAGGTGTCCTGGATCAAGGCGTCGACCCCCAACTGCTCCCTCAAACAAATATTATAAAATTCATCCTTTCGTTCGGCTACATTTAGCAATTTAGTGCAAAATGGCTCCATTTGACAAAGGTGCTAGAGAGAACATTTTAAAGATGGCTGTCCTAAAACACCACAACATGTTCCCTTATGATTAAACACTTTTAGGTGCTGGGGGGGGGAAGTATATTTCAGGTAGTAAAGGATCGGATTACTTCTACCACTTGTTGCGGGACACAAGTGGTAGAAGGGATGTTAATACTTCGATATGTATTTTGTAAAGCTGACCAGATATATTTACATTCAAGCACTTGGGCCAGTTCTCTCTTATCAAAAGGGACACTAAAAAGGAAGGAAGAGATTAAATGTGTAAATGGCCAGCGTATAAAGCAGTGAAGGTCACGCCAACGACTGCAGACGCTTCCTCTCCAACTAAAATCACGTTTGACAGAGAGAGTAGGAGGCGAGCAGGAAAATGTGTTTCTTTAGTATTCAGAAGACACGTAGATAGTTTGTTAAACAGAAGACACGCTGCACTCAGTGAAGCTCAGCAGCATCCTAATAGCTGTGGCTGAACAAAAGGGTTCATATTCAAGTCAGGAAGTCTTATTGCTATCTCACATGAATTGGTGTACAGATGCTCTCTCAGAGTTACAGCTGTTTCTGCTGCAATGCTGTAATAAGAGCCTCAAAGACGTGCAGAACTACCCTCTCTAAGTCTGGATACTAGAGAGCATGTTGATTTGACTATAGGCAGCAGGCATGTTGCTCCTCACTCCCTTTGCTCCGGGGCATCGGAGACAATAACCTAGTTTCCACTGCGGGGCCGAACAACCGAACACAGCTTGTTCATAACCTGCCGCACGTCACTGAACACACATCTCGGAAGTAATGTCATTTGTTTTGTTCCTTATTGCTGAGAGGAACAGATGAAGAAGTGTATGAAAACAAAACATATCAAGGGTACATTAAGGATACTGAATCGTTTCTGAAATGATAGGATGTTACAACTATACGTAGGACAAGGCAAACACATGCTCCAACGATATCTCGAAACAAGACGTAGTTATTTAAACTATAATAAATCTCTTGCGCAATATCACAAAGGATGTGCAATTATTTCTTAATACAGCGACTTATTATATGGAGGACAGATTGTGCTCATCATCAGGTTCATGTCAGTATGTAGTGTCTCTGCTGGGACATGTCTCCATGCTGTGCTGCTCACCCTCTGTCTGAAACCAGAGCCCAGTCTGCTCTGATTGGTTAGCTGGCTGTTGTGATTGATCAACCGCTTAGAGATGTCCCACCTCTTAGCCTATCAAGTACAATGTGTTGGAGCACCATCCAAAGAGGCGCGAGTGGTACTTAGTGATGTCACTATGTTCCTTAGGTAAACAAAGGAGTCCAATGGAGGCGTTTCAACCTTTTAGGCTGAGGTAGTTTATCATCTCCAGGTGACACTCGCTATGGCCTGAATTACTTCTGAGAATGTGCTTGAACTCTCCGGCCAGAACACACCGTGACTCACCGGCTGATATGAGATTAATATCCTCAGGTCTCTGATACGGAGAATCACGATGTTGATACCAGCAGAGGAAGCAGCACATTCCCGACCCTCGGCATCGCCCTGGGGCGCGGGAGATTGTTGTTCCTCTCAATACAGGAACAGATTGTTACTCACTGCAGTGCTATTCATATGGGTCAGGTGAAATCCTAAGTGTATATAAAAGGTAGGTTCATATATAGAGAGCTGCTGTTGTTGCTCCTGATGCTACAATACATTTCATATAAGTGACGCTGTTAGGCAAAACAACTTGCATAAGCACAATGAACCATAGAGATACCTCAAAACAGCTAAAGACCTGCAGGTACATTTTCTTCTAATAAGCAATTGTATTGAAAGTGAAGAACTACAACTTTTCTTTTGATGATGGCTAAGGAGCATTCAAAAAAGGTGACATTTGAATCTTCTACGGAAGATGTGTCGACTTTCTGCTGTCCTGATAACACATATTGTGTTAAGCGGCATAACTATCGACGGTGCAGCCGGTGCAACGCCGGTGCTACGCCGGTGCTACACCGGTGCAACGCCCAGAGCCGGTCAGGAGCCCATGCATATATATTTTTGCCCCAATGGCATTGACCGGTTCACGCAGTCTTCAAAGTACATGTAACCAAGCAACCTAAATTAATTTGTAATTTGTCTGTCCAATGACCTTGCTCCCTTTCATGTCATGTGATACCTTGCGTGACGAGCGAACCGTTTAATCAACCTGTACAGTAGCTGCAGCAGCAAGTTCGGCAGCATTATAAAAAATGTAATAGCTTGCATTTATAATGTGCAGCAAACCAAAGCACAAGAGCGGCGCTCAGAAGAGAAAGGACAAGAGAGAACAAGGAGATGTAACCGCTAAACTGAAAACTATTTTTTGTCATACATCGTCATCGAAATCGAGCGCTAACGTTAGCAATGTTGACGTGCAGCGGCAGCCGGAGGCTAACGATAGCTCACCTGCCTCACCTCCATCATTGCCATCTAGCTCCACAAGTGAAGCTGTATCCGTGGCCGTGGCTGTGCGACCTTCTTCTCCAGCCAGCCAGGAGGAGAGGCTGCATGTGGCTGTGCCCGGCGGTGGTCCAACAGTTCCCCCAAGGGCCCCAACCGATAGGGGACACTATGGCGCTATTGAGACCCCCGACGCCAAGATCAAAAGCTATATTATAGCAACCGGTCCATAGGCCTACCGGCCCACTCCCCAGAGACACACATCAAGGAAACGGGTGTAATCCTCTTCTTAGTTGGCTGTGCTGTTGTCAGGCTGTGGTGGTCTGAGGCCTGGACAGGCTGTTGTTGATAGCCTACATGTGGCGCTTCTGAGTGGTTGTGTATGTCTGTGCGTGTGTGAGCGCATCAGTGTGCGCTTATGTTTGGGGCGATGGGGGGGGGGCAATCACAACCGGGGCCAATCACAACCGTGTTACGCCACTGGTGTTAAGGGTTGATGTGTGTTTCCGTGTGCGATGCATGTTCCATTTATCATGAGCAGAAAACGATTGTGTTGCCGCTGCCATATAAATCAGCAAGAAGACAATTATTTTGAAAACAGTTTGCTGTAAAACGGATCCGGGTGAATCGTCTTCGTGATAAAGGAAACTCCTGCAGGGTGTAACAGAAAAAAGAAAAGTGATGCTTTGCCCAGAGATAGCCGAGTGGCTAAGACCCCCGAAGCCTCGTGTGTCCCAATAATGACCTTGGATCAAAAGCTGCCACAACTTTCTCAGTTTAAACTCCAAAACATGGAGGCCACATTTAATGATTGGGATTTTAAAAAGCAGTCCAGGTGTTCATTAGCATTTAAAGTAAGCTACAATACGCAGGAGGTGAACAAGAGAGATGGCAGATTTTAAAAAAGACCATTGAAGTGACATCACACTGAATCTACCAAAGAGAATCAAATTGAAGAGCAATCAGTAGAGTGTGCATGCTAATTAGATAAAACATCTGACGGTTAACGTTTTAATTTACAACTTTCACAGCAACATGATTCATCTAATAATGTTCCAAAGTTACAGCCCTAAAAATAGCACTGACACTATTGCTACCTTGATGCCAGGTTTGTTCAATTAAACTGGGACCACAAGGCATTTATTTGAATGAAGGTTAATTAACGGACAGGAACAGACCACCGCGTCGCCTGTGGCCCTCACATCTGCCGGCCAACACATCCATATCAGGACGACTTTATCGCAGTAAAAGCACTCAGATAAGTCGATTGTAGTTTCCATTAGCCGTCTGTTAAGGTAGAGAAGTGAAAAATAAAGCCTGATTTAAAAATACATTCACACAATCTGGCTATTTATTTATATTTCATATCTCTATCCTTTAGTGGGATTCTATGACAGCCTCCTTCATGATACATCCAGTATGTTTTAGTGCTATTTTGACGAGTTTTGGAAATATTTGGTGGATAATCAGAATAATATCGTTGTTATTTTGACAAGGATAACTATGACTGAAAATAATGTTGTTTCTTTCTACAATAAGGTATGGTTAAGATTAGGAAAAGTCGAAGTTAATTCATGTAAACTGCGGTTTCGTGGTGGCTAAACTATAAACTATACGTACATCGCTTGTTCTGCGTTTGGGTCCAACTGCCTTCAATACAACCCTTCAATAATACCACCTTCCTTATCCCTTAAAAAACTAGTCTCTTCTTCTCAAAAATACGCTGCAAACTATTCAGGTGTCGGACTGCATCGATCCGAGGACAGATGGAACTATTCTGGGTGCAAAATGTGACTCTTCCCCTCACTTCTCTGTGTATCTTGCTAACCTTGCTCGATGTACCTTATATGAAGTCCACCTTACTCAGTATATATTCATTTGTTTGTCACTGAGATCTAATCGTACAAGCACATTTGGTTCTCTTTTTTGGGTTGTTATCTTTGTCACTGGCATCACTTACTGATATAAAAGCGTGTTGCAGAATCTACTTGATGGAACGTGATGTCCAACACGCTGTAGGTAAAGATGCTATTATCAACTATAGCGCTTTATCCAAAACAAGAGAAAACAACACGGTGTTACTTCCTAAATCTTATCTCAAAGAATAACCTTGGCAGAAGTTGTAGGAAGTATAGAAAGACAGTATCAGCTGTAAGAAATACTCAGATCTTGTATTATAAAAAGTCCAGGCAGGCTATCTTTCCTTTTACTAGTAGAAATGAACTTAAAGAGGCCGTATCATGCTCATTTTAGGTTCATATCAGTATGTAGTGTCTCTACTTTAAAGAGTCCTCTCCTGCTGATGTTCAGGTGTATATCAGTATGTAGTGGCTCTACTTTAAAGAGTCCTCTCCTGCTGATGTTCAGGTGTATATCAGTATGTAGTGTCTCTACTTTAAAGAGTCCTCTCCTGCTGATGTTCAGGTGTATATCAGTATGTAGTGTCTCTACTTTAAAGAGTCCTCTCTTGCTGATGTTCAGGTGTATATCAGTATGTAGTGTCTCTACTTTAAAGAATCCTCTCCTGCTGATGTTCAGGTGTATATCAGTATGTAGTGTCTCTACTTTAAAGAGTCCTCTCCTGCTGATGTTCAGGTGTATATCAGTATGTAGTGTCTCTACTTTAAAGAGTCCTCTCCTGCTGATGTTCAGGTGTATATCAGTATGTAGTGTCTCTACTTTAAAGAGTCCTCTCCTGCTGATGTTCAGGTGTATATCAGTATGTAGTGTCTCTACTTTGAAGAGTCCTCTCCTGCTGATGTTCAGGTGTAGATCAGTATGTAGTGTCTCTACATGTCTCCATGCTTTAATGTTCAAAAAGCTCTTTATTCTTCTCATACTGCCTGTGCTGCATCACCTCTGTTGTGATTGGTCAGCTGGCCGGCTCTGTTGGTTGTGATTGGTCAACAGCTTAGAGATGTCATGTACAATGTGTTGGAGCGCTAGCCAATAGAACTGAAGTGTCATGCGATGATGTCACTATGTTACAGAAGTAAACAAAGGGGTCCAATGGAGGCGTTTTAGGGGTGTTGGGGCAGTTGTGGGAGAGAAAATCCAATTCGAGGAATGTTTGGAATGTTACCCTTTGGAGACCATTTACATGCACAGAAACCTATAACACACTACAGGAGAGGGAAACCCCCAAAAAGCATAAAGGGGCCCCTTTGATATGTCAAATACACGAAGGTAAATGCTTTTTTATGCAGGCTTATAGAGTGGGTGCTGTGAGGTTTTGTTGTTGTTGTTGTTGTTGTCCTAGTACACAGCGCTCTGTTTATTAGCATATTACATTGTCTGAAAGCCCCCCTCAGCGCTTGGCGCCTCATGCCAATAAAAGTCTATTAAGCCTGTTTGACTTTGCTAATGCAAATCAGACTTTGGCAGACAGAGCTGCAGTCTACCAAGTGTCTGACGTGACGGAGAACAAACACAGCAGCTAATGCAAATAGCTGCTTGCCCACCGGGGGGTGTGTTATTGATAATATATATAAATATGGTGATGGCTGAGGATACAGAACATGGTAATGGTGGTAATAACAAAACGTGTCCAGAGGCTTGGTAATAATGGTGTTGATGAACTGTATGACCTCAATACAATGTAATGTTGTTTAAAGAGGATATTTAAGAAACCTAAAACTAACTTTAGCTAAAGTTTTATTATGTGTTTTTAACTGTTTTGACATCATGGCTTAAGGGATGGTAAAGTTGGTCTGTTGGTTGGAAAAAAAATTCTGTTCTGAACTGATACATCTCAAAAAATAGATTTCAAGGAAACAGTGTAAGTGCTTTAATATATGAACCTTGACAGCCATTAAGGGGGTCCAGGTTTGGATGACTCCTAATGACCCCTGATCTTTCATCTTAGCAACACTTCCTCACATCCTGTGCAGAACTTTCCCAACATTGTTCCCAGACGATAATTCCTAATGATGGTTGTAAATCCTCTGACTTTTCATCGATGAGGATTTCATTTTATGGTTATGAGCTTCTGAGTTTCTCGTCAGCTATTACATTGATTGTCACGACATTTGGTGAAATTGTAATAACTTCAGTGATTGTCTAATTTGTCCTCTTTCCACAGAATTTAAATGATAAATGCGTTATGAGAAAATACCAGCAAAACTAATGACATTCCCGTTAGCCTCAGCTTGTGTTTAATGCTAATTAGCAAACGGTTAGCCTTGAGCCAACGCCTCACATGGCTAGCATAGCTGTAATATTATGTTTTGTGATGAGATGTATAATTCAGATCTTTTATACTTCGCTTTAAATGACAAATTCTCGGTTAAAACTTTTATAAATTGTTTGATAGAACATATTCTAGACGTTATTTGAATCCCCTGCATTCTCCTTTGGGTCACATTGGTTTATGAAGTGAGTGTTCTGGATGCTGGGTCGAGTACATTCAGTACATTTAAGCGTTAGATAACCAGAAAGACACGGGACCGCCAAGGTTGTCAAACTCCTAAAAGCTGTGTTGCGTGCAGACAAGATCATGCACTCTGTTTCTCAGATGCTTTTAAGACACTGAATAGATTGCTACGAGTTGTCATCTCGTACATGTCGCTGTGTGCATCAAGCTCTATTGGCGGAGTTGGTTTTGACAAAAAGCACTGTGGTGTTCTGTAAACGGGGGAAACTGAGAAGATTGAGGGCAGCTCTACTTCCATATTGAAAAAGGAAGTTATCCATGTACTAGTTTGTCCTTTTTTAAATGTTTCATTGGATGTGCAACTCTAGTGAAATTACCTCAAAGTGTACTTCTCATTAGTAGTAGTGCGCATGCATGACCGTGCATTTGTCCTACTAGATTATTCTAGCTATCTTTCTATACCTTACTTGTTATTTCTTCCAAAAGTAACTCCTACTAGTAAGTTTGTGAGCTGCACCCTCTCTAAACCTTCTTGTAAGGAGAGATTTCGTTTGTTTCTTCGCTGTGAATTTGCTGCCATTATGCATCCAGACCACTGTCGTGTAGACAGACACCTTGTTAACACCATGGAGAAGCTAATCGTGCTAAAGTTGGCCCACATGGTGGTCGGAAAACAACAGCTATCCCTACTCAAATCTGGAGTAGGACACACACAGGATGAAGGGTAAACCGAGGACATGAAGGAGGAGAGCTGGGTCCAGATTGAAGAAGAAAAGTTTTCCACCTCTCGACATAAACGTAAGATCACTAGCTAATGGAACGGACGAGCTAACGGTGTCAGCCAGGAGTCAGATGGAATATCTGAAGTGTAGTTTGATGTACTTTATGGAAACATGGCTGAACCAGGATATATCCGACTACGTTCCCATCGATGGCTTCCAGACTCGGGCAACGTTTTCCTCAACAACATCTCCTACAACAACGTTTTCCTCAACAACATCTCCTACAACAACGTTTTCCTCAACAACATCTCCTACAACAACGTTTTCCTCAACAGCATCTCCGACAACAACATTTCAATCAGCAACATTTCCAGTGTTGTCTAAATGGCTTGCGGACTGTTTGGATCGACAAGGACTGTACCGAGAGGTCCCGATTGTCCTCACCATGACAAAAGGGTCTCTGCTGTGGAGGATGTCCTGCCTCATTTCTCAGCCTAAGACGCTGTGTCCAGTTGGCTACCAGACTTTGTTTTGCATATATTTATATAAGAATGTCATTATTTTATTCTAAATATTGCATCCGTCACAAAACTAATTTCCCCCTCGTGAATAAATAAGGCCTTCTCGTTCTGAACTCGGACTAAATGTCCTTTTACTGCCACATAAATGACCCCAAAAAGCACTGCCTTCAAAAGTTCTGTAGTGCACTTTGCAGTTTCTGTCCTGCATAATGTAAATCCTACGAAAAAAAGGAATATCCAACTTCATAGATATATCATTTTGCCTTGTCTCTAATGATGAACAATGCATAGATCGGGATATTAGTGTGTGGCAGTCTCTCTCCATGCTGTACTGGAGTGATCATCATACATGCTGGAGGTGTATTATCCGTATCGTTGCCTGTGTGTCACGTCTGACTCATGCATGTTTACTGTATTTCTAAACGTGTGCATGGATGCTGAAAGCCGCCGGTGGACGTGCGAGGACGATCTGCGGGGCTGTGGGTGAATGCAGACAGACAGAGAGGAAAGAGGAGGTGGTGTTGCTGTAATTTAGGAGAACAAGGGGAATGGGAGGGGCAGCATTTACATTCATCACAAGAGCTCGCCTCACCTCACATGACGCGAGAACGAGAGGGAAAAGCAGTTGAGTCAAAGAAAACGGAGAGGGAGAGATACAGCGAGACAGAATGGGGTTGAGCAAAGAGATCTTTTCTGTGTTTCGTTTTTTCTCTCTTGCAAACCCAGGAATGCTTGTGTAGAGATGGATCTATGTACACATGGATTTTCAAGAGAAAGCAAATAGAATATTCTCGGGAATTGTTTAAAACGGTATCATATTTGCAGGGAAACGAGGTTAAGATAGAGAACTGACTGTTTTGGTAACAAAATTATGCATTTAAAAAAACAATGCACTTCTAAAACCAATGGGACAGAAAAAGGCCCAATGGGAAGTGAGTTTGCTGCATGGTATGTCTTCATTAACGTAGCAGGGGCGTCAAACTCAAATACACAGTGGGCCAAAATAAAAAAATGGGTACTAGTCGAGGGCCGGACTGGTTCAATGTTTATTGCAGAACTTATTGAAATGAACTTGTTGCACATATTAAACCTGGAACTAACAAAGCTTAAATTAAACATTAAACATTAAACATTAAATAATCAGTTGCATTCATTTCTTATGGCTCTATCTGCAGCTTCATTTCCTATGAGTACATTTTCCCACAGGCCAACAACAGCTTCAACAAAACTATTCCCCTCAAAGAGAAACCAAACATGCCCTGTTGTCGTGAGAGAGAAAGTGCAGAAGGAAGCATCCATTGAACGCAGTGTGCTGCTCTGTGATGCTAGTTCAGATACTTGGCATCTCATCTTGGGAGCAAGGTCATCAATGTTTGGGCTCAGGCTCTGAGCTGAGGAGACCCTCAGGATGGAGTAAAGGTGTGCGTGCAATATACCGGCGGGCCAGATCTAATAGGAATTAGGAATTATCCTGCGGGCCGAAATTAAATCCACCAAGGGCCTGATTTGGCCCCCGGGCCTTGAGTTTGACACATGTGATCCAAAAACAAGATCTGTTGCAAAAACAGGTTTATGATATTTATACATTTTGTTCAGCAAGATAATCTCTATATATGAACACCACTATAATGATTTTTGAAGCATAAATGCAACTGCGAGAGGTAAAAAGCTAACTTTACAACGAACTACATCGGTCACATGACTTCACTTCACCACTGCTAAGCTAAAGATGGCCAATGTTCATCGGGATGACGTTTAGTCGTCTCATTTAGAGACTGATTAGCAGCCGCTGTTTTTAAGACACATAAAAGCTTCAGACATTCACCAGTGGGGTGTTAACTACTAATACTTTATGTCGTAGAACAAAACAGACCTTATTTCAGGCATCTAATCTGAAACACTTTCAAGACGGAAGTGGTGAAAGGCTAACTAATTTCCGGGTTTTAGGAATCCTTCCTGCTCCACTCTTTGAGGGCCATGCTCGATGGAAACGGCCTTTGCCAACTAAATAGATTAGATCGTCACTGTACTGTGTGTTGGGAACTTCATGTTGAAAACATATATTTCTATATGTGTGTTTGGATGTCTGTATGCACGTAGGAAGGAACAGGGGAGGTTATGTAAGTGGCTGCATGTGTGTGTGTGTGTGTGTGTGTGTGTGTGTGTGTGTGTGTGTGTGTGTGTGTGTGTGTGTGTGTGTGTGTGTGTGTGTGTGTGTGTGTGTGTGTGTGTGTGTGTGTGTGTATGTGTGTGTGTATGTGTGTGTGTGTATGTGTGTGTGTGTGTGTGTGTTTATGTGCATAAGTGTCTGAACTCTGCTGGAGAGTGTCTAGGTGTAAGCATTTTTCTACAGTAGGTCAGCAGGAACACATCTGAACATATTGGTCTGATGTATGGGCTGCTGTGTGTGTGTGTGTGTGTGTGTGTGTGTGTGTGTGTGTGTGTGTGTGTGTGTGTGTGTGTGTGTGTGTGTGTGTGTGTGTGTGTGTGTGTGTGTGTGTGTTGTGTGTGTGTGTGTGTGTGTCGCAGCATGTGGCTCTGACGAGGGCCAGCTTGCACAGCGCTGCTGAGTAATTGAGCGATCACATTGTAGTCTTCGCTCACTCATTCCTTCTTCCACATCCTGCCTCCTTCTCTCTCTCTAACTGTCTTTACTCCTTCTATCCTTCTCTCTGTCTTTGTTTCACTCTCTTTATCCCTCTTTATCCTCCTAATTTCCTTCCCCCTCTCTCTCTCTCTCTCTCTGTCTCTCTTCTTCCGTCGGCTTGTAACAGTTGCCTCAGACACAGGAGGCCACGGGTGAGACAGAGCGGAGACAAAGCAAGGGCAAACAGAGAGACAGCAGAAAGAAATGATGAAATAAGAAAGGAGGTCTGAAGGAGAGATCTACCAAGGACACTCACGAAAACAAGGAGAGAAAAGGGAGAATGTTAAGTCTTTAGCTAACAGCGTACTGACTCATGGATGGTATAATACTTCTATCCCCTTTTAATGACAGTGATATAGAGAAAAGACAAAGTACAGACAACATGAACAAGATTTAAAGACTTAGTGAAGATGAAAAGTAAACAAAGTCAAGACGAAGAGAAGAAGTTGATGATGAAGAAGAGACGAATATGATGGGAAGTTGAAGTTAGGACAAACTAAACTAATAGAAGACGAAGTAAAGACAATGTACAGATGAAAGAAGATGAGGGCGAAGCAAAAAACGGAAAGACGAAGTGAAGACGAAATAAATATGAAGTGAAGACGAAGTGAAGACGAAGTAAAACGAAGTGAAGCTGAAGTGAAGCTGAAGTGAAGACGAAGTGGAGACGAAGTGAAGACGGAGTGAAGTCGAAGCGGAGACGGAGTGAAGTCGAAGCGAAGACGGAGTGAAGTCGAAGCGGAGACGGAGCGGAGACGGAGTGAAGACGGAGCGAAGACGGAGTGAAGACGGAGGGAAGTCGAAGCGGAGACGGAGCGGAGACGGAGTGAAGACAGAGCGAAGACGGAGTGAAGACGGAGTGAAGTCGAAGCGGAGACGGAGCGGAGACGGAGTGAAGACGGAGCGAAGACGGAGTGAAGACGGAGGGAAGTCGAAGCGGAGACGGAGCGGAGACGGAGTGAAGACGGAGCGAATACGGAGTGAAGACGGAGTGAAGTCGAAGCGGAGACGGAGCGAAGACGGAGAGGAGACGGAGCGGAGACGGAGTGGAGACGGAGTGGAGACGGAGTGAAGTCGAAGTGGAGACGGAGCGGAGCGGAGACGGAGCGGAAACGGAGTGAAGTCGAAGTGGAGACGGAGCGGAGACGGAGTGGAGACGGAGCGGAGACGGAGTGAAGTCGAAGCGGAGACGGAGTGAAGTTGAAGCGGAGACGGAGCGGAGCGGAGACGGAGCGGAAACGGAGTGAAGTCGAAGTGGAGACGGAGCGGAGACGGAGCGGAGACGGAGTGAAGTCGAAGCGGAGACGGAGCGAAGACGGAGGGAAGACGGAGTGAAGACGGAGTGGAGACGGAGTGGAGACGGAGTGGAGACGGAGTGAAGTCGAAGCGGAGACGAAGTGCCAGAGGCTCAGAACCGGATGGAGGGGAACTGGTGGTGTAAAGGTGGAAGAGGTGAGTGTGCAGGTCGGACACGGTGGGGCAAAGCGCCTTTCATCCTTTCATCGTGACGACTGTGAAGCTGTAATGAACTACACTTTCTCCCCTATCTCCCCCGTATCTCCCCCGCTCTGTGAATGCTCCATGGGAAAGCACCGAGTCATCCCAGCCTATGAATAGAAAGAGGTCCGTTCCCTCTGCACCTCTGGATCAGGGGCGGAGGGCAGAGGAGATAAGGGCTAATCAGGGTCCTGCTAAGGGCTGCTGGGGGGGGTCACCAGGGGAGAAGAGGGGAGGAAGAGAGGGAGGAGATGCATGTACGTATGTGGTGGTGTTTAGGAGAAGAGGGGAAAGGGAGAGTGTTTGTGTCTAGAGGAAGGATAAAGGAAAGGAGAGAAGGGAAGTGGAGGAAGAGGAAGGAATGGTGTGAGGGCATATCCAGGGGGAGTCAGGAGATGTGAGGATGTAGACGAAGGTGTGGCTGTTCGTACCGGAGGGAGACAGAGTGAGAATGAAGGAAAGGAAAACAAGAGGTTGGGGGGAGGGGGGAGATGGGAGGGGTGAGGCAGGTGAGGGTGAGTGTTGGACAGAGGCATGAACTTGTTTATTGTGCTCCAGTATTGTACTGGTGTCGTGTGCATGGGGAGAAACACTCTCACTCTATGCATGTGTACGATCAAAATGCTTGAATGAACAGCGGTGTACGATGTACGAGCCAATCAGCGCTCAATAAACGACATGATATGAATAGGAACCAATGTGTGTTTATCCAGAGGTAAACTGTTGTTGACCACACACATGTCTCACTGTCAAGAAAGTAGATCTTGTTTTCTGATAACCATGTGTTGGAAAGCTGATTCGAATTGAATGGACAAAAGCTCAACAGAAAACTGACTGAGTGTTCAAAATGAAACAGAGGAGGTGACGAGCAGAGATGGGGTCGTTACTAAAAAAAAAGTAATATATTACACTACTTTGTTACTCTCTACATAAAGTAACTGGTTACTTTACTGTCAGGGCCGGCCCGCCCCTCCCTGCAGGCAGATCACGCAGACTGCTAAAGTTTCAAATGTTCTCTTTAGTTCAGTTTCCATTGTCGCATAGACTGAGAGCTCCTGAATGTCTCCTATCTGACCGTGGCTGTCCTCTGTCTCCTGCTATCTGTATTTTGCGCAGTATATCTCTGAACGATGGTGATTCCACTGTGCAAATGGAGAACATTTCCTCTACTATGACATCAGGGTTGCCAACTTTGGGTACCTGGCTGGAGTGAGATTTTGATATCATGGGTTGAATTACACATATGCGCACGAAATGACTGCTATCGTGTCAGCAGCGGGACCTAAGCATATATATAGGATATATACAAATACACAATATTGGACACAGACTATAAAGGACACAAAGTCTCATTCACTATTGAAAGTCAAACACATCTTTGTTTCCACTGTTTTATTGTGTGCCTGTCGCGATAAGCAATTAATTGACTTATCGTACGATAAATAAAAATGAACTCGATAAATTGTCATTTACATGAGGATGTGACTAGCAGTTAGAAAGGATGTACTTGAATTATTATTATATATTATCATTATGTCAGTCTAAAATGGTCATACAACGGTGCCGACAATATTATCGTTTATCGTAATAATTTCTGGGAAAATTAATTATCGTGAGAGGCCTATAGGCTACATGAAACACACACACACACACACACACACAAATCTACAGACTTACTCCAAACTGCCAAACATATTAATTAACACACTCTCACTCTCATATACTCTTTGACTCTATTTTGGCCTAGTAGAACAATAAGCAGCAGACTTTTACTTTTTATCATTTCTACTGGATCTTAGATCTACCCTTGACAGTGAAACGCCACGCGGGAGGTTTAGATTATTTCCCTGTCTCAATCAAAATTGAACTGTATGAAACAAAAAGGCACATTTGTCTTGTAGTAAATAAAAAGGGCGACCTGGAGCTAATCCTGCAATCTCCCCACAGGTGAAAGAGTTGACATGCTGAAACCCAACCACTGCAGGGGGTCTGGGGGGATTCTCCCCCAGGAGATTTTTTGAAATACTAACATAAAATACACATTCTGGTACTCTCTTGAGAAGAAGAAGAAAAATAAATACATCTATTACTCCACGACATATTTAAAAAAATGAATGCCATTTTAGTTTTTTGTTACTTTGTTCTGAAAGCTGAACCTGCTGCTCCTCACAGAGAGAAGAGGGAAGAGGCTGTGAATTACTTTACATTGTGGATAAGGGTGGATAGCCCCCATTGTTCTGTGTGTCAAAATGAAAGACAGCCCACACACCTATCAATCATCAAACCGTGGGGTCTGATTTCATTACGTGTTGATTTCTATCAACACGTAATGTTGTATCGATGCATAGAGATGTACTACAGCAAAAGTATTCTCCGTCGGGACTTCCTGCAACAACACCACGCCGTTATCTTGATTCTGATTGGCCAGAAGACATTGTCAAAGATGTTCTATTGAGAAGACGATCACTACGTGACAAAAGTTTTCAAAACAGTTTCTAGTCTTCGGTATTCTTGTTTTGGCGTGAGAATAGTTTGGGCAGCGTGAGAGCGTGAGATTGAGAGTAAAAGCGTGTGTCACACGCCAGATGCGTGAGAGTTGGCAACCCTGCTATGAAGGATGCTAAAAGCCTGTCCATCGCTGCTTTGGTTACCGGTCCTCCAAATTCAAATGTGTGCTGCTTCGGAGTCGGCGGCGGCGCACTCACAACATCCTCACTCTGGGTTCGGGAGTCCTTAGCTATTAGCTTCTCTTAGCATGTGTTCTTTGCAGGTGCTTGTTGAGGTTTGACGTGATGTTTACAGATTCTGGCCTGGACACAGTTTGCACCTCACCGTCACATTCCTGTCTATTCTTCGGACGAACTCAAAGTCATGGGCTTACCTCCACTCCTCGAAAGTTATCGCTGACTCAGCCATGTTTATGCAGCACTGCACGTGGAGATGTGGACGCGCAAGTCGCGCAGATTACGTACATATAAACCTGCGGCGGAAACCCCTCTTGTCTGTCAGTGTGATTATGACTGATTTTATAAAAGTAAGGAAGTAACGCGTGTCGGGGCAATGTTAGTAACTGTAGTGTGATTACTGAATTATAAAAGTAGCGCGTTACACTACTCCGTTACCGACAAAAGTAATATTATTACAGTACCCAACTCTGGTGACGAGTGTCTTGAGTGCCCTGAAGAACATATCGAGGATTACAAAACGAATGTCACAACATGATTTAGAAAAGCTTGTCCATGCTTTTATCTTTAGTAGACTCGACAACTGCAATAGTGTCTTCACAGGGCTGACAGGAAGCTGCAGCTGATCCAGAGCGCTGCTGCACGAGTCCTCAGTAACACTAACAGAGTGGATCAGTCCGGTTCTGAAATCTTTGCACTGGCTTCCAGTCGGCCAAAGAATTGATTTTAAAGTACTATTGCTAGTTTTTAAATCATTACATGGTTTAGGACCAAAGTATATTGTTGAACTCCTACATAATTACGAGCCATCAAGGTGCCTCAGGTCTTCTGGGACGGGGCTGCTATCGGTTCCGAGAGTAACAACAAAACATGGAGAGGCAGCGTTTAGCGGTTATGTCCGACACTCTGGAACAAACGTCCGCAGAAACGCTTACTATTTTTAAATCGAGACTAAAAACATATCTCTATATACCTGTGGTGTTTATTTTTATTATTTTATTATCTTTGCTTCGTAATGCCTGTTGTAAAATGTCATTATATATAATGTGTTTTTAACTGTATTTATTCCTAAAAAGTCTTTTAATTTGTTTTGTAAAGCACTTTGAATTGTCGCGTACAGAAAAGTGCTATATAAATAAATGTGCCTTGCCTTGATTTAGTCAACAAAGCAGCTCCTCAGTGGCGTAACGCGTCGGCTCTGCCATTACAAAGTAAAATAGGGATCTGGTATAAACGCGTCACTTCCTGCCCATGGTTGCCCATGGTTACTCGTGTGAGCTCATTTCTCCCATCGGTACGGGACATTGAAAAGCTGTCTGGCAGCGAGCCACATTCACAAAGAGAGAGGAAGGAGTTTAGAAAGTCAAGGGTTATAAAAGACAGCATTGACGAATACTAAAAAGGAAGCAGGTGGATAGTAAAAGTCGGGAAGGAGGGACGAACTAAATATAGTTAGGGCGCTTTCAGTTCCTCATGTTGTGTCTTTGAGTCTTATCTCATTTCCAATGATTTCTCCGGCCCTCTCTAAGTACACATAACGATTATAACGGTCTGCTTTAATGTAGTGTATGGGAGCGATAAGAAGAGCAAGGAGGCGCAGTTTGAGATGGAGAGGAAGTGAGGCAGTTCAGGGCGGGTGACGTATAGAAAGTAAAAGAAGTTATGGAGCAGGTTTAAAAATGGCCACTTTCTAAACGGCCGGAGTAAATTGAGAGCAACGGGGTTGGAAAATAGGACACATAAATGTAAGACTCTCTCTCTCTCGCTCTCTCTCTCTCTCACACAGTGGTCTGTCACCATTTCTAAAAGCAGGACGATGTGGAGGTAAAAACAGAATAATAGTGGGACATTTCCACCTTAGGAAGTCAAGCATAACAAAGCCATACTGAAAGAAAGAGGTGAAGGAATGAGTCCTAAAACCTGGACATGAGTTGACCACTTCTGGTTCCCTTATGTCTTGTGATTGTATCTTTAGCTGTTTGTGGATTACACGTGGACTTAAGCCTTTGCAGACCATGTGCATGCAGGACATGGTCTCTGAATGAGAAACGATGAAGAAACTGAGTAAACTCGTTTTGGGATATTTTCCAGAGGTTATCATTGAAAATATCCACATAAGAAGGCGCTAAAGACACACAGACAGAACACACAGCTCACAGAAACACCGGGGAATAGAAGCTGGACAAAGGGAGTGGAGAGTAAAGGGAGAGCGGGAACATATCGGGGACAAAAGCACAGATCAGAGAGCTGTTACGAGGCGTTCACTGTGCTTAACTGGACACAACAAAACCCCCGTGAACGCACGACGAGCAGACGCTTCTTAATTCTCTTATCGTTTACAAATGCTCCTAATTGCATTTTAGCGAGGACGCTGCCAACTGAGCAGCACATTACATTAATAGAGTACAGGACCTCAGATTATTACAACAATAGGTGCTGTTGTAGAATTTAAACGCAGGCACATGTGAACCCTCTGGACAAAAGGACACCCTAAATGTAGAGTAAACATAAATACAGAGGACGAGGGGAACGTGTTTCTTTGTAAAATGAGGTATTGGACATTAATTGCTCCGCTGAATTCACTCCTGTGCTGCTGTGATTAAGTGGTGCTCACACACACACACACACACACACACACACACACACACACACACACACACACACACACCACACACACAACAATTACCCCTGGACACAGTTCAACACCAATTCTACACCATCAACAAGGCTGTTTCCTCCCGAAGAATGAACACACACACACACACACCCACACACCCACACATACACACACACACACACACACACAATCGCTCGCAGTCTTTTGACAAAAACACCCACGGGAAAAACGATTGTAAACGATGAAAAGCCCGAATTTTTTGGGCAGAAGTTAATTGATCACATCCTGCGGTTTTCTTCCTGGGGACGGCTGCCAGTTACACAAAAGATGTTTGTGTGTGTGTGTGTGTGTGTGTGTGTGTGTGTGTGTGTGTGTGTGTGTGTGTGTGTGTGTGTGTGTGTGTGTGTGTGTGTGTAGTATAGGGGGAGATAGTATTTGTTTTTGTCAATGAATGTAAGGTAATGGTTTGTGGAGCACTTTGAAATACCGTTGTGTATGAAGAGTGCTATATAAATAAAGTTTGATTTGATGAATCGCCCTTGTTCCACACGTCTTTAATGGAAACACGTGTTTGGGCGTGTGCTCCCGTTGTTATTATTACATTATATTTCCCCTCGGGTCACCAGGGTTGGCTGTGTTCCATTTTCATTAATTGCTTACGATGTTTTAGCATTTAAATCCTGCGCACAAGTAGATGCTATCGCTGGGCTAATCTGCAGCCGCGGCGCGTAGATTAGCTCGTTGTTTGGTATTATTCTGCGGCCCCGGGGTGATCAGCGACAACCACAGCTATTTGTACCACTACAAAGCCCAACCTTCCAGACAGGCGGAGGGAGAAAGCTCACCATGTCTTGATAATGTGAGCATTAGCCAAAGCTTTAGATCACACTGATTACTGCCCTTCCAACAGACGCTGGAGAGGGACAGCAAGCGGGGGGGGGGGGAACCACTACAGACAAAAGACTGGCAGCCATATTGGCTAGGTAACACACACAGACACACACACCTAAACTGTTGGATACTTTCCCCTTCTCCATCTCCTCCTTTATCTCGTCCTGTCTGTCACAGATGTGAGTCCAGCTGCTCTCTGTCCATCTTTCCTCCTTCATTTGGCCCAGATATCCTGGGTTCTCTTTCTCATGTAACGCTGGCATCATGGCAACACACCTGCTGCTGCAAACACATGCCGTGTCCATCCACCTTTCCCCCTCTCTAATCCCTTTTCCATCACATGACTTGTATTCTGCTGCTTAGTCAATGACATGTACGTGGCCCCATCTCACAACCATCACATTTGGTAAAGGGGGATTTACAGCATACGACAAAGATAATACAATTACAACCTAGACAAAGCAAATTATGAAAATTATAATGTGAATGTATATTAAAAATGTGAATTCAGCTCCATTTCAAAAATCTTCCGTGCTTCCAACGCCATGCAGGACCACGGCCCGTAACGGCTGTCTGACATAGAGTGTGTAATGTGAAGTTCCTCTCGTATCACATGGATGACGTTAGCCTAGCTACCAAAGCAGGTCTGACTTAGATTATATTCAACGTCATTGCACAGTCAAAGTGCTCAGATATGAAATGCAGTGCAAATCTAACAAAGTGCAAAATAATCTGTACGGTTCAGTAGTATATTAAAGTACACATAACAGATATGTGTCACCCAGGGGACAGCTGATCTGCTGGTCCTTGTACGGCGAAGAAGTTCCTTTCTAATCAATAACAACATTTAGAGCCAACAAACTAAATAGTACTTGCATTATTTTGGCATGTTTAGATTATAAATGTGTCACACAACTCTACGGGGTTAAACATTAACCAGGCAGACCTATGGGATGTTAATAATTGACCGTAACTACGAGTGAGTATACTTTCTGCTATCACTACGATATAGCGATTTTTCTACTGCTTCTGCAAAACCTTTCTCTCCGTCATACTTCTTTCAAACATCCTTTCCGGGGTGTAGATCGGCGCTGTTGCAGTAGAAATGAACGAAAAACTGATCTGGGATTGGTCTCTAAACAACCAGTAAAAAGCAGCAACTCTTTCTCTCAGCAGTTCAGCTGTGCACTCAGTGAACTGGTCCTCTTACTTACCACTCAGCCCCCCCCCCCCTGATCTAACTTATTGATATAAATGTGAGCGCCCTTTGCCTCCATCCATCTCTCTCCTCTCCCTTCCTCCTCTGCCTTCTTCTTCTCTGCTTGTTAATACCGCACTCGCCTGGCTTCCTCTTTCCATCTCTCTTACTTTCAACCTCACGCACAAGTTCACTTTCTCTCTGCGCGGGCAGTGACTACAGATCATAACCACTTCCCACTGAACGCTCACATGTGGTCGCTGCAGGGCTGCAGTTTGGCTCCATAATTAGCTCCATACCATAAGCCCAGAGGAATAACACCAAACAAAGATCTTCAGAAACAGGTTTATTACCCGGTAGGTCGACACGTCATGACCGAAAGAACGAGATCGCGGATACAAGCGGGCGAGATGGGTTTTCTCCGCAGGGTGGCTGGTGTCTCCCTCAGGGATAAGGTGAGAAGTTCGGTCATCCGGGAGGGACTCGGAGTTGAGCCGCTCCTCCTTCGCGTCGAAAGGAGCCAGTTGAGGTGGTTCGGGCACCTAGTTAGGATGCCACCTGGGCGCCTCCCTAGGTGTTCCAGGCACGTCCAGCTGGGAAGAGACCAAGGGGTAGACCTAGGACCAGGTGGAGGGATTATATCTCTTCGCTGGCCTGGGAGCGCCTTGGGATCCCCCAGTCAGAGCTGGTTGATGAGGGGAAAGGAACCTTTGGGGCTCTCTGCTGGAACTGCTACCCCCGAGACCCGACCACGGATAAGCGGGAGAAGATGGATAGGTTGACACGTGCGAGGAATTTGACTTGATGTCGTGGTGCGTACATAAAAGTAAAACAAAACTTAAATGAAAGAGAACTAGAAAAATATTTAAAATAATAAAAAATATAGTAAAATATAACAGTATTTAGATCGGCAGTAATACAAATAGAAAAACCGATATTGTTGTACATTGTGTGCATTCATGTAATGCATAGAGTCTATGGTGTGGCTGAGGTAAAGAGTGAGTGGGGGGGGCATCTTGTTCCAGATGTCAGAAGCCTTATATTGTCGTATTGTAAGAATGGCTGGATTATTTTAAAAGCTGTGTCCCGCTCCCACTGGAACACGATGCTATGCTTAGCTTTGTGTTTCATTACCACCAATAGCACCTCTCCTTGAGGAAGCGTCTGAGAGCAGGAGAAATGTCACTGTGACTCTCCGCACGGCACAACAGCAATCCACTCCAGCGGGAACATTTTATGGAATTATCTTGTACTCCAAATTCTTCTCCTATATTCAGCCCGCACTAAAAATCCATACGCCGTAATCTCCGCCTTCTGTGTCGCTCCCTGTTATCGTTCTTTACTCGGATGTGTAATGAAAAAAAGAGGGGGGGTTGTCTTGCTAACTGTTATAGCAGCGCTCGGCCTTCAACGTGTGTGTGTGCGTGTGCGTGTGCGTGTGTGTGTGTGTGTGTGTGTGTGTGTGTGTGTGTGTGTGTGTGTGTGTGTGTGTGTGTGTGTGTGTGTGTGTGTGTGTGTGTGTGTGTGCGGTGTGTGTGTGATGGAGCGGGACCATAAGATAAACAAATCATATTACAATCCTTGAGTCCATTTTCCTTCAGACGCTCAATCACGATAAAACACGTACACATTTTCCAGCTCTATAAGTCGACAATTATCACTTTTTCTCCATCTCTACTGTCCTAACAGAATACAAAATGTCTCCCTACTTCCTTCCTCGTTCCCTCCTCATTTCTACGACTAACGGGCAAAAACAACCACATGGGAAACAATGAGAAATGTGGGCGAAAGTGAATTGATCACATTCTGAACAGCTGTCAGATACACACACATTTGTTTGTGTGTGGGAGTGTGTGCATCCTAATGGTGATCACTGTGGATCTAATGGGGCAGTGTTATGCTTTTTGGCGTGTTCCCTTTCCTGTAGTGTGTTATATAGGATTGTGTGCATGTAAATGGTCGGCAAAGGCTGAAATCCTTGTGTTCCCTCCAGAGGAAGTTACTAAAACTCTCTACTCACTCCTTCTGTGCCTCCTCATTTCTCTTTATCTTTTCCCATTTACTTTCAGGGACATTTCCCCCCCCCCCCCCCCCTCCCTCCCTCCCCCTTTTCCTCTTCTGCTCTGGATGGACTCGGCCTTCGTCCTCTTCTCTTATCGGTCCATCACTTCCACAGGCGGTTTTGAACTCCTCCACATTGGGCAAAAAAGAAAACCCTTCTTCAAATGTATTCCACCCAACCTCTCGCCCTCACTATCTCAATTTCTCCACTCTCCCGACGCTCTCCCTCCCTCCCTCTGATCCTTCTCTATCGTATTTTCGCCACTCCATTGTCTCAGCCCATTAGGCAGACACAAATCCGTTTGGAGACCGAATCGCCCGATCCTCGCTCTCCTGCGGCCGGCAGGACGCTCTCAGGAGAGGAAGAGTCTGGCTCGAGGCCGCGGGGAAATCCATTTAAACCTCCGCCACAAAACACTGCTCTATCGCTGCCGCCCGGTGCACTCAGGGCACGTGCATTTAATGAATGATACTGTCCCTGCATACACACACACACACACACACATACCATGTATACATCACTTCAGGGGACATTACATTGACTTACATGCATTTCCTGGAGACTTATCCTAACCTTAACCATAACCAACACATGCCATAACCCTTACCCTTACCCTAAACCTAACCAAGTCTTCACCCTAAAATTAATGACTCCACTCATGGGGACCTCCATTATGTCCCCATAAGGGAGGCGAGTCCCCACACGTGACTATGTAAACAAATGTAGGTCCCCACAAGTATAGTAATGCTAGGCCACACACACACACACACACACACACACACACACAGCCCATGTATTCCTGAACTCTGCCACCACCACTGCTTCATTCTCATGCAAAGAGGTGCCGGAATGAGTCCATAAACCGGACATTTCACCACTTCTGGTTTCCTCGTCTTGAAGTCATTTTTTTTAATGTATTTTTGCATAGATGCCTGAAATAAGGTCTGTTGTAAACACAAGCTGAAGACATTTACACATTTTCTACCATATAAAATGTGCCAGTTAGTGTCAGAGATACAGCGGTTACCAACAAGTGTTTAAATGAGACGACTTAACCTCCTCGTTAGACACCTTTAGCTTAGCGGTGGTGATGTGAAGTCATGTGACCGTGATGTAGTTCTGGAGATTGCATTTATGTTTTAATATATGGAGATTATCCTGCTGAACAAAACCTGGAAGTATCATAAACGTGTGTTTGCCACAGTTCTTATGTTCTGCAATCTCCCGAAACCCATCGGGCAAATCGCATCGATTTTTGTCGAGGGAGCCCTTGAGACGCTAACTTCGGAGTCGTTCTACAGAAATACATCATCACTGCACCACTCTATAATAATAAAGCTTTTCATACACAAGATGCAGATCAAAGTCCTTCAACATTGTGGCAGAGCACATGAGACAAACTCAACTCAAGGCAAATGCCAAGCCTCTCAGCACATATGGAGCATGTGATAAATATGACTATGGGAAACAAAGGGTAAAATAAGCAATGGGATGAACACAAAAAATGTACATCAGATAACCCACTCATTTATTTTTTACGTTTTTAATGCTATTTTATTTCTATTTCAGAAATATTTTTGGACTTTTTATTACTTGTGTCTTTATTTCTCTTGTGTACACGGAGAAGTAACGGGGCAGAAACCCTCCTTTGTACGCAGCGGTCCAGACATAGACATCAAACGGCAACACATATTCAGTGTGCAGTTCCTTTGGCATCAGGGCAGGGAGATCTAGATACTTCCCAAGGTTTGACATCATGAGTTGTGCTACTTTTAAAGCAAGCAGCGATGTTTTCAAATCTGTAATGAAAGAGGTCCGCAAAAACACTATCGGCCAATCAGATTGCTTGATTTTACTTTTTATAAATATATTTACATTTCTTCCATTACGAAACAAACTTACAAAGCATAAGGTGAAAACATTTAAGATTAACTTCGACCTCCGGGGGTCTTACTATGGAGGAGTGGATTGAGCAGTGGCCATCTCCAAAACAAAAAGCACCTAAACGACGACATGCAGAGCTACGTGAAGAGCAGGTAGACCAACTGGGAAAGTAGCACCATTCAAAAGCTTTCTGGTGCGGGTCTTGAAACAAAGCAGAGACATGATGACCGTTAGTGGCCACAGGTGCGAAAGCTCTCTCCAGAGCTACTGGAAGCCCAATCTCGCGGACCGGAGAAAGTGGAGCAATATTCTCGCCACGCCAAGCAACAGCCTAGAACAACCTCAACCTATACAAGTGACCTCGTAAGCCATTCTACTGATGATGGACAGTTTCTCAGTGGCTGCCCAACAAACGGCAACATACACATGAATGTAAATAAATAGCCAAATAATGGATCAACGCTCTCTGTCTAATATGTTCGCTAGCTGTTAGTGTTGTTGCATAGCAACCACCTTGCACTATGTTTCGTGCAGAAGGCAACGGAGGGACCATTTATTTTGAACATCATTATTTAATAATAACAACTATTTAAATTAGAGTGTGTATTTTTCTTTCATATTGCCACACTTGGTAACCGTTTTATAAAAGCAATAGCTCACTTCAGGCCGTGATATATGCTCATTATATCACAGCTAAGGGGGTTGTCGACCCTCCGCTTCGTGTCGGGCCGAACCACGCCCCTTAGCTGTGATATAATGAGCATATATAGGGGTGCCGGTGCACATAACTTGTTTGCCCTGGTTCTCAAAGCAGCACCTGGAGATGTTGCTTGGTGCTCATCCTTAAAATGAAATAAACTGTAACTTTTGAGGGGGTCTTGACTTTATTTGCCAGACACACGCGCTGAACACACAGAGGTGAACACAAGACAACATTAGCACGAGCAGTAATCCTACAAGCTGTCATCACTGTTCTCCTCACTGTCTTCCTCACTGTCTTCCTCTCTGTCAGACATGGTAGCTGATGATGTAGGCCTACTTCTTTCTCTCTGGTTGAGTCTGATTGGCTGCTGGTTTTGGGTGGAAAGTCTCTGTTGTCATCTTAGACAAGTGGATGTAATCAAAATAAGTATGTGAACATAACCAATAACCTACCATAGCCAATAACAAATGAATGTAACTTATTTTATTTTTGTTGTTCATATCTTATTTTACCTTAACATTTATTTATTTATGCATTTTTTTTATCTTTCCAGTTTTAAAGGATATTTTTGGTTACTGTCCTATAGTATACATTGGAATGATTTCAAACCTGTTTATCCCAATAATTATAAAGGAGTGCCTTGGAAATAAGTGTTTACATAAATTGTGATCGAAATGTTTGAGACGCACTGAGATAACTTAGACTAAAGTGA